>CM056051.1:255481062-256025728 GCA_029574335.1 Rana kukunoris | reverse complement strand
GGTACTACAACATATTGCGGTTTCTGGATGACCAGATTGAAGGCAGGGAATCACTTTCTACACTTCCCTCCACCCTTCCCTCCACCCCAGCTGAGGCTTCCGAGGACCAACCTGGACCTTCCATCGTGGAAGAACTAGAAGAGCCCCAGCGGAGCCAGGTATAGTATTTTTTACCATATTATGTCCTAAAATATTGTTAACTAGATGTTATTATTGAGAACAAATTCATGATTTAAGAAAAAGTGTCTGACATATCAATAGACAGTAGTGACCAAAAATTTTTGGGACAAGAATGAAAACTGCTGGGGTCAGAATGATAGTCTCTTCTATTTATTAACATTCAATTTGCAACAGTCATGAGCTGAAAATTGTGTGTGATTGATGAACCAAAAACTAAAACTATGTCCATTTTTTATACACAGGAAGACCTCAGCCAGGATGAGGGTCTGGAAAGTGTCAGCCAGGAGGTGGCAGGGGAAAGTGTCAGCCAGGAGGTGGCCGGACCCAGTGGCCTCACCCAATCCCAGGTGCCTCCCCTCTGCCTTTCAACAAAAAGCCAAGGAAGGGGAAGAACTTGGATGAGGCAGCACTGGGCCTCATTAGGGAGGCTAGTGAGGCCCTCAGACCCCCCCCCCACGCTGAAGAGGCCTATGGCTGCTATCTAGCTAGTAGATTGCAGAAAATGGAGGAGGGCCAAAACCTCATCTGTGAGGGAATTTTTTTTCAGGCCCTTCATATGGGGTTGAGGACCAGCTGACTGACAACATGTACATATGTGCGATTGACCATCCTCCTCTTCTTCCTCCTCCTGCCACAAGTCCACCTCCAGAGCCACAGCCTCCAAGGAAGCGTGCAGGGAAGGCTGCAAGGAAGACAAGAAGTGATGCAGGCTGTTGTAGTATATATATATATATATGTCATCTGTTGCTGTTCCTGATCTCTGGGAGTCTTGGACCAGATTGTGCTCCCTGTTATATGGACTTCTCAGGCTACCAATTTCCTTTTCCACAGAGTTGATGTTTGCCCTGGGGTCCAAAGGCTTTGCAAATTCCAGCAGCAGTTTCTCCAGCGTTGCCTTCCTCTTTATTTTGTTATTATGAGCCTGAATTTTTTTCTGAACATACTTGCCTATGTGTTTTTATTCAAATAGGACAGTTTGGTTGTGAGTAGGCAGGTACATTTCAAAAATACAATGTCAAATTAACAAAGGACACCAACCAACCTCCTTGAGGTTGAAAAATACAAGAAAATAATGTTATTGTGGTAACTTTTTTGTGGACACACACACAAAAAAAAAAAAATATATATATATATATATATATATATATGGAGAAAATAATTTTTAAATAATAAAAAAAACAGGAGATCTTAATTAAAAAATAAATAAATGACTATAAAAAATAAATCTAAACATTAGAACAAAGATCTGGCTTTAAAAAATAAAAAGATTATTCATAAGATTACGAGAAATAATAAAGAAATACGTTTGGCAGAACTCTGTATGAATATCAGCAGCAAAACAACTTCATTATTCTAGCATTATAACGAACAAAAGAATGCACTGCATTAAAAGATCCCAGAATTTGCAGTGTGATGAATGTGTTATCTCCTTTATGAACACTAGTTTTACCAGACCAAGCGCTCCCGTCTCGTACTTGCTTCAGAGCCGCCGCAGGTGCAGATTTTGGTGGTAGTAGCAAATATTCAGATGAGAACTTTGAAGGCCAAAGTGGAGAAGGCAGTCTTCAGTATTACTACATGTATGGGTTCCCAGGTAGTGCTCAGTTTTACCAGATAGAGGGGTCCTCAGGTAGTCTTTAGTTTTACTACATAGAGGTGTTCCCCATAAAGTCCACAGTAATACATGGAGGGGTTCCCCAGATAGTCTTTAGGCCTCGTACACACGATCGGACATATCCGATGAAAACGGTCCGCGGACCATTTCCATCGGATATGTCCGATCTGGAGTTTGATCCGATGGCGTGTACACACCATCGGATCAAATTCCCCGCCGGCGGACGGCGCGGTGACGTGTCGGTGACGCGGCGGTGACGTTGACGCCGCCACGTCACCGCTATGTCACGCACCAGGAAGTAAACCCTTCCGCGCGCATGCGTCGGATCCATTCACAGGATATGACGCATGTGTGGGAGGATATGTCCGCTGGTTTCCCGTACTAACCAGCGGACATATCCGACGGACAGGTTTGTAGCGGACAAATTTCAAAGCATGCTTTGAAATTTGTCCGATGGACAAATCTGTCCGCTAGCCCATACACACGATCGGAGATGTCTGCTGAAACGGTCCATCGGACTGTTTTCAGCGGACATATCCCCTCGTGTGTACGAGGCCTGAGTGTTACTACATAGAGGGGTCCCCCTGGTAAATTTTACTGTAGAAAGAAAATGTTTGGACCGTCGCACTCTGGAAAAACCTTCTTGGTTGCCTTTATTTGGGAAAAGTAATCAAACACTGCACATCACAGCAAAAATAGGGGCATACAGCTGACGTTTCGCACTATCAATCAATATAAGCTATGAGTAATCACTGATTGATAGTGCGAAACGTCAGCTGTATGCCCCTATTTTTGCTGTGATGTGCGGTGTTTGATTACTTTTACCAAATAAATGCAACCGAGAAGGTTTTGCCAGAGTGCGGCTGTCCAAACATTTTCTTTCTACAATTGCTTCGTGCATTGCCGGCACCTGGGTTTCTCTGAGAGGACACGGATCCATCCCCATACCTTATTGGAGCGGTGACTATCATCTCCCTAAATTTTACTAATATTACATAAAGGGCTTGTTTACACTTGCTTCTGCTAAGCTTCATTAAAGCTTTAAAAAACGCATCAACAAAGCATCATGGAAGCACAATCAAAGCATTGAAGAAGCATCAGAAATACATTAAAAAAAACACGATGAAGCGATAGGCGTTTTATTGTGTGTTTAAGTTGAAGCAAGTGTAAATAAGCCCAAAGAGTTTCCCCAGGTAGTCTTTAGTATTACTACATGGAGGGGTCCCCCAGGTATTTTTCAGTTTTACTAGATGGAAAGGTCTCACTGAAACAAGAAATTTTAATTCATCAGGAGTTCTTTTTAATGTGAAAAGCTTTATGATCAGCTCAGCAGCTTTACAGTGCAGAACAGACGGCCAATTTGTCATATAAAAAAATGTCTTAGGAGAGGTTAATGTACATCAACAATGTAATAACTCCCTTTATCTCGGCAAGCTATCACATGTAGATGTTTAATGCTCTCGAAGTGAGCATTAGGTTATTTTAAATGTATTTTTAACACTTAACAAAAGTGTCTTTATGTATGTATCTTAATAATTGTCAAAGACAGTGCGGTAAAGTGCTGTAAGCAATTTATAATGGCATGTATACATTAATAAAGTATGGCATCCAGGGTTCAGCTCATAATGCCGAATTATTATATTCATGGGAAACGAATTGTTACATACAAGCAATCTCTTTGTTTTGAAAAATACATAACGTCTGTTCTATTAAACTAAAACACTCTGTCACATTCCCATCTGACTACAACAGATCATGCTCTGAAATGACAGGGATTGTAGAAGGAGGCAGGAGTTCAATGTGAAGAATATAATCTTTTTCATTTTCCTGTTCAGACAGCATTATACACTGACAAGAATTAATGCTCTCTAGCACCTGCTTTGTTCCAGCAGCACAGCCTTTCTATACACACACCATGCTTGCTTCACAGACTCCAGGCAATGTTCCATGTCCTGCAATAAAGACAACACAACTCTCTCTCTTTGTATAACCATTGAGTACTTGTCTTATGTTTCATTATCTTCAGCCTGTTATAGTTGCAATTTACTTACTTTATTTACACATTATCAAAACATCATCCACCACTTTATAAAGAACATTTTAGCAGGGGTGTTGCTAGGTGGGAAAAATACCAGGGGCTTCAGCCCGAAGTTGAATTTGATAACCCCTCCCACATTTTAAAGTAAGTCCAGCCCAAGCTCACCTCTGTCCAATGCGCACTGAGATTCAGCCTGTTCCAGTGACAGTACACTGAGTCTGGACTGAGGGCTCACTTGAGCTGGCTGTGGAGTGTGGGCTGCTGTGGCCTGTTGCTGTGCTGTCCCGCGGGCAGCAGATCACAGTACTACAGATAAGGAGTGGAGGGCTTTAAAACAGACCCGGAAGCCGAAACCGAAACTGGATGAATGCCGCACTAAAGCCGCTGTAACCGGCCCCCCTCCCCCAATAAATGATTAATTTGGTTTCTGACATTCTCATACTGGGAACTGCCTGCTGAAGGGTGATGTGTGCAGGACCAGACTGAGAATCAAAACCAGAACTGGAAATAATTTCATACTAGCCCTATAACATTATTATACCAGTCCAACGGCAAAACAGCATTATTTTCTTGTTTATAAAAGGGGAAAACCATGCATTTTAAAGCACATTTGAAGGGTGTACTATATATAGAAGAGACAGATATGAAAGCACACAGGGCTTTATATATATATATATATATATATATATATATATATATATATTTATTGTGGAGATGTGACCCCATGTCACAGGTGAATGTGTACCTGATTTTGGCAGGAATACTGATTGCACGCCTGTAGGCTGGGTTTATATTGCTCTCGGGAAGCGGGAAGACAGCTCAGGGCTCGCTCACACTTGGGAACAGCTCCACCCTTACAGCAGGTGGCCTGGTGTAGAAGTCGGGAGGGCTTTCAGGTGGAGACGGCTCCACGAGAGAGAGACAGGCGGTTTCTGGGAGTCTAAGGCTGCAGGTGGCAGTCTGAGAGTGTATGTCTGCAGGAGGCAGATATGACCCACAATCAAGCAGCATGAAGCTGAGCAAGTAAGCTCCAGGAGGGAGTTTTGACTAAGTAACAGTGAGTGAGCCAGGGGGCTGACATTTATTTTATACAGTGACGGTGGAACCCCCTGCGAGGGAAGATTTCTCTGTGAAGTTTGTTTCATTTAAATACAATTGGGCTGTGCTACGTCCTTAAAAATGCAGGGCCAGATTCAGGTATAATAACATTGGCGCAGAGTATCAGAGATACACTACGCCGCTGTATTTTACCTGGCTCTACAACAAATTCAAGTAGATTTTGGCCCGTAAGGTACGGCGGCGTAATGTGTATTTCTCGCGGCGGAATCGAAATACGCGATTAGGGGGCGTGAAGCATTTAAATTATGCGGGTCCCCGCGGCGATCGAACTGCGCATGCTCCGTTCAGAAATTTCCCGCCATGCATTGCGCAAAATAACGTCGTTACGTCATTTTTTGTTTGAGTAGCGTCGTTTACGTACATTCCTATTCCCGGACGACTTACGTAAAAAATAAAATAAAACATTGAAATTCGACGCGCGGGAACGACGGCCATACTTAACATGGGCTGTCTAATACTAGACCAGATAAAAGCTGGAATAACTTTCCGCAGCAAAAAGATGACTACAGATGCCGTAAGAGATTGCGAACGACGCTCGTAACTTCGTGGATCGTCAGAAAAATCTTATTTGCATTCCCCGACGCGGAAAACGACGGAAACTCCACCCAGCGGCCGCAAAATTATTGCAGCATAGATCCGAAGGCGTACGAACACGTAAGCTAGTCGGATTGAAGCCCGAAGCCGTCGTTTCATGGTTTGAGGATTCAGACTAATGAAACGACCCGCGTAATTTGAAAGTACTCCGGTCTAACGCGAGATAGACCGGAGTAAGGGCTCTGTGAATCTGGCCCACAGTCTGGACTGACTGGTGTTCCTTAAAATGCATTATTTAAAATTAGTTCCAATAAAGCCTATTTTTACTTCCTCCGTTTTTTTTTTCTAACTAATATTAGTATGCAATTTATTTTCTGATTATTACAAAAAAAAAAATGGAGCAACATGGTGGTCTTAATAATATGCTTTGGGTGTCAATAGGCTGGGTAAGCCACTGCTTATTGTGCACCCCAACTGGAATCTGAGTATTATCAGGTAAGCTGGTCGATCCGATCATAGTCATTGGGTGAGAGGCAGACAGATGCTTTAAGCACTGCTTTTTTTTGTAAATGATAGGATCATTCTAAAATCAATGCTAAAATCATTATTGCTTCTAGAGCTTACTGGTGGATTATTAAAGGATAATCTCATTATGGAGCACAGAGAAATCTCATTTAGTTAGTGTTGTTTGGATGAAGCTGAACTAATTGCAGTACACAACACATCTTAAGAAAGTTTGGATAGCTTGAAAAAACGATTGTTGCCTGCTTAGAGCAGAGAAATATCATTGTACGCAGCTCCAAACTTGGAGAATCAAGTAATTTTTTAAGGATTCCAAACCATTTTTTACACTAACTTATCCTTGGAAAGCTCATTGTTTGTTTAAATCTGCGCAAAGACCCCATGGTAAAACACAAAAAGTAATGTACTTAGGCAGATTTGAAATAATGTTCCAAAACATGACCCTATAAGAGGTAGTGTGGAGACAATTTGGAAACAGCATTAAAAATTAGATGGGTCATTATTCATCGCAAGAATGTGAAGAATAATCATCCAAAGCACATTTGTAGGGCAAACCCATGCCAAGAACCAATACTGTTTGTCTTCTCATTATGCACAATCACTATAAACAATCAAGACGGGAACTATTACATCACGCTAATGCAGCGAGACTGTAATGAATGTCTAAAGCGCTTTCCACATTTAAGAGTTATCTTCTAAGGAGGCAATTAAAAAAACACCCAATTAGTTTTGAAAATGTGTTTTATTCCACATTCAAAACACTAACAGGTTTATGTTTGCTGCTCTCCTTTAAACATGAGCCATTCAACGAGGAAACAAAGAAAGTAACTCACAAAATCTAAAAAGCTATCATATGGTACTAAATTGTTTAAACATGTGTAAATTGCTTCATACACACAATAGTTTTTTCCATTGGAAAAAGATCGATGAAAGCTTTTGGTTCGGGAATCCCGACCGTGTGTATGCTCCATCAGAATTTTTCCAACGTCAGGAAAAAATCTGATCGTAATTTCCTTTCGCGTGTACTAATTCCGACGCGCAAAATTCCGACGCATGCTCGGAAACAAATCGATGCATGCTCAGAAACATAGAACCTAATTTTCTCGGCTTGTCATAGTCTTTTACGTCACCGCTTTCTTGGCAGTCTAAAGTTCACCAAACTTTTGTGTGACCGTGTATATGCAAGGCAGGCTTGAGCGGAATTCCATCGGAAAAAACATCCAACTTTTTCCCGACGGGAATTCGGCTTGTGTGTACAGGGCATCAAGTTCGGGTACTTAAAATATCACTCCAGGCTGCCACAGCTTTATTTGAATACATCTTCCTAACATAATTACAATTGCAGCATGTGGCTAGGCCTCCTAAAGTCTGGGTTTCAACTGCTCCAACATGGAAGTAGCCCTCTAACTTCATGTCCGACTTCTATGTGACTTCAATGAACGGGATCCAACTTTTATCTGACCATACAAGGCCCTTTGAGTCTGGAATAAATCTTCAGGGAAAACCCTACGCCAAATTAAAAAAAATGGTGTGGGGTCCCCCCCACCAAGACTATACCAGACCCCCATCCACTGCCCAGGGTTGTCTGGAAGAGGTCACATGAAGACAAAGGCCCAGATTCATAAAGCAATTATGCCTGTCTAACTGGTGTTAGACAGGAGTAATTTCAAATTTCGCGCGCCGTATCACTAGTTTGAATCCTCAAACCATGATACGGCGGCTTCGGGCTTCGATCCGAGAGGCTTACGTCTTCCTAAGCCTTCGGATCTACGCTGCGATATTTTTGCGGCCGCTGGGAGGAGTTTGCGTCGTTTTCATGCGTCGGGATATGCAAATGTGTTTTTACGGCGATCCACGAAGATACGAGCGGTCTTCGCAATCGCTTACGTCTGGTTTTTTTTACGTACTGTTAGACCAGCTTTTTGCTGGTCTAACGGTGCGTAGCCCATGTTAAGTATGGCCGTCGTTCCCGCGTCGAATTTAATTTTTTTTTTTTTTTTTGCGTAACTCGTTCGGGAATAGAAATGTCCGTAAACGACGCTACTCAAACAACGAATGACGTAACGACGTGATTTCGCGCAATGCACGGCGGGAAATTTGCGAACGGAGCATGCGCAGTTCGATCGCCGCGGGAACGCGCCTATTTTAAATCCTTCACGCCCCCTACTCGTGTAGATGGATTGCGACGGGAGAAATACACTACGCCGCCGTCGTTTACTGGACAAAATCTACCTGGATTCCACGTAGAGCCAGGTAAAAAACGGCGGCGTAGTGTATTTCTGATACGCTACGAGAATCCAATTCTCTCTGAATCTGGGCCAAAGTGTCCCAAAATACCCACCCCCCATGTTGAGAGCCTGTGGCCTGATATGGTCTAGGAGGGGGGATTGCTTGCTCACCCCCCGTTTCCTGACCTGTCGGGCTGCTCGGATAAGTGTCTGGTATAGATTTCGTGGTAACAGAACGCCGTCTTTGTAAAAAATTATTTTGACGCTGGGTTTCCCCTCAAAATCTATACCAGACCAAATGGTCTAGTATGGTCTTGGAATGACCCCAATTTTGGTGTGGGATTCCCCTTTAAGATCTTTAAAACACAAGTCGCATGCCACAAGCCAGATCAGTTAAGATGATAATTTGACTTGTGCTCTAAAAGTCGGAGCGTATTTTGGACCAGTGTGAACTGACCCTAAGGGTGGGTAAGCAGGGGCCAGCACAGTGGCAATTACAGGAACCAACCCCCTGTGGGTCTCTCCCTGCAGCAGCTAAAGATAGCTTATCTCCCTCGCTCACTGTGTTCATTTATGAATGAAGCATAGTAAACTGTGTTTTCAGAGCGCTTTCTGGTCAATCACTGTCCAGTACAGCTGAGGCTGCTGAGAAAGGGACTGAGGGGTTTATATCCTCAGTCCCTTTTCATGTCTCCAAAGTTAAATGTCAGGGGTCTGTTTCGACACCTGATATATCACCAAGCCCCCTCTTCATCCCAACAGCATTGTGACAAAGTAAATAAATATATACCCTATCACCAGGTGCAAAGGAACGGACCTGGGCCCCACGATTGTCAATCCTCTGTTGAGCCAACTGGGCTTGGGCTAAATGTGCCTTCACAATCGGCATCACTTGGGCAATTCTATCTTGCATTTGGGCCACATGTTCAATCACACTTCGATGAGGAGAACTCTCACTTTTCCACATTTCCCTGGCAATGTCCAGTAGGCCCCGGGGGTGCCTCCCATACAGTAGCTCAAACGGAGAGAACCCTGTGGACGATTGGGGAACCTCTCTTATGGCAAACATCAGATAAGGGAGCAGATTATCCCAGTTCTTTCCATCTTTATCCACCACCTTCCTCAACATTTGTTTTAAAGTTTTATTAAACCTTTCCACTAACCCGTCTGTTTGAGGGTGATATACTAATGTACGTAATTGGGTCACTTTCAGGAGTTTACAAAGTTCTCTGGTCACCCTAGACATAAACGGGGTGTCCTGATCAGTTAGGACTTCCTTAGGAAGACCCACACAGCTGAAAACCTGAAATAACTCTTTGTCAATGGTTTTAGCAGAGGTGTTTCGGAGAGGAATCGCTTCTGGGTAACGGGTGGCATAGTCCATTATTACCAAGATGTGCTGGTGCCCTCTAGTGGACTTCAGTAAGGGGCCAACCAAGTCCATGGCGATCCTCTCAAAAGGGACCCCGATAATGGGCAGGTGTACCAACGGACTGCGGAAGTGTGGCATGAGTGCAGTAATCTGACACACTGGACAGGAAGAGCAGTACAATTCCACTTCCTTAGTGATCCCAGGCCAATAAAACCTCTGGGTGATTCTCTCCCAGGTTTTTTCTGCTCCCAAATGTCCCCCAAGAATGTGCCCATGGGCCAGATCCAAAACCATCTTGCGGTACGGTTTAGGCACTACCAGTTGCTCAATGGTGTCCTCTATCCTCTGTGACACTCGATATAACAGGTCCCTTTCAATAATGAAGTAAGGGAGAGCAACCCTCTCGTCAGGGTTAACTAACTCCCCATCTATCTTCACTACATTCTCCAGGGCTCTTAGCAATGTGGGGTCCCTCAATTGCTAAGTGATAACATTTTCTCTGTGCACCTCAAGGTCATCAAACCCTATCGGCCGCTGTTCCTCTTCTAAGGTAGAAGGCTCCTGCCTAGGGACTGGTGTTTCCCCTGCTAAGACTGAGAACGGAAACTCAGGAGAATCCTCACAGTTAGCGGATTCTGGAGTAGATGTTTCAGGCTCAGAAGAACCATTTACTGGGGAATCTGGGCAATCCCAGAGCTCCCAGAACTTTGGGAAATCCCTTCCCACAATGGCGTCATGTGGCAGTTGGGGAACTAAACCCACCTGGTGACACAAGTTACCGAGGGAGGTTTCAAAGGAAACTGTAGTCACCGGATATTCTCGAGTGTCCCCATGTACACAAATTACAGCCATTTTTCTAGGATGTAAGGTTTATCCCACCACTAGGTCACTTTTCACTAAGGTGACCAGGCTACCTAAATCCAACAATACCACAACATCTTTACCGTCTAAGAAAATTATACATAAAGGTTTCTCATTCCCCTTTACTGCAGTGCATGTGGTTGCAAAGAGGGACTGTTGTCTGTCTCTCTGTCAGAAAGTCACACTGCATGGGTTCATCAACCGCTGGGCAAACCGCTGCTACATGTCCCTCTTCCCGGCAACGTAAAAAAATCAACCTTCTGGTCCTCTCCTGTGGGATGGGTCTTCCAGGCCGCTCTCGCCAAACATTAGCAGTAGTCCTGATAATACCTGTAGTTGCTCTTTGGTCCTTCTCTCCACCCCCATCCCTTAATGCAGTCTTACCTATAGGTGGGGAGGATCTGGTCATGGGGTGAAAAGTCTGTGCGTATCTGGGTGAATAGGACAAATTCTCTGTTGTTAGGTACCTTTCGACCTGGTCTACTAGTTTGTCTGTGGTTTCAGGACCACCATGGCTTACCCATTTCTGCAAGGTGTTAGGAAGAGATCTAAGAAATTTGTCCATGACTACTTGCTCCAAAATTTTTGGTCCGGACAGAGTTTCTGGCTGCAGCCATTTCCTAACCAAATGGATGAGGTCATACATCTGCGACCGAGGTGGCTTCCTCACATGATAACTCCAATTGTGGACCCGCTGAGCACGGATATCCAGGGTCACACCAAAACGTGCCAATATTTCCTCTTTTAACCAATCATAGTTTTTTGCATCTGCAAACTCCAAATCAAAATATGCCTTTTGGCCTTCTCCAGATAATAGGGGGCCACTAGTCCAGCCCACTGTTCTTTAGGCCCACTCTCTTTTTCCGTTGTTCTCTCAAACGTGGTCAGAAACATCTCAGGGTCATCATCTGCAGTAGGGATGAGCTTCATGTTCGATACGAACGTATGCTCGACTCGAACATTGTCTGTTCGTACGTTCAACGAAATTCGAACAAAATCGGTTGTTCGCGCCAAATTCAAGTGATGCAAAACGGCCCATAATTCACTACGGCATTGCGCGCTGATGATTGACCAAGCATGCTGTATGTCCTGCATGCTTGGCCAATCACAGCGCGCAAAAAACTAAGAGCTTGGGAGGCTTTAGCCAATTATGGCTCAGGGCTTTAGCACACGTCCCACACTATATAAGGCCGCCTGCTGGGCGGCCTCATGTAGTGTGTTTCGGCTTGTTAATGAGAGCAGTCAGAGAGACAGAGAGACTGTATTTTTAGATAGCTAGATAGAGCAGGCAGGCTAGTCAGTTTAGCTTCAATTACAGTGTGTAGCGAATATATATACATTCCTAGGAGTTGTACTTCTATTTATACACTGTATAGCTTAGCTAGATCAGCTATTCCTATTTGTCAGGCAGGAGATTGCGCTAGCTGCAGTGTTCTAACGTGTTGTATTGCCTGTGTGCTGTTTAGTTTACACCTAAACGTACTTGGTGTTACTGCACTTGTCCTGTTTATTTGCAACTAAACACATTTGCTGTAACTGCACGTTTGCTGTTTAATAGCACCTAAACGCATTTGGTGTTACTGCAGGTTTGCTGTTTAATAGCACCTAAACGCATTTGGTGTTACTGCAGGTTTGCTGTTTAAAAAAAAAATGGGGGCGGGGAAACTCATGCTATTTTTTTCAATGATGTGTATCCATATTGCAGGGACCAAACATTACATTAAAGCTGCAAGCAGTATTAAATTAATTTTTTCTTATAGGCCGCGTACACACGGAGGGACATGCCTGCTGAAACAGTTCGACTGACCGTTTCCAGCGGACATGTCTCCTCCGGATTTTCATCCGACAGGGTGACGTGGCGGTGACGTTGACACCGCCACGTCACCGCACCAGGAAGTAAAAAACTTCCACGCATGCGTCGCATCCATTCGACGCTTGTGCGGGCAGATATGTCCGCTGGTTAGTGTACTAACCAGTAGACATATCCGACGGACATGTCTCTGGCGGACAAATTTTAAAGCATGCTTTAAAATTTGTCCGCCGGTCAGACATGTCCACTAGCCCATACACACGATCGGATTTGTCCGCGGCCATAGTAATCTCGTGTTGTGCAGGGACATTTATAAACACGTGCCACTACTATAGACACCCAGCAGGTACGATATTTAAAGGAATTTTTCATTTTTTTTTTCACTTTAAGCATCATTAAAATCGCTGCTCCAGAAAAAACGACCGTTTTTAAAACTTTTTTTCCATTGATACATGTTCCCTGGGGCAAGACCAGGGTTCTGAAAGACGTTTTCCAACATTGAATTGAATATTGGTCTTTAAAATTATCGTTTTTGAATTCGGACGTTCGAGTCCCATAGACTTCAATGGGGTTCTAAATGTTCGCGCGAACCCGCGGTCAGTTTGAACGTTCTGGTGCGAACCGAACGCGGGTATGTTCGGCTCATCCCTAATCTGCAGTCATCTTTGGCAATAAGTGGCTTACCCGAAAGTCGGTATTTTACTGGCCTGACTCCCAGTCTCGGTCTGCTGTCTCTGAAGCTGTTTCACAATGGCCTCCATTTGCTGCTGGTGTCTCTGTTCCAATCCTGCAATGCTCTTTTGGTGAACCTGTTGTTGAGCTGCAATGCTCTCTTGGTGAACCTGTTGTTGAGCTGCAATGCTCTTTTGGTGAGCTGCAAGGCTCTCTTGGTGAGCCTGTTGTTGAGCTGCAAGGCTCCGCTGCAAACCTGCACCTGTCTGCTGTTGAATTGCATTTGCTTTAGCCAGCTGTTTCAGTATCTCCTCCATTTTGGGTTTACTTTAACTGCCCGCGGCACTCCACCATGTTTGAGGGATTGGCTTGGTAGCGGGTGTGTGTGACTCCCTAGATGGGTTCACTACACGCTGAACTATACAGAGAGGCAGTTGAGGGTGTTTGAAAACAAAGGATATGGTTTATTCCATATTGCTGGATACAAGTGCAAGCTTTAAAACAGCATAAACAAAACAAAACATAAAATAAACCCTTGCCACTTGGGGCATCTACCTTCACAACACAGGAACCTACCTATGGAGTCTGGCACAGCCTACCGCTGGTCATACAGCAGAAAACAAAAAGTCTCTTTAATATTTATCACAGAGAAATACTGATACGACCTCACCTTCAGAAGTCTTTCTCAGTCCACTGCTCTCCTTTACTCAAAGGCCTCAGGATACAGCAATCAGTAGTGATCCTCTGGATAACTTGTAGAGGCCTTAACCACTTAAGGACCGCCACACGCCTATGTACGTCCACAACATGGCTCGTACAGGCACAAGGGCGTATATATACGGCCTCGCCTTTGTGCGATTCGGGGGTCCGATCGGGACCCCCTCCAAGGCGTGCGGCGGTCCCCCTGGCTCTGGGAGCGATCGCCGACGGACGGGCGGATGTCTGTTTTTTTCCGCCCCCCCCGCGATCGCTCCCAACCAATGGGAGCGCTCCCCCTTCATGACAGTTCCTCCTCTTGTGTTTACACAGGAGGAGGAAATGATGTCATCTCTCATCGCAGCGGTATTTGTCACCGCTGCTGATGAGAGAAGACATCCACAGTAAGTGTGCACCAACACAACACTGACACACACACACATAGGCACATTAACCCCTTGTGATCACCCCCCCCACCCGCCTGTCACAGTGTCACTGAATGCAGTGATCTAATCACTGCATTTAGTGTCAGTGTGACAGACAGTGTGAAAGTTAGTGAGTGTTAGGTTCAGGGTAGCCCCGTACCCCCCCCTAATAAAGTTTTAACCCCCTGATCACTGCCCTAGTTAACCCTTTCACTCCCTATTGCCAGCGTCACTAAGCGATCATTTTTCTGATCGCTGTATTAGTGTCGCTGTTCCCGCTAGGTAGCTATTTTTTTTTTATTGTGATTTTTTTTTACTAAAGACATGTTGCTGAATTAATTTTGGCCTAAATGTTTTACTAAAATTTAGTTTATTTGATTTTTTTTATAACAAAAAGTAAAAAATATTGTTTTTTTTCAAAATTGTCGCTCTATTTTAGTTTATAGCGAAAAAATAAAAATCGCAGAGGCGATCAAATACCACCAAAAGAAAGCTCTATTTGTGGGAAGAAAAGGACGCAAATTTTGTTTGGGAGCCACGTCGCACGACCGCGCAATTGTCTGTTAAAGCGACGTAGCGCTGAATTGTAAAAACACCTTGGGTCATTTAGCAGCATATGTGTCCGGGTCTTAAGTGGTTAATTGCCTTATTCTCAACAGCTGAAGCTATCCAAGGTCCTTAAACCTGATAGTAATTGGTGAATTGTCTAAACAAGGCAGAAATGTATCTCCCTTCTGTGACAACACCCACAGATTTACTTGACTTCCTGTCACAATATATATATATATATATATATATATATACATACATATATGTAGCGCCCTGCTACAGTACTTCCATAGCTGGTGCTGCTTTAAATTTAGAGGGTGGTCAGAGATTTAGTTACCTTTGACAATGTTATTTTGGCCAAATTTGGGCCTCTGTTTCAGTCATGGCTGTACTGTGAGTGACCACTATTGCTGCCTGGGGTGCCTGTACCACCCCAGGCTAAGGGTGGCAGCGGTCAAGTCAGGGTGTATTGGGTGTTTTTCCTCAGCAACCAATCAGTGGGTGTTGGTCGCCTCGCTGTGCATGCTGGAGGAGAGTACTTAAGGGACAGATGTCATTGGTTCACGGTCGTCGATCGCGGGTCTGTCGTCTTACCACCCTCATGTGTGGCCCTCATGGCCGGGGGTGCGTGTTCAAGTGTTCCTGGCTCTGGGACCACATTGGTCCGGGGCAGTAATCTACCTTGTAGGCCCAGTAGTCAGACTGGTTCTGCAGTTGCAGAGTGTTCCTGTGCTGTCTGTCCTAAGGGAGGAAGCCGCCCGATGAAGAACCTGTCTGGGGGAGTACCGAGCACAAGGCTGATATCTCAGTAGAGGCCCTAGACTTCATCGAAGGATGCACCATTACTGAGAGGCTGGATGATGGTCTCCTGTCAGTTCTGAATTTACCCAAGTTTATTCAAGAGAGATCCGAGTGCTTAATCCTGTGTTAAGAAGGATTCTGGACCGAGAATATCTCCATCTTTGGGAAGGTCTGTGGCAGAGACTTTGCTAAAGTTGCGTCTGACACTCTGGCTGCTAGGCTAGTGAAAGAGGCCTATCCAGGTGCACAATACCCACTCTGGCTAGAGTGGCGACGAAAGTTTATCACTAAAAACAGGATTGTTTCAAAACCAAGTTATACTCCTAAACCTACTACTTCCTATTTCTTCTACCTCTTCAGCTACTACTATTTTAGCCCGTTGGGTAATAAAGCACAGAAAAAGACATCTAAAGTGTGGACATTGCAATTCTTCTCAGCTCTCATCGTGTACCCTAGACGGCGGAGGAATAGAGATAACATGCCACCCAAAGCTAACCAGCAGCTCCTTCGGGGGTAGTGCTACACATATATAAAACATTTTTTTTTAAAAAGGGGACCTCATTTGTGTGGGTTTTCTGGCCCATACAGTGTGAATAAGCTGTCTGTGTGGCTGGAGCTGCATATTACTCTGTAAGGACACAGTGACTGTAAGAACACAGCTGAAGGGCCTAACAGGCCTTGACAGGTGTGGGAGAATGGCCCTGAATGCACACTGTCTGTGTTTGGGGCAGTAGACCTGTACCCATACACGTGTCAGATTAGGACCTGCAGCTGTGTTTGTACAGCTGCTGCATCCCAATAGCATAAAATAGGCTGCTTGCACACAGCTTCAGACAAAAAAAAAAAAAAAAAAAGACACTGATTCACACTGTACATGCCACAGCACCCATGTAAATGAGCCCCAAGACCTCATTCACACACAGAGTTTTAATATTACCGCTATACAGTTTTATCTTTTAGAATTGGCAATAATTGTGTAAATCATATTGTGTTTGTGTCTATTAATAATGATTTTAGTGTACTTTTAGTGAAAATACCCATTTAATATTTTGGGGGTGGGGGGTAGGTTGTACGGGGCCCATGATTTCTAGCAGCAGCCTTGGTCACACCTCTTGAGAACCAGTCAACAGACCTGTCACCATGACTATACAATAGGTTATATTAGGAGATGTGGTTGGAGTCAGCGAGTGGCATGTGGCCTGCAAATTATTTGGTTAGGTATCACCTATCTAGATGAGCTAGTAAATGTGCTGCACCAAGGGTTGTAAATGTCCCTTCAGGAGGAAATATGCTTGGGAATGAGAACAAGAGAAAGTTTTTAGGGGAACAGATTGAACATTAGGATAGTTGATGAAAAATAGTCTTGCCACCTTAAAATGTATTATATTGCCACTTGTTAAGGTAACACTGTAACGGAACTATGTATTCTGCCTGTACATCTATAATAATGATATCTGGGACTACCTGAGATATGGATTATCCACATTATATTCTGAGATATCTGTAGGGCTGTTTTGGGTTTGTTAGGTCTGAGCTCAGAAGGTTAATTGTAGAGTGAGTCTTTTACTGCTAAATTCTAAATGTCTCTTCTCTCTTTTGTGTATTGTATTACAAATTAACTCCTGTCAGTGTATTGAATTAGCATGTCAATTATAACTTTTCAGGTTTTGCGGTGCCGAAATGTTTAGCTACTGATGGGATTATCTGTGATTGAGTATTGTTCTGGGGGTTGATTGAATTCTATAGAGAAAGGAATGTGGTTTCTTTGGCCTGGTGCCAGAGTGTCTACCTTGGGGCCCCCCTATGGAGGTGAGGGGGCGGAGAGTTCCATTGTTCCTTGAGTACTCACCAGTTTGTAACTAGATATAAACTAAGAGATGTACCATTAAAGCTGTTATACTTGACCCTTCAAAACGTAGCACCGTCTCGTTCTTGGAAGGGAATGCGATGGGATATTTATTCTGTTCGTCTTACAACTGGATCTGACTCTCCCTTTGGCTCTCGTGGATGAGCTTATACCGGACTTACTTATATAGCAACTTGCCAGGGAAAAGGACGTCTCCAACGGCTGATACCCTCTCCCTACTTGGGTAGCCGTTACATTGGTTGGCAACGGTGGGATGGTCCTTTTATCCAAAGAGGCAAGTTCTGAATGGAGTCTCAGTATGCCAGGCTGAAAAGAACCACACTAAAAGATTTATTGGAGAGTCGTGGTAGGAGTGCCAGTAACAGACCACGGAGGGAGCTGATAGCGGATCTGCTGGAGGTGGACCAAATGGATGGATTCATGGAAGGAGCTGAGCCTCTAGCACCTGTCAGCGAGGAAGATGTAATTATGGATATTGTACAGCGGAGATTATCCTTGTATCCAGAAACGTCCACGGAACTAATAAACCAGCTGTTCCAGGAAGCAAGAGAGGAGATTCAAACCAAGAGGGGACAAGAACTGGAACTGGTAAGAGCTAGACAGCACATTACACACGCAGTTCCTACTTCCCCACCCGCTGCTACAGGAAAGAAAATACCGTTCACTGCATTTAAAGCTTTTGTAGAAAGTGAGGAGGAAATAGATGGATATTTGGCTGATTTTGAGAGGCAGTGCTCACTACACCAGGTACCACCAGACCAATGGGTCACTATTTTGTCTGGGAAATTGTCGGGCAAAGCCAATGAAGCCTTTCGGGCTCTTGCTCCAAAGGATATTTTACAATATCAGCAAGTGAAAAAGGCGCTGTTAACCCGATATGCCGTAACTCCAGAAACCTACCGCTGTCGCTTCCGGGAATCCAAGAAGAGGGCTGTGGACTCCCACATGGAATGGGCCAACCAGTTACAAAGGGTGGCATCCCATTGGATCCAAGGGTGCAAGGCCAACTCCGGGGAGGAAGTATTGTAGCTCTTCCTAATGGAACATTTCTTCCAAGACCTGGCCGCAGACATACAGGACTGGGTACGAGATCGCCGCCCCGCTAACTTAAACGAGGCGGCACAGCTAGCAGATGAGTATGCAGAAACAAGGAAAGTAAGCCAGGGTACTGCACGGCTGGCTTATGAGGTAGAACCGCGTACTCCAACCGGCACCCCAAGCCCAGAGTTTCGGGCTCCAGTCCCACCAGGACCACCACGTCCTCAGGAACCCAACAACTACCCCTGGAATTCGTATAGGGTGACGTGCCATCATTTCAGCAACACGGGACATATTGCTCGTTTTTGCCCTTTGAGAGCTACAAATAACAACTGGAGACGCCCAACACCCAACACAGAGGTCACTCCATCACGGCCCTCTGCGGCCCACTGCCTAGAGACCGAGGTGGGCCCTAAGGAATGTCTGGGAATTTTGTATGAGGCAGACCCAATACAAGTGGCCTCTCCAGATAACCGTCAGCATCACCGTCAGGAGGTACGGGTGAATGAACAAGTAGCACAAGGCCTAAGAGATACCGAGGCTACTATCACTCTGATTCAAAAACAACCAGGGCACAAAAAGTCAGACTGTCCATTAAATCCACTCAGGCAGTTAGAGTCATGGAGACAGCCAGAAAGGGGGAACCCCCACACATCCATGCCTGCGGCCCATGGCGTTGGGGAGGAAGAACATTGGGGCGTTCTGCATGAGGCAGATCTGATACAAGCAGCTAACCAGGACAACAGGCAGCAACACAGGCAGACTGTCTGGGTCAATGGAAAGGCAGCCAATGGGCTACGCGATACTGGGGCCACGATGACACTGCTACAGAAGAAACTCATCCCAGAGAGCCAGCACACTGGAGACACCGTAGCCGTAAGAGTAGCAGGAGGCACCGTCTTCCGGCTACCCATTGCCCGGGTTCACCTGGATTGGGGGGTTGGTTCGGGACATGTGAATGTGGGGGTGATGAAGGATTTGCCAGCAGATGTACTACTGGGGAATGATTTGGCCCCCCTTGTTTCTGCATACGGCCTGATGTGCCCCGCTGAAGCCCACACAGTGACTACCTATGCCCCAACCCGCGTTGCTGGAACCAACTTGCTTGCTGCTGAGACCCGGGTAAGACTACCTTCCCCGACATGTACTGTAGATCCGGCCCAATATCACAGTCTAAAATAGGAATGTGACAAGTTGACCAGTGAGAAATCAGAGATGCAACGACACTACGTCATGTATTATGAGATGTCCCGTGGCTTGAACATTGAAATGCACAAACAGGCTGAAATTGTCAAAAGGTTAAATGGGATTTGCGCTCAGGTGGTGCCTTATCTCTCCCAAGAGCATCAGCAACAGGTTTTGGGAGCCATTGAGAGGGCAAAGCAAGTGACTGTTCCAGAACTGAATTCCATTATTCACCTTCACCATCAGCTACCGACCTGGTAAGCCAGATGGCAATGCTGATGGTTTAACCCAGCAAACAGACGTCATCCCGGCCTCCTAGTTCCGGACATCCCCAAGTTGACCCGAAAAGGATCAATCCGGGTCTGCCGGAGTGTTCCACAAAAGGGGAGCAGTGTAACGGAACTATGTATTCTGCCAGTACATCTATAATAATGATATCTGGGACTACCTGAGATATGGATTATCCACATTATATTCTGAGATATCTGTAGGGCTGTTTTGGGTTTGTTAGTTCTGAGCTCAGAAGGTTAATTGTAGAGTGAGTCTTTCACTGCTAAATTCTAAATGTCTCTTCTCTCTTTTGTGTATTGTATTACAAATTAACAGTCTCCTGTCAGTGTATTGAATTAGCATGTCAATTATAACTTGTCAGGTTTTGCGGTGCCAAAATGTTTAGCTACTGATGTGATTATCTGTGATTGAGTATTGTTCTGGGGGTTGATTGAATTCTATAGAGAAAGGAATGTGGTTTCTTTGGCCTGGTGCCAGAGTGTCTACCTTGGGGCCCCCCTAGAAAAATAGTCTTGCCACCTTAAAATGTATTATATTGCCACTTGTTAAGGTAACACTGTAACGGAACTATGTATTCTGCCTGTACATCTATAATAATGATATCTGGGACTACCTGAGATATGGATTATCCACATTATATTCTGAGATATCTGTAGGGCTGTTTTGGGTTTGTTAGGTCTGAGCTCAGAAGGTTAATTGTAGAGTGAGTCTTTTACTGCTAAATTCTAAATGTCTCTTCTCTCTTTTGTGTATTGTATTACAAATTAACTCCTGTCAGTGTATTGAATTAGCATGTCAATTATAACTTTTCAGGTTTTGCGGTGCCGAAATGTTTAGCTACTGATGGGATTATCTGTGATTGAGTATTGTTCTGGGGGTTGATTGAATTCTATAGAGAAAGGAATGTGGTTTCTTTGGCCTGGTGCCAGAGTGTCTACCTTGGGGCCCCCCTATGGAGGTGAGGGGGCGGAGAGTTCCATTGTTCCTTGAGTACTCACCAGTTTGTAACTAGATATAAACTAAGAGATGTACCATTAAAGCTGTTATACTTGACCCTTCAAAACGTAGCACCGTCTCGTTCTTGGAAGGGAATGCGATGGGATATTTATTCTGTTCGTCTTACAACTGGATCTGACTCTCCCTTTGGCTCTCGTGGATGAGCTTATACCGGACTTACTTATATAGCAACTTGCCAGGGAAAAGGACGTCTCCAACGGCTGATACCCTCTCCCTACTTGGGTAGCCGTTACATTGGTTGGCAACGGTGGGATGGTCCTTTTATCCAAAGAGGCAAGTTCTGAATGGAGTCTCAGTATGCCAGGCTGAAAAGAACCACACTAAAAGATTTATTGGAGAGTTGTGGTAGGAGTGCCAGTAACAGACCACGGAGGGAGCTGATAGCGGATCTGCTGGAGGTGGACCAAATGGATGGATTCATGGAAGGAGCTGAGCCTCTAGCACCTGTCAGCGAGGAATATGTAATTATGGATATTGTACAGCGGAGATTATCCTTGTATCCAGAAACGTCCACGGAACTAATAAACCAGCTGTTCCGGGAAGCAAGAGAGGAGATTCAAACCAAGAGGGGACAAGAACTGGAACTGGTAAGAGCTAGACAGCACATTACACACGCAGTTCCTACTTCCCCACCCGCTGCTACAGGAAAGAAAATACCGTTCACTGCATTTAAAGCTTTTGTAGAAAGTGAGGAGGAAATAGATGGATATTTGGCTGATTTTGAGAGGCAGTGCTCACTACACCAGGTACCACCAGACCAATGGGTCACTATTTTGTCTGGGAAATTGTCGGGCAAAGCCAATGAAGCCTTTCGGGCTCTTGCTCCAAAGGATATTTTACAATATCAGCAAGTGAAAAAGGCGCTGTTAACCCGATATGCCGTAACTCCAGAAACCTACCGCCGTCGCTTCCGGGAATCCAAGAAGAGGGCTGTGGACTCCCACATGGAATGGGCCAACCAGTTACAAAGGGTGGCATCCCATTGGATCCAAGGGTGCAAGGCCAACTCCGGGGAGGAAGTATTGTAGCTCTTCCTAATGGAACATTTCTTCCAAGACCTGGCCGCAGACATACAGGACTGGGTACGAGATCGCCACCCCGCTAACTTAAACGAGGCGGCACAGCTAGCAGATGAGTATGCAGAAACAAGGAAAGTAAGCCAGGGTACTGCACGGCTGGCTTATGAGGTAGAACCGCGTACTCCAACCGGCACCCCAAGCCCAGAGTTTCGGGCTCCAGTCCCACCAGGACCACCACGTCCTCAGGAACCCAACAACTACCCCTGGAATTCGTATAGGGTGACGTGCCATCATTTCAGCAACACGGGACATATTGCTCGTTTTTGCCCTTTGAGAGCTACAAATAACAACTGGAGACGCCCAACACCCAACACAGAGGTCATTCCATCACGGCCCTCTGCGGCCCACTGCCTAGAGACCGAGGTGGGCCCTAAGGAATGTCTGGGAATTTTGTATGAGGCAGACCCAATACAAGTGGCCTCTCCAGATAACCGTCAGCATCACCGTCAGGAGGTACGGGTGAATGAACAAGCAGCACAAGGCCTAAGAGATACCGAGGCTACTATCACTCTGATTCAAAAACAACCAGGGCACAAAAAGTCAGACTGTCCATTAAATCCACTCAGGCAGTTAGAGTCATGGAGACAGCCAGAAAGGGGGAACCCCCACACATCCATGCCTGCGGCCCACGGCGTTGGGGAGGAAGAACATTGGGGCGTTCTGCATGAGGCAGATCTGATACAAGCAGCTAACCAGGACAACAGGCAGCAACACAGGCAGACTGTCTGGGTCAATGGAAAGGCAGCCAATGGGCTACGCGATACTGGGGCCACGATGACACTGCTACAGAAGAAACTCATCCCAGAGAGCCAGCACACTGGAGACACCGTAGCCGTAAGAGTAGCAGGAGGCACCGTCTTCCGGCTACCCATTGCCCGGGTTCACCTGGATTGGGGGGTTGGTTCGGGACATGTGAATGTGGGGGTGATGAAGGATTTGCCAGCAGATGTACTACTGGGGAATGATTTGGCCCCCCTTGTTTCTGCATACGGCCTGATGTGCCCCGCTGAAGCCCACACAGTGACTACCTATGCCCCAACCCGCGTTGCTGGAACCAACTTGCTTGCTGCTGAGACCCGGGTAAGACTACCTTCCCCGACATGTACTGTAGATCCGGCCCAATATCACAGTCTAAAATAGGAATGTGACAAGTTGACCAGTGAGAAATCAGAGATGCAACGACACTACGTCATGTATTATGAGATGTCCCGTGGCTTGAACATTGAAATGCACAAACAGGCTGAAATTGTCAAAAGGTTAAATGGGATTTGCGCTCAGGTGGTGCCTTATCTCTCCCAAGAGCATCAGCAACAGGTTTTGGGAGCCATTGAGAGGGCAAAGCAAGTGACTGTTCCAGAACTGAATTCCATTATTCACCTTCACCATCAGCTACCAACCTGGTAAGCCAGATGGCAATGCTGATGGTTTATCCCAGCAAACAGACGTCATCCCGGCCTCCTAGTTCCGGACATCCCCAAGTTGACCCGAAAAGGATCAATCCGGGTCTGCCGGAGTGTTCCACAAAAGGGGAGCAGTGTAACGGAACTATGTATTCTGCCAGTACATCTATAATAATGATATCTGGGACTACCTGAGATATGGATTATCCACATTATATTCTGAGATATCTGTAGGGCTGTTTTGGGTTTGTTAGTTCTGAGCTCAGAAGGTTAATTGTAGAGTGAGTCTTTCACTGCTAAATTCTAAATGTCTCTTCTCTCTTTTGTGTATTGCATTACAAATTAACAGTCTCCTGTCAGTGTATTGAATTAGCATGTCAATTATAACTTGTCAGGTTTTGCGGTGCCGAAATGTTTAGCTACTGATGTGATTATCTGTGATTGAGTATTGTTCTGGGGGTTGATTGAATTCTATTGAGAAAGGAATGTGGTTTCTTTGGCCTGGTGCCAGAGTGTCTACCTTGGGGCCCTCCCTATGGAGGGAGGGGGCGGAGAGTTCCATTGTTCCTTGAGTACTCACCAGTTTGTAACTAGATATAAACCAAGAGATGTACCATTAAAGCTGTTATACTTGTTATACTTGACCCTTCAATGCGATGGGATATTTATTCTGTTCGTCTTACAACTGGACCTGACTCTCCCTTTGGCTCTTCTTGTGGATAAGCTTATACCGGACTTACTTATATAGCAACTTGCCAGGGAAAAGGACGTCTCCAACGGCTGATACCCTCTTCCTACTTGGGTAGCCGTTACAAACACTAACAGTGGAACCTCGGATTACGAGCACAATCCGCTCCAGGAGAATGCTCGTAATTCAAAGTACTTGCATATCAAAGTCAGTTTCCCCATTGAAGTTAATGGAAACAAAAATAATTTGTTCCGCATTGACTTTAATGGCATGCAATACCGCATGTGGCCAGAGGTGGGGGGCGCCAGAGAGCCTTCGGAAACAGCCATAAAGGCCCGAGGACAGTTCGACTGACCATGACAAACCTTGGAAAGGCTCGGGAACATATTATTTCTGAATCTTTCCGAGCATTTCCGTTCAGCTCCGCTCAGCTCCGGCACCCCCCACTCTGCCAGCCCCCCTGGCTGCAGCAGCCTGACTTCAACACCAGTAACATCACAGTATCTTCCGCTGGTTCTACAACCACTCCTGGCATGCCTCTCCCAGCTCCCCCAACTGTGCCTGTCACTCAACAACACATGGTGGATCCCTCCTAAAGACTTGCCTGGCAGTGTTCCCTGCTGTCCTCTCCTGCTCCTGTTCAGGACACCCATTGGGTTGCATGGGGTTCCTTCACAGCTCCGAGCCCTTGGCCCAAGGTCACCCCCCCTAGACCGGGGGGGCTCCCTCCAAGGCCCCGACAGCCTAGCACTCTATCTCTAAGTTCTTCCACCTGAACAACTCCTCCCCAGCTGGGCTGACACAAGGTATTTAAGGAGACCTAGTTAGGGATCGGTCAGGGCTCCTTACCAGACCCCAGACAGCTCCACCTCTCTTTCCTCCTTTGCTTCCAGAATCTTCTGAGAGCCAGAGGGAGGTAACCAAGAAGTGACACTGCCCGTGAGTCACCAGCCTACTTTAAAGCACTCCCAACCCCACAGATAGAAACAAACAGGCCAAGATTCCAGCTAAGCCTGCCTAAATTTACCTGCACTGACCAAAAATCTAACTCCAGCCCCTACCTAAGGTAGAGGGTGCTACATGAATAACCCTTAGCGAGAATCCCATAAAAAATGTGGTTTCTTTCAAAAATCTGACTTATATCTTAGTTCAGAGTTCTTCACCCAAGCAGGAAATTACATTTCTGGAAGTGTGTACAGAACACCTTCAGGTTTAAATTTTGCATTGAATTTTACAGATAATGACAGTGCTGCAGTTTAAAAAGGAAAGGTAATTTTTAACAACATTACATAAATTGTATATGCTGTTTGTTTTATTTGCAATTTTTTTCCACAGAATTAGTTTCCCCTTTCAAGGAATTTTGCATTTTTAATGTTACCCTTAATGCGCTATTAAAATTGCTGTTCTCTAAATAGTATTTATACACATTTTTTTTGCTTTGATACTTGTTCCCTATGGCAGTGTCCAGCCTGCCATTTGGTTGATAATCCCTTGTCTGTTGGCTTAAAGAATGGTTGTTATTGTATTTTACAAGATTTAGGTCTGATTGACTTTTGATTCGGCACCCAAAGTTTTCTCATGTTCTGAAAAACCTGCCTCAAACTAAACCCAGGTACGTTCAGCTCATCCATAGTCTATATTTAATATATTTAACAATTCTCATAGCATCATATTAAACTCCTAGGCCGCGTACACACGCTGAGACATGTCCGCTCAAACATGTCTGACGGACCGTTTGCAGCTGACATGTCTCATCGGATTTTGGTACACACCATCGGACGAAAATCCCCTTGATCTGAGGACGCGGTGACGTGGCGGTGACGTTGACGCCGCCACTTCACCAAACCCGGAAAAAAAATGCTTCCGCGCATGCGTCAAATCCATTCGACGCATGCGCGGACAGTTCTGTCCGCTGGTTAGTGTACTAACCAGCGGACATATCCGACTGACATGTCTCTGGTGGACAGATTTCAAAGCATGCTTGGAAATTTGTCCGCTGGGAAAACATGTCCGCTAGCCCCTACACACGATCGGAGATGTCTGCTGAAACGGTCCGTCGGTACTAGAGTTTGGGACATGAGCACCTTTCTTTTTTTAGGATTTAAGTCTTTTTTTATTTGAATATAAAATAATAATACATGTACAGGTAAATACAACTAAACCTATAATATACGACAATACAGTACATACTGTCGTGTGCCTCTTTAAACCTTGGTCATCATCATCCTTACTTCCCAGCCCTATTTAAACCCTCCCTCCACCTGGTTATCTGGGGGAAACAACAGCACTACCTGAAACCTGAAACCTGAAACACGCACCACAAAAAGGAAAAAAAAAAAAAGAAAAAAAGGATAAAAAGCAAAAGAGGACCACAAAACAAAAAACAAGAGAAAAAAAAAAAAAGAGATGGAAAGGAGAACTCCCTCCCCTCCCTGTTATCCTCCCTTTATACCTATCCCTCTCTATCGTAGTTGCCCTTACGTCACTACCCTAGATACCAGGAAGGTTTCCCAGGAAGACCATATTTTTAAGTATCTTTCTTGTTGGTGTCGTGCTGTCAGTACAAGTTCTTCTAGCTTACTAATTTCTTTCACCTTATTTATCCACATCTCTATAGTTGGTGGGGCTGGTGATTTCCACCTCTTTGTTATACAGGCTTTTGCCGCATCTAGTAGGTGGCGTATACTTATCTCTCTATATACTTTTTCTGGGATTTGATTCATATGTAAGGCGGCGTACACACGGCAGGGAATCTCGACGGGCAGAACACATCGTTCCGCCCGTCGAGGTTCCCTGCCGGCCGTCGAAATCGGCGACCCGCCTGTCGGGAATGGCAACCAGCCATTCTTCCGGGCGGGCCGTCGAGGAAATAGAGAGCGTGCTCTCTATTTCTGCTCAACGGGCTTCCCGACGGGAAGCTCGCCGAGACCGTACACACGGCCGAGGTCCTCGCTGGAATGTGCATTCCAGCGAGGTTCTCGCTGGTTTTCAGCGAGAACCTCGGCCGTGTGTACGGCGGCTCAGAGGTAAAATTCTGGATCTTCAGGTATCTCATATTCTGAGCAGAATTGGAAGGCCCTTTTGATCTCTAACCAAAAAACCCTTTAACAAGGGACAGTCCCAAAATATATGCAGCATCGTTCCTATACTTCCTTGGCACCTCCAACATTTATCTGACACTTCTGAGAAGATTTTATTTAGTCTTTCTGGTGTCCTGTACCATCTTGCAAAAATCTTATAATTTGTCTCTTGGGTCCGCGCGCAAATTGAAGTTTCATGCGTTCGTTTGTATATACGTTGCCGTTGTTCCGTATTGAATGTCTTTTTTAGTTCCCGTTCCCAGTCTTGGACACACTTCGGGGGGCAACTCCCTGATCGTACTAATATTTCGTAGCTCCTCGATAGGGTATGTAACAGTGTTCCCCTCTCACTACACATTTTCTCAAATCTCGTGAGTGGTCTCTCAAAAACCCCCGGGTTTGGTAATGTGTTTAAGAAGTGAGCCATCTGAAGTGCGTTCCAAAACTTTAGACAAAATACATTCCCTTGTTCCATCAGATCGACTATGGTAACCCATTTTCCCATTTGGATAAAATCAGCCACCTGCGTGTGTTCTCTGTCCCGTAGGTGTCGGAAGGCCCCATCTTGATATCCCATCGGAAACAAAGGGTTACCTATTACCGGGTATAGTGGGGAGGTCCTGGTGTCAATACCAATCATAGGAAGCGCTACTGCGCATATCTTCACTGTATTTCTCCATATTGGGTTCTTATTTGTTTCTTTAGGTAGTGAGGCAAACCACCATGGTGCTCTTTCTAATGGTACTTTGGATTGGGACAGTTCTATTTGTACCCATAATTTTGTACCTGAGTGCCTGTTCCAGTCTATTAGCCTACTCAGGTGTACAGCATAGTAGTACTTCCTTATGTCTGGGACCCCCAGTCCTCCCTGTTGTTTGGTGTACATTAATTGTCTCCTTTGTATCCTGGGATTTTTGTGTGCCCATACAAACTCAAAGATAACTCTCTGACATTGTTTAAAATACTGTACTGGGATGTGTATTGGTAGTGTTTGTAGTAAGTAGAGAATTTTCGGGAGTATACTCGTCTTAATGATATTGCATCTGCCCAACCAGGTATGGAATCCTTGGTTCCATTTGTCAAGCAATAACTTCACCTTTTGCAATAATGGTGGGAAGTTTAGATCGAAAATCTTGTCCACTTTCCCTGGTAATTGTATGCCAAGACATGTCAGTGCTCTGTCTGTCCATTTGAACTTAAATGTTTTCTTTAGATGAGTTATAGATGTTTGTGGGACATTGACTCCCATTGCTTCTGACTTGTTAAAATTGATGCTTAAGTTCGAAAGATATCCATAATTCTCAAATTCCTTCATCGAATTCGGAATTGAGAGGGTAAACAGCATATCGTCTGCATATGCTGTAATTTTGCAGTGGTTCTTCCCTATTTGTATTCCTGAGATATCTTGGTTCCGACGCAGAGTACACAGAAATGGCTCTAGTGACAGGGCGAAGAGGAGTGGGGATAGGGGGCAGCCCTGTCTAGTTCCATTCGATATCTGTAGAGGCTCAGATAATATTCCGTTAGCCCTTACCTGGGCCGTTAGGCCTGAATACATGGAGAATATCCATTTTATTATTTTATTTCCAAAGCCTCCGTGTTGTAAGACTGCCTGCATGAAACTCCAATTCACCCTGTCAAAGGCCTTCTCTGCGTCTGTATTTAGGAACACACATTGCGTCTGAGTTATGTTTGCTATCTGTACCAGGTTGATGGCTTTAATAGTATTGTCGCGTGCCTCCCGTGTGGGGACGAATCCCACCTGGTCCAGATGTATCAGATCTGGGATATGCTGTTGTATCCTGTTTGCCAGGACCTTGGCAAAAATCTTCACGTCTAGGTTTAACAAGGAGATCGGCCGGTAGCTTCCGCATACTTCCAGATCTTTCCCCTCTTTTGGTATAACCGAAATGTAAGCTAATAAAGTTTCTTTCATTAAGTTAGCCGCCGTCCCCAGCGCATTAAATAATTTAGTCATATATTTCGATAGCGAGGGGAACAAAATTTTATAGCATTGACACGTGTAGCCATCTGGTCCCGGAGCTTTCCCCATTTTAATTGAACTTACTGCCATTTTTAGTTCTTCTTCAGTTATAGGGGCATCTATGCTGTCTTTGTCTAATTCTGATAGTCTTGGGATATCTGATTCTTTCAGATACCGATCTATCTGTTCTAGGGTCGGGTGTTTACTCTGTATATTATAAAGGGAGCAGTAATATTCTTGAAACTCTTTGGCTATTTCATTTGGCTTAGTGACCTTCGGTTTCTTTGGTGGCTTAATCTGTGGGATATAATTACTCATTTTTTGTTCTCTTAATAGTCTAGCAAGTATTTTCCCGCATTTATCACCTGATTCGTATGTAAACTTCTTGCATCTCTGTATTGCTGCTTTAGCTTTGTAGTACAGTAGATCTGTAATTTCCTTTCTCTTCCTAACCATCTCTTCTTCAACTCTAGTTGATCTTATTTGCTTATGTCTGCTCTCTAGTATGGCTAGTTCTTCCAAAAACCTTTTTAATTTTTCAGTACGTTTCCTTTTTATTCTAGATCCATGCTTAATTAACACCCCTCTGATAACCACCTTATGAGCCTCCCAGACAACGCCTGGGTCGCATTCTGGGGTGTCATTAGTGCTGAAGTAAAACTCCAGCTCTTGGATTACATCTTCTAGCACCTCTTTATCCTGCAACAAGCTTTCGTTTAATCTCCATTGATTTGGTCTAGTCTGTCTTAGATCTTGTATCTCATACTCCAGGAAGATCGGTGCGTGATCTGACCATGTAGTATGTCCTATTTTAGCCGATTGTACTGAGTGCAGGTGGGCATGTGGGATTAGGAAGAGGTCTATGCGAGAGTATGTTTTATGTGGGACAGAATAGAACGTGTAATCTTTTTCTTTGTTGTGTAACAGCCTCCATATATCGATCAACTGGTTTTTGTGCAGAGTTTGAATGGTACGGTTTCTCACACCATGTGGGGTAGATGACTTCCCGGATGATGTATCCTCTTTAGGAGCTAGCGCGATATTCAGGTCCCCTCCCAGGATCAGATGGCCTTCTGTAAAATCTTGCAGACGCGTGAGCGTTTTGGCTAGGAAGCTGTCCTGTCCTTCATTCGGTACATATACCGTGGCAAATGTTACCCCCACTTCCCCTATCCTGCCTTTCACAAATATATATCTTCCTCTCGGGTCTCTCAAAGAGTCTACATATGTCCATTTAATTCTCCCTGCTATCAGGATAGACACCCCCTTAGACTTGGCCTCCTGATTTGTCGCGTGATATACTGTTGGATATATTCTATTCTTTAAGATGGGAGTTTTATCTTCTTTAAAATGTGTTTCCTGTATGTATGCCACGTCTACTCTCAAACTCTGCAGGTCCTCCATAAGTACCCTCCTTTTTTCGGGTGTATTTAATCCCTTTGCGTTCAGTGATAGTATCTTTAGTGTTTCCATTCTCCTTTCCTGTTTCCCAACCTAAATTTTTATTATACTTATAGTGGGGAAGATAAACCTTGAGGGGGAGTGGTTGGGGGGAGGGAGGGGAGAGAGGAGAAGAAGAAAAGAAAAAAAAAAAAGGGGGGGGGAAAGGGGGGGGAGGACAATCTCCCACTGTGGTCAAATGGGAGGTCCCCCCTCGCTAATGTTAGCTATCTTGCTACAAAACACTCACCGTGTTACCGGTATTGAGCGTCGTCCTATGTGTAAGGGCGTGCGCCTTAGGTGGCGTCTATGTTATTCCTATGTCCTTATCCTTTATCTTAGAAAGATTAAGTGTTTTCCAGACAAGGAAAATAAATATAAGAAAATCTGAATCTCAGGGCATAGGTGTTCCCTTTTTACGGGACAAATAGAAACGGTTCTTCAAAAATCTAGAAAAAATAGGAGAGACAAAAAAAAAATAAAAAATTTGCAGCTCCAGGCCTCACCATGTCTCCTGTATGATCAACCAAAAGGACCATCTGGTACAGACATTTTGTTCCCCTTGAGGGGTATCCATGGGAGGAGGGGAGGGTATGCGGGGCCGTTCCGGAAGAGGCCTCCCACAAAGTAAAAATAAGGGAAGGAGGAAAGAGGGAGAGGAAAGAGGGAGAGAGGAGGGGGGAAAAACCCTCCATACAGTTGACATCGCCTATCGAGAGGGGACGAGGGAGGAGGAAGAGTATAAGAGTGACGGGTTCTCACCGAAGATCCCTGACTCTGTCTATTCTAAGACCAAAGCTAAAGCCATAAATCATCCTAACTTAGATCCTCAGTTCCGCCTCCCCTTTCCTCCCGCCCCCCCTCTCCCTCCTCCTTGCTCTCCTCCTCACCGTCTCCACCTAGAGGGGGCACCAGGTGGGGTGGCCCCCCCCACCAGTAGATAAAGAAAAAAAAAGGCAAATTAGGGGTGCAGCCACCCATGCCATAGGCTTCTCCTACATAGTGAAAGGCCGTTCTCCCCTCCCCTCCCTCGCCCCTCGCCCCTCTTTCCCTACCGTGCAACAGTACCAGACAGAAAGGGAAGGGGTACTAGGAGAAGCAGAGGAGATCCCTTTTAAATAATAACAAACAAATAAAGAATCAAACATATATATCCTTAACCGTGGGCATTTGGTTGTCATGATTTGTCATAGGTTACTATGGGCATTATCATAGACATAGTAATCAACATTGCATTCACCTTTCCATTAACCCTCCATCCTTCATCTTTCTCTACCCCCTAAAAAAAAAAAGAGAAAGGGGGGGGGTGGGGGAAGGTATTCTCTTCCATGTCTACTAGTCGGTGAATAGTCTAGGAAAAAAAAAAGTACAGGGGGGATGGAGAGGAGGGGGAAAAGACAGAGAAAGAAAAGTACATGCTGTATACTAAGTTTTCCCAACATTCCCTCCTCGTAAGTATCAAGTTACACTATTTGTTCCGTTGGACTTTGTCCTCCATATACCACTTCATGAGTTGTCTTGGAAAAAAAGTGAAGTTGAGGTTAGTATACTGGTAAGAGGACCCCCTCCCCTATCAGTGTTGTGATATAAAGTGTGTGATAATATATTGTGGTGTGTAAAGCTCTGGTGTGTGTGTGTTATCTTGTATGATAGATTGTTAGTCCAATTGTTTGTGTCGTGATATTTGTCCTAGTGTTTGTGTTTGTGCTGTCAATACTCCAAGTAGTGTCTCAGTGTTTTAAGAAGGAATATGGTACGTATCCCTGGGGTGTCTGAGGTGTCTAGGGTAGCTGAGCTTCAGCCCCCACAAAAAAAAAAAAAAAAAGGAAAAATCCCCTGTATTAAGAAGAAAAAAAAAAAAAAGGGATAGGAGAAGAGACCCCTATAGGTCTATCCCTCTCCCCCCCCCCTACCGACCCGATTTGGCCCATTGAGAGATGGGCCTTCTTCTTACTATCCACCTCCTATACATTGTAGGCAACATAATGAACAACTTTTTTTTCCACATATTACCCAATTAACACATTGCCAAACCTGTTCATTGATCTGTTAACCTAAAGTCCTGTATTTTTTCCGATAATCAGGTCCCTAGTTCAGTCCTCTTCAGGTCATTTGATTTATCCCCCCTACCCCATAACCCCCCCACAGAAAAGAAATGGGTGAAGGGGGTAACCCCCCCTCTGTCCAACCCCCACCCACCAAAAAAAAAAAATTAAAAAGAGAAGACCGTGGGGGAGGACCCCCTGCTTTACCTCCGGAGCTAGAGTCCCACAAAAAAAAAAAAGGGGGGGGAATGAAATTCGGTCCCAGTCATTCCAGTCTCTCCGCCTGTTTGATTTATTATTTATTCTAAGTATATATATCTCATCCGCAGAGTCCGGCTATCCTGTTATCTAACAGTCTGTCCCTTCCTTCTCTTGACCCTTTGAGAGGGCACCTGTTCTCTTAGCCTCCGCCTGGGAATGAGTTAGTGTGGTTTTCCCTTGTCCTTGTCCTTGTCCTATCCTCGTTTGGGGTCCTCCTCTGTTATATGTTATGGGGAATAGCCAATTTGGTATCGGAATGGGGGGTGTTTCCAAGAACAGAAACAGGTCCGGAAGTTCCGATGGGGTTCTGAGCATAAACGATATCGTAGACTTACGAAATGTCACTGCGAGTGGGTATCCCCACCTATATGTGAACCCCTTTTCTCTAGCTAAGTCCAATATAGGTCGCAGACATGCTCTTCGTTGAAGTGTGGCCCGCAACAGGTCGGGAAGAACTTTTATATGTGCACCATCGTATTCTACATCACCCATGTCCCATGCCATCCTCAGAATCATTTCTTTCTGCTGGTATCTGTACAGTCGACAAACTATGTCTCTTGGTCTCTCTGGGTTAGAAGATTTGGGGCCGGGGGCTCTATGTACCCTCTCTATTTCGATCTCCTTTTGCGGTAATTTTATTATACCCTCAAAGATCGCCTTAATTTTAATGTCCAGATCTTCATTGTCTACTGTTTCCGGGACACCCCGTAAACGCACATTACACCTGCGGCTCCTGTCCTCTAGGACCTCCATCTGTAGTTGTAAATCAATTATTGTTTCTGTTATCTTCTCCGCTTCATTGCCTTGTTTTGCCCCCATTGCTTTCTCAATAGCTCCCACTCTTTGCTCTATAGAGGTTATGGTATCTTCTCTCAGCATTACCTTCTCTGACAGCGTGTTTAGGTCATGTCTTACCTCCTGTAGTTCCTGACGCTGGGTCTCTTCCACCTGCAGTATCAGTGCCTCAATCTCCTGTCGAGTAGGGAGTTTCTCAATATCCTGACGGGTAGGGAGAGCTGCCAGCATTGCTTTTATCTCCTTGGCGTCCGCGGTCTCCATCCCTGCAGCTCCTGCCTTCAAACCACCCGCGGGAATCCGTGCGTCTGCCGACGTCTGTGTCTGTGCTTGAGGACTCCCTGCACCCGAAGATCGGCGCTGCAATGCTGACTTCCCCCTGCTGACGTAACACTCACTCCCCCGTCCTCGGGCTCCTTTGTTGATAGACCCGCTCGCTGCTATAACCACGGGAGACGCTGAGGTGAAGTATCGCTGGATGTCTGCTTGAGCACTATTTACTGCTTGGCTTGTTGAGTTGCTGGTAGCCAGGTCTGCCTTCTTGGACTCTGCTCGCGTTATGCGTTTGTGGCTACTATGCATGCCGCGCTATAGTACTTCATCCACTGCAGCCTGGGACACACAGCTTAAGCCGCTCAGGTGGAGGTGAGGTGAGGTAAGGTACCTGCTAGATTGCTAGATTGCTAGATTCCTGAGTTCATGCTGAGTTGCCTCATAGAGACATGGAGAGAAAGCCCGGAGCTCCAAACCAACGTGTCTCTCACACCGCCATTCCTAAACCAGTTAAACCCAACAACGTCTTCTTTCCTTCCTCACATGAGCACCTTTCTATGCAGAAAGCAATGTGTTGTGATAATAATATGATGGAGCCAACCATTGACGGGGCACCATCAGTACAGATGTCAATGCATCCCTTCCAAGACATAGCTTTGCTTCCACATACTTCTCGTCTATATCACTTCTCCTCCTCAGAAAACACCACCGTGGGCAAAGAGCCATGTTTATAAGACACAGGCTACTTCTACTGTGAATACTAGCACTGACTGTTGTTTATACCATCCACTGCCTGCAGATCAGTCTGCTTAGGAGTACTTTGAATCCATTTAACACTCTACCATTTTACCCAGCCGAGATAAATAGGGATAGTGATAGTGTGGCCCCCAAAACGCATTCGCTGTCTTTTCCCCTGTTTGTTGTAAACATTTGGACAATAAAGACTTTGGACGGATGTTGGTTCAAACTTGTCTTGCATATGTAGCATTACCCCCATTGGAGCTGATATATTTTTGGGCGGCGTGTTACCTCATGGCTCCTTCGAAATTCCTAGGGGTGAATGATGCGTATTGCATGTAGTAGAAGTAAAGGAATGTCCAGACAGGTGCTCTTTGCTGTGCTCTTTATTACCCAGCCTGGTAAAAACAGTAAACTTGTGGTGAGGAAAGTAAAGCTGAGGAAGATAGGAGAATAGCAGATTCAGGCATAATGATAGGAAACAGTCCTGCTCCCAAACGTAACACTTCTTAGCACCATCACTGACCTGGCAGCCGGAGTATCACTCGGACAATTGTAGGATAAAGTCTCTGCCACAGACCCTCCTTGGTGAACTTGAACTTGGGAGAAAGTCTCTGCCACAGACCCCTCTCAAAGAGCCTCAGAAGATACCTCTGCCACAGGTCCCCTCTGGGTTGAATTCTTGGAGATGTGCCTCCTTAAATGAGTTACGTCTGGATCTCCTTCAACTTGTCGCCCAGGTACCGACTGACAGATGATTAATCCCTCGGTGTCCGGCTACCTCGATCCCCAGGCGGTTTGTCCAGGCCCTTTTGGACCATCAGCCTCTCAATGGCGCTCCTCAGACCGACTCCCCACAGAACAGCAGTACAGCTTGGGATCCTCAAAGTGGGAAGCACTCACTGGGTCCCCACCGCTGTTCAGATGCTCCGGGTCAGAATGACCCCGGAACCAGGAACACTGCGTGGCACACACGCCCCGGCCAGGTAGGCCATAACCCGGGGCGCCGTGATGTGGCTACCCTAAGGGTGGGTGCCACACTGGACGAAGAAGACCCAGAACCAATGGCGTCTGCCCCATAAATACCCCTCCCCAACATGCACAGCTAAGACAAAACCTTGTGATTGGCTGCTGGGAAAGAGCACAAAAACCTTGACTCCACTGCTGCCACCTGCAGCACCGGGGCTGGAAGAACACCCCAGCACAGCAGAATGGGCTCACAGCCAAGCTAAGACAGAGATAACATTTAGCTACTAACAATCTGTATCAGAGTTTAATTACACTCTGATCTACCCTTAAATTTAACTAGCACCAGTACTGTAAAGTACATAGGCGCTACACATACACATGGTCACACAATTGTTGTTGGAAATTCCGAATGTCAAGAACGTGGTGACGTACAACACTACAACGAGCCGAGAAAATTAAGTTCAATGATTTTGAGCATGCATCGAATTGATTCCGAGCATGCGTAGAATTTTTGTTTGTTGAATTGTGTACACACGGTTGGAACTTCAGACAACAACTTTTGTAATCGGAAAATTTGTTGTTGGTAATTCCCACAGCAAATGTCCGAAGGAGCATACACACGGTCGGATTTTCTGACAACAAGCTCACATCGAACATTTGTGGTTGGAAATTTCGACAGTGTGTACACGGCATTAGGGATTTTTAATTTATTGCTCCCTTTGACCTAATACACTTGGATTTCTCAACTCTGGTGAATGTCCTCTCCTTGGGGTGGTCCCCTGCTTTGTGGTGAGCTGCTGACAACAGACCAATTGGACTCAGGTACTGACTTCGTCCATATTTTGATAACATTTAAAAATCTGTGTCCAGCACCCCTCTACTACTACCTCTAGGATAAAAGCTACAGATCCTGGTAAGTAGTAGATTATAAAAACTAGGAAAGAAGCCAGAGATCAGTGCAGGCAGCAGGCATGGAAAACCAAGAATAAGCCAGAGGTCAGGGCAGGCTACGGACATAGAAAACCAGTATCAGTTAAGACCTTAGTACACAGGAATCAATAGGTAAGATCAGGGGTCTCCAAACTTTCTAAACAAAGGACCAGTTTACTGTCCTTCAGATTTTAGGGGGGCCGGACTGTGGCCAGCGGGAATAGATTTTTTTTCTGGCATCAATGGGAGTAAACAGTGCCCCATCTTTGGTCTTAGGGGGAGGAGTAGTGCATCATTGTTGGTGTCTGTGGAAGAAATAGGTCCCCATTGTTGATATCAGTGGCTAGAATTATGCCCCATTTTTTGGTGTTAGAGGACAGAATGGTGTCTCATATAATGGGCCGGATAAAAGCAACTGAAGGGCCACATCTGGCCCCTGGGCCTCAGTTTGGAGACCCCTGGGTAAGATGCAGGCTGCATTGCAGTAAGGCTTAGCAGGGGCTCAGCAGCTAGCTTGCAAAATCGTGATGATGTCAGGGGCCAGAATTATAGGAGTACCATCAAGCTGATATCATTGCGCCTATTGGTACTCATTAAGACACGTATGTAAGGATCTACTGTTAGCTGCTGATATCACAGTGTTATGTATAATTATGTATTAGCACTTCCTATCTCTGGGAGACTAGCTTAAAAAAAAAAACACAGAGAGAAGGAGGAATTGTCACCACACGTCCACAGCTGCATTACTGCATTATTGTATTTTATCCAGGCCAGAAGCAGAGACTATTAGGTCATTATTCCTGTGTTATGGCTGTTTAACTGTAACTGTACATTGCTTCTTGATCTGAATCCTAGTGACAGACAAGTCTCTGTCCTTTTGTTATTATCTCACAGGCACAGTGCCAGGTAGCTAGGTCTGTGCCACTTTGTGTGTAGAGGTCACCTTACAATATATTATTGGGTGAATCTCTTTATTGCAATAGAGTTTATATGGAGTTCCTCCTATTTTATTTAACTCTGTTCGTTCTGGTCTGAGATTTTTATAGCTAGTTTTAGCTTAGGGCTATATAACCATCATAGGCTAGAGCCTGTTTAAGCATCCGATGACCACTTCTGGAAGTTGGATGTCTGGTTACATTTAGATTAGAAACTACTAGAAAGGGACAAAAATGCAGGGTAGTACTCTAAAGCCCTGTATACAAGATTGGTTTGTCTGATGTAAACGGACCGTTTTCATCGGACGAACCGATCGAGTGTGGGTCCCATCATTTTTTTTTATCCATCGGTGAAAAAAAATAGAACCTGTTTTTAAATTTTCTTATGGTTAAAAAACCGATCGTCTGTGTGGAAGTGCATCAGTCAAAAATCCACGCATGCTCAGAATCAAGTCGCGCATATTCAGAAGCATTGAACTTCATTTTTCTCAGAACGTTGTAGTGTTTTATGTCACCGCGTTGGACACGATCGAATGTTTAACTGATGGTGTGTAGGCAAGACTGATGAAAGTCAGCTTCATCGGATAGGCGATGAAAAAATCCATCGGTTTAGATTCCATCAGATATCCGATCCAGTGTACAGGGCTTGAGTTACAGTGCCACACCACAGTTTATGCGGTGAGAAGCTGTGTCCCAGGCTGTTAGACTATAGTTGGAGGATCTTCCCAGCACTGCTGATCTTTTTTTAAGGTCTCTGACACAAAGATGGATGCTGCATTGCAGTCATCCTCAGGCCCCTGCAATTGGACTTTGCTGCAACAGTCATCTGGAGGCATCTGTATTAATAACTAAAGTATACAGGCATGGGCATCCGCTGAAATTTTTTCAGGGAGGGGCGATCCGCAGTTACATTTAACCCTTTCTTCAAACGCTAGCGGGGGTTAAAAGCGACCCGCTAGTAGCCGATTAGCGCAGCTAAAATGGTGGTAAAACGCCACTTTACCGATAACGTGGCCAGCTGGCAGTGTGAAACAGCTCTTGAGATAATTCAGCTTCACTCCATGGCCATATAAATATAACCTAGAGAATGTACAAAACCCCCTTCAGCACAGATGGACCCCACCTTCAGCACAGACCCCCCTTCAGCACAGACCCCTCAATTCAGCACAGATGGACCCCCTTCAGCACAGACCCCCCATTCTGCACAGACCCCTCCATTCTGCACAGATGAACCCCCTCTTCAGCACAGACCACCCCATTTCAGACAGACCCCTCCATTCAGTACAGACCCCCCTTCAGCACAGATGGACCCCCTTTAAGCACAGACCCCCTTCAGCACATACCCCCCTTCAGTACAGACCCCCTTCAGCACAGATGGACCCCCCATTCAGCACAAACCCCCCCTCCTCCATCCCATTCAGTACCTCAGATCAGCCGTCAGCGCAGCACAGGCACAGCAGGTTCCCTCCCCCTGTGTACACATAAACACTGGAGGGGAGGCAGCTTCACTCTGCTCGCTGTGACTGTGTGACATCCAACCCGGGACTGCTCAGACAGCCTGTGGCCGCAAAACTCTTTAACACCTTCCCGATTTTCCAGGGGGGGTCAATTGCCCCCCTTGCCCTATGGAGCGGACGCCCATGTATACAGGACACCTATTGGGTTTTTTGTTGCTGATATCTGCTTGTACATTGGATGTATGTACAGTACTGTTATTAATCTCTCCTTATGTACAGCTCACATTATTTCCATACTGGTGTGCATCTATATACCTGTAGTTAATGTTATATGCTGATTACAGTTGTTCCTTTGTTTCCAATTACTTTGATTAAATTACTGGTCAATTTCCCAGGAAGGAAATCCCCTCTGTTCACACTTTCCTTTATTATCATACCCACTTTCCCCCTTATCAAAGGTTATGGTTCTCTTATTTACCTACAGATTTAGCATCATATCTTAGTTGGGGAGGGTTTCATTACCCCCCAAAGTAGGGCTACATTTAGAAGAAGCAACAGAAGGCACTGTTGGGTGAATATATCTCAGCTGCAATGGTGACTTGCCACAGATCCTCAGGGGACTTCTTGCAGACCTCTAGGGTTCAGTGGAACCCAGACTGAGAAACCCTGGATTGAAAATGCTTCTTAGAATGTAATTACATGTTTTCCCACATGTCCATTGTCCCCTATCACTCTAGTTTACCATTAGAGGTATGCAGAATAGTTTGGATAGTTTGGAAGCAAAGCAGTTCTGCAGAATTAAATATCAAAAGCGGTATAACCCATCTTTTATAGCAGATATATGTTTCTACTCCCGGTTCTCTAGGGAGCTGCATTCTGCACATATTTCAAACATCTAACATTGTTCTTTTTCCAGCCACAGTAAAATACATTGACTGGATGGCGTTATTTACTTTTCCTGCAGGCATTTCTTCAAACGACAGCCTCCTGGGTCCCTGAGCTTTTCACAAACATCCTCCTATAGAGCTTAATTTATACTTGTCTTCAGAAAATGCACTTTATTTTTTTCCTTAACTCAAGTTGGATTATCCTGTCACATGTAGAAATCGTACCAAAGTCATATTTTATATGCAAATCAATGCATTAGCAATACAGAAATGTTGAGAAAAAAACTTTTCTTGCGGTCACAAATCCCTGTCACCTTACCAGATTCAAATTGTCACACTTCCTCCGCAATGGCTGATACATAAGACCCTTCTTTGCTAAAAACAAATTTTTTTTGCTTCAATGGTGGTTATTATTTGGGCTTAAAAAAAAAAAAAAACTGTGTACGGTATATGTTTTTTAATATACTTTGAAGAAAAAAAAAACGATATTGATATACATACAGTGCCTTGAAAAAGTATTCATACCCCTTCATATTATTTACATTTTGTTATGTTACAACCAAAAACGTTTTTTATTGTGTTTTTTTTTTATGTGATAAACCAACACAAAGTGGCACATATTTTTCTATTTTTTTTTTATTAGCGTTGCCCACATAATCCCAACTTTAGAGGTTATTCATATCTATATTTATCAAGGGATGATGGCAACTTCATGTGTATAGGCTGATTTATTCATATATTTGTGAAGTGGAAGGAAAATGATAAATGTTTTTCAAAATTCTTTACAAATAAATGTAGCGCCCTGCTCCCAAATGACTGGGCGCTATGTCAAATTTAGTGGGTGTCTGAGCCGATAATGTGGCTCAGACTGTATGTATTATTCTAAATTAGCCTCTGTCCTGGCAGTGGCTGTGCCTGATAGCATTTTCCCACTGTTACCTGTAGGTGGAGATACCCCCACAAGCCAGTGTTGCAACACAGCCAAGCCATAGGTCATTGAGTGTCTTTTCTCAGGAGCAGCCCAGTGGGAGTGGTGCCCCGCTGTGCATGCCGGGAAGGGATACTTAAGGAGCAGATTCCATGCTTTGAGGCACTTCGCCTCGTGGCCTTCCTGGCGCGAGGTATGTGTTGTGTGATTTCCAGCCCTGGGACCACGTTGGCCTGAGGCTGCATCTCTACTAGTAGGCCCAGTTATGCTGGCTGGGGCCTACGTATCAAGAGAGATCCTAAGCTGTCCATCTAAGTGAAGGAAGCTACACTTAATGAAGATAACTGGAGGAGGACCTGCCCTGGAGGAGACCAAGCGCAAGGCTTATGTCTCGGGATAGGCCTAGTGACTTTATTAAGGAGGGATCCACATCTCAAATCGTCCTACAGTTCACCGGTTTGGCTTAAAGGCTCTTTAACTGTATGGCTGAAAGTTCGGGTGATACATCCTGTGGCAGAGGATTCCAGACTATTCAATTTGTTCCCAAGCAGTCTGTGGTAGAGACTGTTTTCGAACTGGTTCGTGTTTCATTCCAGCTGCTGGGCCAGGTGAGAGGTGTCTATCCGGATGAGCAATACCCACTCAGGAGGGAGTGGCGAATGAAGTTTAGGGGTTTTCCCCAGTTATCTGTACCGTGTACCTGAACCTTCCTTTCCCCCTCATCCTTCTACCTTCTCTGCAAGTTCAGTTATAGGTTTTACATCTTGTGTGGACATTGAGTCATTACAGGCTTTCTTCCCCTAGACAACAAGTGTTGAGGTAACGTGCAGGCCCAAAACTAACCAGCAGCTCCTACGGGGGTAGTGCTACATAAATATGTGAAAAGTGTGGCGTGCATTTGTATTCAGCCCCCCTGTGTCAATACTTTGTAGAACCACCTTCCGCTTTAATTACAGCTGCAAGTCTTTTTTTTTTTTTTTCCAACAGCTTTGCACATCTAGAGAGTGGAATTGTTGCCCATTTTTCTTTGCAAAATAGCTCAAACTTTGTCAGATTGGATGGAGAACGTCTGTGAACAGCAGTTTTCAAATCTTGCCCAAGATTCTCAATTGGATTTAGGTCTGGACTTTGACTGGGCCATTCTAACACATGAATATGCTTTGATCTAATCTATTCCATTGTAGCTCTGGCTGTATGTTTAGGCTCTGGCTTCTGGCCTCCTGCTGGAAGTTGAACCACTGCCCAAGTCTCAAGTCTTTTGCAAACAGGTTTTCTTCTAAGATTGCCCTGTATTTGGCTCCATCTTCCCACCAACTCTGACCAGCTTCCCTGTCCCTGCTGAAGAAATGCATGCCCACAACATGATTTCATGTTTCATGGATGGTGTGTTTAGATTGATGTGCAGTGTTAGTTTTCCACCACACATAGCGTTTTACTTTTAGGCCAAAAAGTTACATTTTGGTCTCATCTGACCAGAGCACCTTCTTCCACATGTTTGCTGTGTCCCACACATGGCTTCTCGCAAAATGCAAAAGGGACTTCTTATGGCTTTCTTTCAACAATTGCTTTCTTCTTGCCACTTCCATAAAGGCCAGATTTGTGGGGTACATGACTAATAGTTGTCCTGTGGACAGATTCTTCCACCTGAGCTGTGAATCTCTGCAGCTCTTCCAGAGTTACCATGGGCCTCTTGGCTGCTTCTCTGATCAATGTTCTCCTTGCCCAGCCTGTCAGTTTAGGTCAGGGGTGGCCAACCAGTGGCCCGGGGGCCACATGTGGCCCGCGGAGCCCTCTGATGTGGCCCGCGACCTCCTGCTCTGGAATGGTGGATTGGCAAGCCCAGATTGCAGGTTGCCGACCCGTCATACCACAGCATCAGTGTTGTGAATGAAGCTGGTGGTAGAAGAAAAAAGCAGCTGCAGAGCCCCATAAGCCAAAGCTTCCTCTACAGCGCCGGCTTTTGCACAGGTGGGGTCTATGGCAAAGTTCAGCTAACCTGCATTATAGACACAGGTGCACTACGCTGCACCCGTGATGTGAGTAAACCACAGAACATCAGTGTGAAAGCAGGCCCTTTTCACACGATCAGCCCGACTAAATGAGACCCTCAATTCACCTCTATAGAGCGACAGATGCCGGTTTACACCCGCCTACCTCCAATACGAAAAACAGAAGGGATTTTGTCCCCTTTAATCTGGGCGGATTGGAGGGCCTATAGAGTAGCCGTGACCTGTCATCCGCCCGCTCCCCTCATTGTGGCCCTCGACTGGTTACCAAGTTGCTTAAGTGGCCCTCGCTCTTCAAAAGGTTGGGCACCCCTGGTTTAGGTGGACAGCCATGTCTGTGTAGGTTTAGAGTTGTGCCATACTCTTTACCTTTTCAGTTAATGGCTTGAATAGTGCTCCGTGAGATGTTCAAATCTTGGGATATTTTTTGATCACCTAATTGTGCTTTAAACTTCTTCACAATCTTTTTTCCTGACCTGTCTGGTTTGTTCCTTGCTCACTAAGGTTCTCTAACAAACCTCTGAGGGCTTCACAAAGATCTGTATTTATACTGAGATTAAATTACACACAGGTGTACTCTATTTAGTATTAGTTGACTTCTGAAGGCAATTGGTTCCACTAGATTTTAGTTAGGGGTATCAGAGTAAAGGGGGCTGAATACAAATGCACGCCACACTTTTCAGATATTAATTTGTAAAAAAAATTGAAAATCATTCATCATTTACCTTCCAATTCACAATTATGTGCCACTTTGTGTTGGTCTATCAGATAAAATCCCAATAAAACATATTTATGTTTTTGGCTATAACATGACAAAATGCAGAACATTTCAAGGAGTATGAATACTATTTCAAGGCACTGTATGTTACTGTATTATGTAATACCTTACACATGTGCATACCGTTTTCATCAGACTGTGTGGGCCCCATCGTTTTTTTATCCATCGGTTAAAAAACTAGGAACTTGTTTTAATATGATCTGATGGGGGGCGTGGCCGCGGCATGGACGTGTGAGGACGTGTCTGCATTGAGCTCTGTCCGCCCGCCGAATCCACAGCGCCCACAGCAGCTCTACTCGGGGTCTCTCCACACGCTGCCATGCCAGCTAAGCTGAGGAAGCTCTCGCCGCAACCCCGGAGGTTGTCCCGGCACCGATCCGGATTGCTGGACCTCTATTTCACGGAGCGTGGGCAGGCCGCTCCTGGGAACTCCAAGATGGTGCTGGCGAACAGGTACCAGGCCGCACACGCGGTCTCCCCTATTCCCTCACCACGGCCGCCTTCTCCTGCTTCCTCGCTTGCTCCCCCCCCCTCCCCTGCCAGCTCGATCAGCTCCGCTCCTCCTGTAATGCCCCTGGGTGAGATGATGGGAGATGCAGACCTCAGGGCCCACATCCTGGCTCTCCCCACGAAAGCTGACTTGGAGTTATTTGCTGGCAGGGTGGAGAAGGGCCTTAGGCAGGACATTGAGGCCTTGCAGGCGGACACTGCTCACATTGGGGGTAGAGTTGAAGACTTAGGGGTACAGTGGGATGTGGTCACTCTGGCCCTACAGGCTCTCCATGAACACTGTAAGAGACAGGACCGCAGGATTGAAGCCCTGATAGACCAAATGGATGATTTTGAGAACAGGAGCCGCAGGGTTAACATCCGCATCAGGGGTCTGCCTGAAGCCACGGGCCCCAGGGACATAGTACCCTCCTTGCAGGGGCTCTTTAAACAAGTCCTTGGCCCGGGACGCTCCTGACCGAATTGAGATTGATCAGGCACACAGGGCATTGCGCCCACCATCTGACGATCCGGACAAACGGTGGGACATTATTTGCAAACTGCATAAATATTGCCTGAAGGAAAGCATCATGGCTCATGTCAGGGGGGTGCGTCATGTGGACTTTGCATGGTAGATGACCTGCCACAATTTCTGCAGAAGCTGGGCCTCCCGGCCATTGATGTCCCGGATTGGAAGTACGCTCCTGAGATCCCCCTGCCTATGCAACCTCAGCCTTGGCGTACTGCTCGTCGTAAAAGCCGCAACAAGCGTTGTTCTCGAGTGGATCCCCCCAGGACTCACAGGCTCCGCTACCGAACTTTCCTTCCCAGAAGAGGACCTGAAGAATCCCTTGAATGGTGGTTGGCTGTGAAGTGTTTGCCGGGTTCTTTACATTCTTTTTAGGGGCACTATTGCTTACATTCTGTTTTGTTCTGCTCCTACAGTTTGTTGCTGCTGTGGTATTTTTCTGTACTGGGCTACGGCGTCTCCTTGGTCGCCGTGCCTAACTGCTGCTATGAGGCGGGCTCCTGCCCTGTGGACGGGCTTGCACCTCATGCTGCGCTTCTTCCCCCACATAGGCCGACTCTACGGAGTCATGTCCCATGTTTGGGACACTAGGTTGCTCGCTGACCTTCTCCCCTTGCTGGCTTGCCGGCCGGGGGAGGGTCCCCGATCAACCGGATCTAGATACCCTGGGAGGTTTCTAGAACGTCTCCCTTATGGGGACTGTTCTCTGTTCTGTTTTGTGTTTGTTTTCGTTTATTTTGTTGTCATGTTTTTTCTTGTTTTCGTCTTTTTTTTCCCCAGTACTCATTGCATCATGGCTTGGATCGCTGCAGGTCTCTCCTCCTGACTGGGGGGGGGGGGGGGGGGCTACACATTCAGCTTCAATGACGGCTTCCCTGAAGGTAGTTTCCTATAACGTCAGAGGGCTGGGATCTCACAATAAGCACAGTAAGTTGTGGCTCGAGACAAAACGCCTGGGGGCGCATGTACTTTTTTTGCAAGAAACACACTCAGTCCCCAGCTTGCCCACTCACCTCTACTCACCTCTACTCACAGTGGTTTCTTAGCAACTATCCTCACTTTAAATCGAGTGGGGTTGCTATAGCCATACATAAAAATTACCCTTTTATTTTGTCTGATCAGTTGATTGACCCAAATGGTAGATTTGTATTTGTCAAGGGGAACATTATGGGTCGTAAGTTGACTTTTGCAACCGTGTATGCACCAAATTCTGGACAGCTCATCTTCCTAGATTCCCTTCTGGACTCCCTTTCCCACTTTAGAGAGGGCCAATTGGTTTTGGGGGGGGATTTTAATGTTAGCCCTGATCCTGCAGTAGACACTTCTGCGGGACGTTCTGCCCATTCCTTTGCAAGCCCACCATTTTGTAGATTGCTGGAGAGTGCTCCACCCGAGGGAGAGAGATTATAGCTATTATTCGGCTACCCATGCGGTTTATACCCGGATTGACCTACTGTTGATGGACCAGTTTACGCTGGACTCCTTGTCCGGTGCGTCAATTGGCTCCATTACCATGTCAGACCACGCCCCGGTATCTCTCTCCATACTTCCACTCGCCTCTGGTGCCAGGTCTTGGACATGGCGCCTGAACGAGAATATCCTAGATGACGATGTAGCCCTCAAAAGCATCTCTGACACTATTACTCATTATTTCTCTGAAAATTCCTCTGTGGAAGTCGGGGTGGCTTCGATTTGGGAGGGCCACAAGGCAGTAATCCGGGGAGAGATTATATCTCAGGGAGCGAGGCTGAAAAAGGAATGGGAAGGGGACCTTCAGTCTCTTCTGCGGAAAATTCAATTAGCGGAAACTGAACACAAGCGTCGCTTAACCCCAGAATTGGCGGCCGGCCTTGAGGCTCTGCGCCTAGAGCTTGCCACTTTGTTGGACGCTCGTATACGCAACCGATTGCGCCGTGTGTCCTATACATTTTACAAATACGGTAACAAATGTGGGCGTCTGCTTGCCAGGCCCTGAGGAGGCAGCGCGACTCGGGACATGTGCATAAGCTTCAGGCAGGAGCGGGCCCCCCGGTTGTTCACCCCTCTAAAATTGTGGCCGCTTTTAGGGACTATTATGCCCAGTTATACCAGTTGCCTGATACGCTCCCTGGTTTGACCGAGGTACAGAGGCAGGATCGCACCCTAGACTATTTGGCTGATGCCCAAACCCCCCAGCTTTCCCAAAAAAATAGTAAATCCCTTGAAACCCCGATCACTTCTGAGGAGTTGGAGATTGTGGTGAAGTCCCTGCCGACGGGAAAGAGCCCCGGCCCGGATGGCTTCACGAATACCTATTACGGTACCTTCCTCCCCCTGCTTTCGGGCCATATGTGCACGTACTTCAACGCACTGGCTCCTGGTGCCCCTATGCCTAGGGAAGGTCTTTTGGCCCACATATCCGTGCTGCCCAAGGAGGGGAAGGACTGTGCCGTCCCTGTTAATTATAGACCGATATCGCTCTTAAACACCAACATTAAAATCCTAGCAAAAATCCTTGCGAATCATCGGAAACCCCTTCTCACCTTCCTCGTCCATCCTGACCAAACAGGGTTCATCGCTGGGCGGGAGGCGAGAGATAATTCAAACCGGGCCATTCAGTTGATCCAATGGGTTCACGTGTAGGCTGAACATCCACCCTGTCTTCTCCTATCTCCTACTGATGCCGAGAAGGCGTTTGACAGGGTGGATTGGACGTATCTTCGTGCGGTCCTGTCTAGACTGGAACTTGGCCCGAAGATGCTTTCCTGGGTCTCCTCATTATATAGCAACCCTGAGGTGCGCGTTAAGGTCATGGGACTCTCTCTGACCCCTTTCCGATTGGGAACGGGACAAGGCAGGGCTGCCCGTTGTCCCCCCTTATTTTTGCTCTTACCTTGGAGCCTTAATAGTATACGCTCCAACCCTGACATTAAGGCCATTAAGGCCTTCAATATCGGCTCTCATGAGCACAAGCTTTCCACATACACGGATGATGTCCTCTTTTATGTAGCTAATCCCTTGATCTCCCCCCCCTTCAACATTATGGTGGAATTACAGACTTTCGGTGCCCTGTCTAATTTTAAAATTAAAATTAATTTCACCAAATCTGAGATTCTGTCATTGAATGTTCCACCAGACTTATGTACACGGTTGCAATCCTCCTTCCCCTTCACTTGGTGTGCTGCCCACATGAAGTACTTGGGGGTTTACCTTACTCCCCTCTATGCCCAATTATATTCTAGTAATTACGCTCAATTACTCTCCACTATTAAGGCTGACTTGCGTCGGTGGGACAGGGAGGTGTTCTCGTGGATGGGCCGAGTCAGTTTGTTAAAGATGAACGCACTCCCCCGCATTTTGTTTTTTCTCCAGATGGTTCCTATTTCCCTACCTAGTTATTTTTTCTTGAGCCTCAACAGTGCATTTCTTCGCTACATTTGGCAGGGTCGCAGACCTCGCTTGGCCCTCCGTACCTTGCAGAGGCCCAAGCGGATGGGGGATTTGGGGGTCCCCGATGTGCGCAAGTACTATGAGGCCATCCCTCTTCAACGTATTTTAGATTGGCACCAAGGGGTCTCCACTAATGTATGGGTCCCCCTGGAGAAGTTCATGGCGGGCCGTAATCTATTCCATGCCCCTTGGCTTCCCCAGTCGCAAAGGGGTCTATCCACCCTTGTTTCACAAACGTCCACCCATGCCTTGAAACTATGGGATGCTGTGAACAAGCTTGGGATTCTTGCGCCACCTTTTTCTCCCCTGACACCCCTGGGGGGCTTCCCCTGGTTTCTACCGGGGGAACACCCATCTTTCTTCCGATCCTGGAGGGCTGATGGCGAACTTCGTTGTGGCAGATTCTTCCAAGATGGAGGTTTGCTCACCCTGGGTGGGCTTAGGGCCCAATATGGGGGGTTCCCAATTGACAGCTGGAGGTATGGTCAGCTTCGACATTTTACACGGGGCTTGCCATATGCCATTCGCTCTCCCACCTCCGCCACACCTTTTGAGAAGCTGTGCATGTCCCCTACCCCCGTCCCCCACGCTATATCCGTTCTCTACGGCCTATTACAGGAGTTGGGTTCATCTGGAAGGCCAACATATATTCGGGAGTGGGAGAGAGACTTGCAGCATACATTCACTGATGATCAGCTCAGCCAGTTATTCCGCCTTACACATTCCAGCTTTGTTGACACGAAGATGCAAGAGAATGGGTTTAAAGTTTTAACCAGGTGGTACAGGTTTCCTACCAGACTTAAACAAATTTACCCTATGACCTTGGATGCCTGTTGGCGGGGATGTGGCCATAGGGGTTCCTTCCTGCATATCTGGTGGGAATGTCCTAAGCTACGCCCTTTTTGGCAGGATATTAGGACCCAAATTAATACCATTATGGATGTAGACCTTCCAGACTCCCCTATGGGCTTTCTCCTACATGTCCCCGCTGTCCCCTTTGGCTTATATCAGAAGTCAGTACTACCTCACCCCCTGAACGCAGCTAGGAGGCTAATCCCCATTTTTTGGAAAACCAGTCGGGTCCCGTCCCGTTCGGACTGGGTCCGGCTGGTGAACAATATCAAAGCTGCCGAGGAATAGATGGCAAGGTTTAAGGATGAATACGAGAAATGATATGGAACCTGGGCTACTTGGATTCATTATGTTAACGGTCTACCCACACCTGCACCCCCCTCCACCCAGTCTTAGTCGGGAGAAAGGTAGTGATCAGGTTCTTATTAACACAGATAGTTTGTTGTGATGGCTATGGGTACACCCTCTTTTTTTCTTTTTGTTTTATTTTGTTCTTCTTTATTTTTTCTTGTCATGTCTTTTACTTGGTTCATACTTAACTGCCTAACCTAGGGACCGCTCGCGGTTTCCCGGTCCTTTTTGTGCCTAGCAGAGCGATTGGGGACATCTTCAATGTGTTTGGGTTTATATGCTCCTAATCTATAGATTATAACCTCCGTCCCTATGATCCTGTCTGTTGGGCGGCCAATCGGGCCTTTTGTATACTGTTTAAATATGAGGTTGGACAGCATGGCCTATTCCTTTGTTCTTTTGCTGTTGTATATTGAAAATTTACTGTTTATAAATAAAGATTACATAAAAAAAAAAAATGATCTGATGGTTAACTAACCGATAGGAAAAAAAAAATCGTAGGCACGTCGGTTAAAAATCCACGCATGCTCAGACTAAATTAGGAGACGGGAGCGCTCGTTCTGGTAAAACTAGCGCTCGTTATGGAGATAGCACATTCATCACGTTGTAACAGACAGAAAAGCGTGAATCGTCTTTTACTAACACAAAATCAGCTAAAGCAGCCCCAAGGGTGGCACCATTGGATTTGACCCTCCCCTTTATAGTGCCGTCATACGTGGTTTACGTGACCATGTTCTGACACGATCGTTTTTTTAACCAATGGTGTGTAGGCACGACTGATCATCAGTCAGCTTCATCGGATAACTTATGAAAAAATCCATCATTCCGTTGTCATCGGATGGACCGATCGTGTGTACAGGGCATAAGTGTTTATTGAGTTTTTCAAATTGGGGTATATATTGTGTTTATTTTTTTTATTAACCACTTCAGCCCCGGACCATTTGGCTGGCCAAAGACCAAGGTCCGTTGCCGACACCTGTATTGACCACCTGTAAGGATTAGGGCTACAACAACTAGTATGTGGCCCCACACATGCTTCAGGTCACACACTCGACCTAATTTTCAGACAAAATCTGAAAATAAGTATTTTGGAAAATGAACCATTGCCATGGACAGATCACCATGCAATTAAATTCATAATTTCCAAAATTTCCCCATTGATAAAAATACCTAAGCCGGAGACAACACACTGGACTAGATCTCAGAAGAAGCTCCATTCGGAACTCTTCAAATCTACCTTAGGAAATAAAATAAAAACACTGCAACCACTCCAAACAGTCTCAGATACACTGGATGCCATAAATGCAGCCCTACTACAGTCAGCCGACTTAGTAGCACCGAAACGCAAAGCCCGCATCCGGAAAAACAAGTCCGGCTGGTTCAACAACCAGCTGTCGCTACTGAAGCAAGAGTGCAGAAGGGCGGAAGCCGCCTGGAAAAGAAGCGCTTCAGAGGAGAACCTCATCGGCTACAAGGCAATAACAAGAAAATACCATAAAGAAATCTTCCAAGCCAAGAAACATAATTTTTCTAAGGCCATCAATAGCGCCCTAAATCGCTCCCACGAACTCTTCAAGCTGGTCACTCAGACCATGAATCCAGACTGTCTTGAAGCCCCCAATTCAGATACCCAAGAATTTTGCGATGAATTATCGGATTTTTTCATCAATAAAATTGAGGGAATCCGGGAAAGCATTCAACAAAACAATACAACCCCACAACCCCCCCTTTAATCAACCACACAACAACCATAGAAACCTTCTACAATCAACTAAGTTCACTCTGGAACCCATCTCCGTTGATGCCACAAAAAATATCATCGGTACTTTGCGAAACAGCACAGCGCCCAATGATATTATCCCCACTAAACTGCTGAAGGAATGTGCCAACATCTTGGCACCACCTATCACACAGCTCATAAACCAGTCATTCAAGGAAGGCATAGTGCCCTCCCTGCTGAAAGAGGGCACAATCCAGCCCATCTTGAAGAAACCTACCCTAGACCCCAAAGACCCGACTCACCGCCATCCCATAACAGGCCTAAATGTTTTCTCCAAGATAATGGAGAAAGTAGTGGTACAACAGCTTCAACAGCATCTAGATACCCATAATCTACTTGATCCATTTCAATCAGGTTTCCGTCCCGGAAACAGCATTGCTCAAAATATGGGATGACGCTTTTGAGGCCGCAGACGAAGGAGAATCTTGTCTCCTGGTTCTACTGGACCTAAGCGCAGCCTTTGACACAGTAGACCACAAACTATTACTGACTCGGCTAGCTGAAGTAGCCAGAATCGCAGAAGGTGATTTACCATGGTTTTCCTCCTTTTTGGAAAACCGATCACAAACAGTGAAATTGGGACCTTTCACTTCTGAAAAACGCACAGTGTCATGCGGAGTCCCTCAAGGATCCCCCCTATCACCGGTGCTCTTCAACATCTATCTTCGCCCTCTCTTTGAAATCATCAGTAGCCAACAACTATTTTATCACTCATACGCAGACGACACGCAACTGTATTTTCGCATTTGCAATAAAAAGGATCATCATCTCAGTTTAGAGAATTGTCTCTCTTTGATAGAAAACTGGATGACTAAGAGTTATCTTAAACTCAACAGCTCCAAAACAGAACTCCTTCTGTTTCACGCCAGTCGTAAGAGTCAACTGGCAACTACTTGGACACCTCCACCCATTCTGGGCCTTATCATCCCCCCTAGCTCCAAAGTCAAAAGTCTATGAGTCATCTTTGACACCTACATGACAATGGATGCACAAATAGGGTCAGTAGTCAGCGGATCTCACCATCTGCTGCGCCTACTACCCAGACTTATTCCTTTTTATCCCCAAAGTTGTGAACTCCAGACTGGACTATGCAAATGCCCTTTACCTCGGACTCCCAAAGTACCAAATCTCTCGTCTGCAAGTTGTTCAAAATATGGCCGCCAGACTTGTGACTGGGAAAAAAACATGGGAATCAATCTCACCTTCGTTGAGAAACCTTCACTGGCTGCCAGTAAAAGACAGAATTGCTTTTAAAGCACTCTGTCTGACTCATAAGTGCATCCATGGGAAGGCTCTGTAATATCTATGCGAAAAGATAGAAGCCCACAATCCCAATCGCGCTCTGCGATCCACCGACCAAAATCTGGTCAAGGTACCCAAAGCCAGATACAAGTCCAAAGGAGAAAGAAGGTTTGCTTTTCAAGGTCCCATACTATGGAACGCTTTACCAACCAGCATTCGGTTGGAGGAAAACCACCTGTCCTTCAGAAGACAGATAAAAACTCTGCTCTTTTGATGACCAGAGAGACAGAAACAACGAGCGCCCAGAGGCGATTCAGTTTGCATGTGCCGCGCTATATAAGTTTTGTATTCATTCATAGCTAGAAAACTGACCACGATTTGTTCTCCTGCTTAGTGTGGTATTTTTTTTTAATAGGAAAGCAGAGGAACACCAGGGTTTTTACAAAAGGAAGTTATACAAAGAGAACAGGATCATTTTTTATACAATTACATGGTACAACAGACTGATATCAGAAATATAAAATGTTGGGTTTACATATTTTTTAAAGGATATCTAACCCCAAGAACAAACATGAATATATTGCATATATAAGAAGGCCAGTATGGTGGCCAAGTGGGGTAGGGGGTATTTAAGCAGACCACTTACCTGTGGTCTTTGTCGGTTCCAGTGCGCGATACCCTCTCTCCCGTTAGCCTTTTTCAGGACACTCCTATGAACATTTTTCCCCACAATCATCCATTACTTATCTTGGGTATGCGCCCTTTCTTGGCATACCAACCAGCAGATTAGGGCACACCTCAGGTCTATGTAATGTTGTAAGTCTTGTCACATGTTTATGTGGTTCATATCTGTCTCGGTCGAAAGGTTTCGACCATAAATGTAATTTATTCCAATCCTTAGATGTGGTGCCTGCATTAGTTGTATGAATTTTTGACTACTAAAATGTCTCTAAAAAACGAAGGGAAAGGGCTATAGGGCTAAAAATGGCAGAAAAATGTCGGTAAGAGCATGGCAAGTACTCTGAAAATAAAAGTGGATAGGGAAATAACTTAAAATAACATAAAAAAAATAAAAAATAAAAATTAAATAATTTTGACCTAGGAGGACAAGGTCCAAATGGAGTAGGAGGTTGAGGTGGCGGTGGATGTGGCGGTGTAGGTTGAAGCGGCGATGGAGGAGGACGAGGTAGCCAACACAGATTTTTGTTTTTAATTTATTTATTTTTTAAATTAGGGTACACACCAAAAGAGTGAGAAAGATCTAGGGTTTGCCACCTCATCCCTTTAAACCCGAACACATAGTAATTACACAGGTTCTGGGGCTAATTTAATGTCGATAAGGCACCAAGTGAGTTTAATTAGCACCTTAATCAGCCAGAGAACCTGTGTAATTAATATGTTTTCGCTTTTAAAGGGATGAGGTGGCAACCCTAGAAAGATCAGAAATACAAGAATGGCTGGGTAAGGCCGGTATACGTGTCTATTCTGCACAGGTTACGGACAAGTCCTGTGGGATCCATGCCTGGTTCATTTTAATGAACATGAGCTTAACCACATTGGCTCTGGACAGGCGGCTGCGCTTGTCTGTGATAATGCTCCCTGCTGTGCTAAATACATCTGCTCATGTGTGCCAGGCTGCCCAGAGGCAAGGAAAAGCTGTCCTCTGTGGGAGGTGTATCGTCTGTGTCCTCTGTATCCCCCCAGGCACGCACCAGTGATGGCCATGAGCTGTTATGGGTGCCACCCTGCTGTGAACATGGTTCCTCCTACATCTCCTCCTCCTCATCCTCCACCTCGTAATCCTCCAGAACTTTGCCCTTGCTGGACAATTGTGTACCTGGCCTTTGTTGGTGCAGGAACCCACCCTCGGAGCCACTTGTGAATGACTGCCCTAAAAGCCTTGGAAATGATCCCAATTTCTCCTCCTCCTCCTCCTCTTCCTGTGCCACATCCTCTTCCATCATCGCCCGAAGTGTTTTTTCAAGGAGACATAGAACTGGGATAGTCACGCTGAGAACGGCGTCATCGGCACTGGCCATGTTGGTGGAGTACTCGAAACAGCGCAATAAGGCACACAGGTCTCGCATGGAGGCCCAGTTATTGGTGGTGAAGTGGTTCTGTTCCGTAAAGCGACTCACGCGTGCGTGCTGCAGCTGATACTCCACTATCGCCTGCTGCTGCTCGCACAGTCTGGCCAGCATGTGCAAGGTGGAGTTCCACCTTGTGGGCACGTCACATATGAGGCGGTGAGCGGGAAGGCCGAAGTTACGCTGCAGCGCTGCCAGGTGAGCAACAGCAGGGTGAGAACTCCGAAAGTGCGCACAGACGGCCCGCACTTTTTGCAGCAGCTGTGGCATATCGGGGTAAGTTTTAAGTAACCTCTGCACCACCAAATTCAGCACATGCGCCAAGCAAGGGATGTGCGTCAAACCGGCTAGGCCCAGAGCTGCTACGAGATTTCGCCCGTTATCGCACACCACCAGGCTCGGCTTGAGGCTCACTGACGCCAACCACTCATCGGTCTGTTGTTCCATGTCCCTCCACAACTCCTGCGCGGTGTGGGTTTTTTCCCCCAAACAGAAAAGTTTTAAAACTGCCTGCTGGCGTTTACCCATGGCTGTGCTGAAGTTGGTGGTAAATGTGTTACGCTGACTGGAAGAGGAGGCGGTAGAGGACGAGGAAGCGGAGTAGGAGGAGTTAGCAACAGGAGGCAAACTGAAGCGCCCTGCAATCCTCGGTGGTGGAAGGACATGCGCCAAACTGCTATCCGCTTCAGGCCCAGCCGCCACTGCATTTACCCAGTGCACTGTTAGGGAGATATAACGTCCCTGACCATGCTTACTGGTCTACGTATCCGTAGTTAGATGGATCTTGTCCTTGGCACAGATGGCGTTGCGCAGTGCACACCTGATTTTGTCCCCCACTTGGTTGTGCAGGGAAGGATGGCTCGCCTGGAAAAGTAGTGGCGGCTGGGCACGACGTACTGTGGGACAGCCAATGTCAGCAGGCTTTTAAAACTCTGCGTCTCCACCAGACGGAATGACAGCATTTTAAAGGCCAGGAGTTCTGAAATGCTGGCATTCAGGGCCAGGGATCGCGGGTGGGTAGGGGGGTACTTCCTCTTCCGCTCCAGTGTTTGGGAGATAGAGAGCTAAATGCTTCCATGGGACATTGTGGAGACGTTTGGTGACCCAGGTGGTAGTGTTGCTTGCCGGTCCTCTAATTGTGGGGTGGCAGGTGGCACTGTCACTACAGAGGTGGATGAAGAGGCCGAGCGGCCCGAGACTGAAGCAGAAGAGGAAGCAGGAGGAGCCAGAGACCTTTCTTGGTTTTTGAGGTGTCTACTCCGCTGCAGCTCGTGCTTTAAACGTAGATGCCTGGTCATGCAGGTTGTGCTCAGGTTGAAAAGGTTTATGCCGCGCTTCAGCCTCTTATTGCACAGCGTGCAAACCACTTGTGTCTTGTCATCAGCACATTGTGTGAAGAACTGCCACGCTAGGGAACTCCTTGGACCTGGCTTTGGTGTGCTCGGTCCCTTGCTGTGTTGGGCAGTAGCAGGCGTAGTGTCTAGGGGACGGACGCTCCACTTTGGCACCATGCTCCCTCTTCTGCTGTGCTGGTGGCTCTGTGCGACCACCACCTCTTCCTTCGAACTACATGGGTCACCTGCATGAGGTTGATTCCATGTGGGGTCGAGGACCTCATCGTCCACCACATCATCTTCCAGCCAGTCTTCACCACTGCCCTCCTTGTCGGTCTGCACAATTGCGAAAGCAGCAGCAGTTGGCAACTGTGTTTCTTCTTCATCTGAGACGTGCTGTGATGGTCCCCCCATGTACTCATCTTGAAACATAAGTGGTTGGGCATCGGTGCACTTAATCTCTTCCACTTCTGAGGCAGGGCTAGGTGGATGGCCCTGGAAAAACATGCTAACAATGTCATCAAAAAGCAGTAGAGAAAAATCAAAAATCATGCTGCATAATTTGGGGCTCAGACTGCTTTGCTGATTTGCAAGGGGTTGAGTTGAAAGACTGATGGACATCGGCTGCAGGTACCAACTCCGATCTTTTAGAACAAGACTGGTTGGGAGACAATGTGAAGGAACTGGAGGCACTGTTAGCAACCCAACCAAATACCGCTGCAGGCTCTGTTGCCTACTCGCACCTTAGAAAGGTGTTTCACTTGTGCGTGTAGCTGGCACAGATCGACCACGTCCTCTCCCTGCAACAGGAGCTTCACCAGCAGCACCGCGACCGCGGCCACATCCCTTATTTGACGTTCTCCTCATATTTCTCAAATGTAGGATCTTGCCCTAAATGGCTGTTTTTTGAATACAACAATAGAAGAACACTAGCTAAGGTGTTTATCTCACACCTACAGATATGCAGGAAACGCACCAAAAAATTTTTTTATTTGCCCAAAATAATTGTTTTTTGGAATAGCACAATAGAAAACAGTATGTAAAGTGTGTATTTCACACGTACAAATATGCAGACAAGACTGTAAACACTGGAGGAAAAACTGTAAAATATTTTTTTTGCCCTAAATGGCTGTTTTTTTTAATATAACAATAGAAGAACACTAGCTAAGGTGTTTATCTCACACCTACAGAAATGCAGGAAACACACCAAAAAAATATTTATTTGCCCAAAATAATTGTTTTTTGGAATAGCACAATAGAAAACAGTATGTAAAGTGTGTATTTCACACGTACAAATATGCAGGCAAGACTGCAAACACTGGAGGAAAAACTGTAAAATATATTTTTTTGCCCTAAATGGCTGTTTTTTTAAGGTGTTTATCTAACACCTACAGATATGCAGGAAACACTGAGAAACACTGCAAAATTTTAAATTTTTACCTAAATGGTTGTTTTTGGAATAGCACAATAGAAGAAAAGTATATAAAGGGCGTACAATCAGGAACCTTTCCCTACAGTAGCTAATGCAGAGTATGTTACATGAACATATGCATTGCTGGTGCAATATGCAGAGTATCTGACTGGAACATATGCAGTGCTGGTGCAATATGCAGAGTATCTGACAGGAACACATGCAGTGCTGCTGCAATTAGATTTGTGAAGTAGGACTGACTCCTAATTCTCTCCCTATAAGCACAATCAGGAACCTTTCCCTAATGTAGCTAATGCTATGTAGATTGTTCTCTGAGTATTGTAATTCGATTTCTGAAGCAGGAAAATTCTATCTAAATCTGTCCCTGAGAGCAGCTGCAGCCTTTCCCTACCCTAGCTAAAGCAGAGTGACGAGCTGTGCTGTGTGCATCTAGCTTATATAGAGGCTGGGTCACATGCTCGGTCACATGCTGCACTGGCCAATCACAGCCATGCCATTAGTAGGCATGGCTGTGATGGCTTCTAGATGGCTTCTAGGTCACACAAGTAAAAGAAATGCTGATTGACTGCCCTGCAGTGCGCTGTTACATAGCCAAACACCGAACCCGAACCGGTTCGGGTCCGGGTCAAAAAAACTTTACAGTTCGCTCAACCCTGATCAAGAGTGGTATATAAAGTCTATTGCAATAAAAAGTTTCACTTACTAATATATAGCAAGGTAACCACTGCATACATTCTGAAAGGAAATATTAGTTATTCTGGACGACCCACCCTTCTTTAAGGTCTCCCAACAGCGCTCATACAGATCATCTGGAGACATCATATTTACGATACACGAGAGGCAGGTTATACATTTGTATGAAGTCTGTTTTTAATGAGGAGGCATACAGTATATATGGACTTCAGTACAAAAGATAAGGGAGGGGCTGTTTTACATCACTACTGACAGGTTTTGTTTATCAATTAACAGAAGATGGACACGTGTTGCCTGAGGTTTAAAACAGGATTCAAGCTTTATCAACAACAACATAATGGGGGGGGGGGGTGTTTTTATACCAACATTCCTACATACCATACAGATACATATAGATTAAATACAAGATTATCAGCAAGAGAAAATATACAGAGTCCAAACAGGCAGATATTTACACTGTGAACAAAATGGAGTCCTGATAAATGTATATTATTACAATCATTTCACATACTTTATCACAGACCTAGCTATCTGGCACTGTGCATGTGAGATAATAAACACAGGACAGAGATGCGCAGTCTGTCACAAGGATTTAGATCAGGGGTCTCAAACTGGCGGCCCTCCAGCTGTTGCAAAATTACAAGTCCCTTGAAGTGTTGCAAGGCTGACAGATACAAGCATGACTTCCTCAGGCAGAGGCATGATGGGACTTGTAGTTTCACAACAGCTGGAGGGCTGCCAGTTTGAGACCCCTGATTTAGATATAGACTCAGCAGCTGCAGTTAAACTATTACATCATAGAAAATTAGAAATGCTTGCATAAGAGTCTCATATGGTCCAGGATTTAGCAGCATGCACAGGACATGTGGTTGAGACTTTCTCCCTCTCTCTCCACTTCCTCCTTCTGGGGTTTCACAGCCAACAACCAAGGGCAGAAAGTGCATATATAAATAAATTACATGCATTTACAAATTCACACAGTAGAGGGCAGCAGATCCTTACAATACCCCTACTTCTCACAATGAATGCATAGAATTTGTCTGGGTGGATTTTCTGATGGCGATGTGTGTTAAAATGACCATTAGTAGTCACCAGTGGAAGCCTGAGTAATAAAGTGGTGACACAACCAAAATGAATGCTGCTCCAATGCATTGCACTGTAATATGTGTTGTAATAAAGTGAGGCCCGGAGTGACAGGGACAGAAGGGAGGGATAACGTAGGGCTGGGCATGACTAGCATGGATGCACAACAAAGGATTAAGGAATAGGAGGTGCTTTCAGGGGAGTGGTCGTAGGCTGTGTTGGAACGGGGGGAGGAGCCTTATATATACGGGGGCGGGGAGCTCCACGTGGCACAGTGCGGGAGAGAGAACACAGGGAGGCAGGTTTTCTCTGCTCCCTGTTTTTTGGTATCATGGCGATTATTGACCTTCTCCTAGCCCGGCTGCGGGCCGCGGCGGTGAGTCGGGAGCCGGGATGGCTCAAGGAGCAGGTGGGGGACCTTTTAGCTGACGAGGTGGGGGGGTCGCAGGTCTCCTCTGCTGTTCCCACACGCGCTCGGTGGTCGCGGCCGCCGGTGCGTTATTCGCCCACCCCCACCTCTAGGGCCCAGCGGCATAGTCGGAGCCCCCACGGGGACCCGTCCCCCCCCCCGGCCAAGCAAACACCTGCTTCGATCGGGGGTGATGGCGGACTGAATCCATGGCGACGGCTGGGCTCTGTGGGCGGGGCCTCGGGCCCAATGGCGCCCAATCCTCGCCCACGCGATGGAGCAGGGAAGAGAGATCGGTTCCCCCCTCCACCCCAGGGCCATGGGGGGGATCTCAGCGGGGGACGCGCAGTGCAACGGCCGGGGGGGTCATCCCGGATCAAGACCACCGGCTCCAAGGAAGTGGGGAGGCCGGAGTCCCTGGATCGTAGAAGGGATGAGGATCGGGTGCCTGTCAGGGGGAGCAGCAGCGCGCAGACGTCCACGGCCGGGTCGAGTGTGAGAGGATGATCTGCCGGGAGGCTGGGATCTTCCCCATGAAGATGTTTATGAAACGAAACGCGTCGGGAATTGAGGGAATTGATTGATCCTACTGCCTGTATACATATATGCCCATGATTGTTCATATCAAATGTGAGTGTATTACTTTCTTCTTTTTAGTAAAACTTTTTTATCAGAGTTACACTATGTCTGCTTTTTTACTTTCCTCCTTATCATTGGGCCTTCTGAGTCATCCTGTCGGCTGCATGTACTGAGAAGTGAAATTTTTGTGTGTCTGGTCCCTCATCCGATTGGATACCTTCATCATCTCTCCTCCACCGGAGTCCCTATGTGAGCGACCCTTGGGCGTCTCATTAAGCCTTAGTTAACCAATTAGGTGTATACTTATTTTGGTCGCTATCCATCTGGTAAGCCTCCTTAGTCTCATCTACGGTGGTGGACCATCCAGATTGCACCTGCACCCAGTCACTTTGTATTGATCTATTTGGACTCTATCACCATTTTTAGAGACACTTCAAGTGCACCCACGGTGTTATATATTTTGCATATGTTATTATTTGCTATTTATCTCCAGTTAAGCGCTACACGTTTCCTTTTTGTATATCCTATGCTTGCTAAATTGATCTTTTAGTTGTGTTAGCTGCTGCATTTCCCTTAGTAGCGCGGTGAGTGTATATACCAAGGTATATACCGTATTTTCCCACATTGTGGAGGTAGGGGCGCCTGCCCCGGTGGGGGGGGGGGGGGTTGCTGGGGTGGTTCCGGACAGCAGTTCGGGGGGGGGATGCAGGGTGTGATAAGCCAGCGGGGGTCAGGACTGACGTGGTGCGGATGGCCGATGCCGTAACGGTCCGGCAGACAGGTTTCAGCAGACAGATTTGATCGTGTGAACGCGGCCTTAGGCCGCGTACACACGATAAAATCTGTCTGCTGTAAACGGTCTGCTAGACCGTCCCAGCAGACAGATTCGATCGTGTGTATGGGCGAGCCGACGGATTTGGCCACCCGACAGATTTCAAAGCATGCTTTGAAAACTATCGGGTGGGAACCCGTCCGCCCGAAATGTCTGCTGGTTAGTACACTTACCAGCAGACATGTCGTCTCGCACCGGCGCCGAATGGATTCGGCGCATGCGCGGAAGTGTTTTACTTCCTGGTGCGGTGACGTGGCGGCGTCAACGTCACCGCCACGTCACCGCTACGTCAGCGCGCTGTCTGCTGGCGGGGATTTTGGTTTGCTCGTGTGTACACGCGAGCAAACCAAAATCCTAGCAGACAGATTTGTTCAAGTCGGTCGGCCCGACCGATTTGAACAAATAGATCGCCTCGTGTGTACGAGGCCTGAGGCCTCGTACACACGATCGGACATATCCGATGAAAACGGTCCGCGGACCATTTCCATCGGATATGTCCGATCGGGAGTTTGATCCGATGGCGTGTACACACCATCGGATCAAATTCCCCGCCGCCGGACGGCGCGGTGACGTGGCTGTGACGCGGCGGTGACGTTGACGCCGCCACGTCACCGCCACGTCACCGCACCAGGAAGTTAAACACTTCCGCGCATGCGCCGAATCCATTCGGCGGCGGCGCGGCGGCGGTGGCGGACGACATGTCTGCTGGTAAGTGTACTAACCAGCAGACATGTCGGGCGGACAGATTCCCACCGGATAGATTTCAAAGCATGCTTTGAAATCTGTCGGGTGGAGAAATCTGTCCGCTAGCCCATACACACGAGCGGAGATGTCTGCTGAAACGGTCCATCGGACCGTTTTCAGCGGACATATCCCCTCGTGTGTACGAGGCCTTAGGCCTCGTACACACGAGGGGATATGTCCGCTGAAAACGGTCCGATGGACCGTTTCAGCAGACATCTCCGCTCGTGTGTATGGGCTAGCGGACAGATTTCTCCACCCGACAGATTTCAAAGCATGCTTTGAAATCTATCCCCTCGAGGCCTTAGGCCTTGTACACACGAGGGGATATGTCCGCTGAAAACGGTCCGATGGACCGTTTCAGCAGACATCTCCGCTCGTGTGTATGGGCTAGCGGACAGATTTCTCCACCCGACAGATTTCAAAGCAAGCTTTGAAATCTATCCGGTGGGAATCTGTCCGCCCGACATGTCTGCTGGTTAGTACACTTACCAGCAGACATGTCGTCCCGCACCGCCGCCGCGCCGCTGCCGAATGGATTCGGCGCATGCGCGGAAGTGTTTAACTTCCTGGTGCGGTGACGTGGCGGTGACGTGGCGGCGTCAACGTCACCGCCACGTCACCGCGCCGTCCGGCGGCGGGGAATTTGATCCGATGGTGTGTACACGCCATCGGATCAAACTCCCGATCGGACATATCCGATGGAAATGGTCCGCGGACCGTTTTCATCGGATATGTCCGATCGTGTGTACGAGGCCTTAGAGTTTTTATGGGATATGACTACCAAATGTTATGAAGAGAAGATAGAGAAAAACTTGGGAGGGATGGGGCCGCAAAATTCAAATCCAATCCAGCAAGTGGCGATTTCATCATGGCGTCTAATGATGATCAGTATATCCTGGCCCTGTATACCAATAAAAAGCCCAAAAATGCAGCACAACCCTACACTTCATTTATACATTTCTACAAATGGACTTAAAAGTAAAAAGGTAAAACCTATAAATGAATATCCAGTTCAAATCAACCAATGTATTGCAATATAGTAGTGATGGTGTCTCCTCCTCTGCAAGAATATTTTGAGAATTTGCAGAGCAAATAATCGTGAAACCCCCTACATACAAAAATAATAACAGAGGTGCAAATCAACCCATGTTTTAGAATATAGTAGTGATGGTGTCACCCTCTCTGCAAAAGGTAAGAAATATTGCAGAGCTGCAATGTGCAAATAGTGGTAAAACCACCTATATATAATCATAATAACGATAATTATAAAATGTACACTTGATGTATATATTTTAAATTTTATTAATATGATTATATATAGGGGGTTTCACCACTATTTGCACATTGCAGCTCTGAAAAATGTCTTACCTCTTGCAGAGAGGGTGACAACATCACTACTATGTTCTAATACATGGGTTGATTTGTATCTCGTGTAATTATTATTGTATGTAGGGGTTTCAGCATTATTTGCACATTGAAGCTCTTCAATTTCTCAAAATATGTTTGCAGAGGGGGTGGCACCATCACTACTATATTGCAATACATTGGTTTATTTTCACTGGATATTCATTTATAGGTGTTACTATCGCACTTATAAGTCCATTTGTACAATTTTATAGATGTTGTGTAGGGCAGTACTGCATTTTTTGCTTTTAATTGATTTGCGTTAGATGAGGTAACCAGCAAAAAACCTTCTCTTATTGCTTTTGAGATATTTTTAGTGGCATGGTAATTGATTTACCTGATTTGTTATGTCCTCTGTATACTGGTAACCACTGGCCATGCATATTGGTGGTCAGTGTGCCGTGTATGCTGGTGCTACATGCAGAGTGCAGGTGGGTGCTGGATGCAGGGCTCAAGAGGATGCTATGTACAGATTGCAAGTTCAGGAGTGCGTTTTGGAAAGAGTGATGGTCAGAGACTGCAGACATACTACAGAAGATGTTCAGAGACTGCAGATATTATACAGGAAACAGTCAGAGACTGTGGATATTGTACAGGAGAGAGACTGTGGATATTGTACAGGAGAGAGACTGCGGATATTATACAGGGAGAGAGACTGCGGATATTATACAAGAGAGAGACTGCGGATATTATACAAGAGAGAGACTGCGGATATTATACAGGAGAGAGACTGCGGATATTATACAGGAGGGAGACTGCGGATAATGTACAGGAGGAAGACTGTGGATATTATACAAGAGAGAAACTGCGGATATTATACAGGAGAGAGACTGTGGATTTTGTATAGGAGAGAGACTGCGGATATTATACAGGAGGGAGACTGCGGATATTATACAGGAGGGAGACTGCGGATATTATACAAGAGAGAGACTGCGGATATTATACAGGAGGGAGACTGCGGATATTATACAGGAGGGAGACTGCGGATATTATACAGGAGAGAGACTGCGGATATTGTACAGGAGAGAGACTGCGGATATTATACAGGAGGGAGACTGCGGATATTATACAGGAGAGAGACTGCGGATATTATACAGGAGGGAGACTGCGGATATTATACAGGAGAGAGACTGCGGATATTATACAGGAGAGAGACTGCGGATATTATACAGGAGAGAGACTGCAAATATTATACAGGAGAGAGACTGCGGAAATTATACAGGAGGGAGACTGCTGATATTATACAAGAGAGAGACTGTGGATATTATACAGGAGAGGGACTGCGGATAATATACAGGAGAGAGACTGCAAAACACATGACTCCATACACTAAGATGACCAGATTTTTTAAATGAAATCCGGGGACATATTTAATTTTTTATTTTTTTTTTGGCTAATGGTAAACTATTTTATAAGCATAATGGAATGGAAGAGACATCGCTATAGGCGCAGCTGACACTGAGAGAAAGTAAGTGTCACTAATCCCATCTCTACCACCTCTGCCTGTGTCTAACCTCCCCTACCGCCTCTGCCTCAAATGCCTTTTTCGAAAATATACTGTGACCCCTCTATCCGAAAATTTACTGTGACCCCTCTATCCGAAAATTTACTGTGACCCCTCTATCCGAAAATATACTGTGAACCACATCCGAAAATATACTGTGTCCCCATCAGAAAATACACTGTGACCAACACGGATCATCATAAGAATATGACTTTTGACTGACAGCAACAAGTTATACTAATTGGATACATCCTCTATAGAAGCAATAGCAGCAGCAGCAGCAATTTGACAGTTAAAAGATCACTTAGCCTGTCGATTTCCCAACTATCTTTGGGCAGTCCTGCATGGTGCAGCGATTAGCTGCTTGTACTTTAGTGCAGAAGGTCATAGGTTCGACCCACCATGGGGCTGCTACCTGTATAGCTTTTACTTATTTATTTTTGTTGTTAAAAAAAGTTGAAGGGACCCTAATTTAGAATGTTTAAAAATACCCCTTATTTTTAAATAAATAGTTCTTTAACCACTTCCCACCCGGCCACTGTACATACATACGGCTGGGCGGGCGCTCTCTCCTTCTGAGTGGACGTTCAGGAACGTCCCTCAGAAGGAGGGGGATCGCACGCGTGTGCTCCCGATGCATTAGTTTCACCCAGACGCGCCGCATCTCAGATCAGCAGGAGGGCTCTGTCATAGGCCCTCCTGATCACATGACGGCCGTGTCCAATCACAGCCATCATGTCATGTAAACACAGAGTCGGTTGCTAGGCGATAGGCTCTCCTCTCCTCACACAAAAGTTGTCGGTGAGGAGAGAAGAGGAATCGTTGCAGCCCAGCTGCTGATCAGTGAGTATGAGCTGTTTTTTACAGCTTTTTACTCACTGATCACCAGCCTAGTGTCACACACAATGTAAAATACACACAGTAAACACACATGTCCCCCAAAACACATGTCCCCATACACTAAGGTGACCAGATTTTTAAAATTAAATCCGGGGACATATTTTATTTTTATTGGCTAATGGTAAACTATTTCATAAGCATATTTTTCTCAAATGATATATGCAGTGTATGTGGTGTTTATGGAATGATTGTATGAAAAAATACTTCTCAGAATTTTTATGGGATATGACTACCAAATGTTATGAAGAGAAGATAGAGAAAAACTTGGGAGGCATGGGGCCACAAAATTCAAATCCAATCCAGGCAGCGGTGGCTCCAGACAATGTTTTTGTTGGGGTGCTATGGTGGTGCTTGAAGTAAAAGTGAGGGTGCTAATGCTGCGCGCTACCACACACCTGTGGGAGTGGCCAGCAAGTGGCGATTTCATCATGGCGTCTAATGATGATCAGTATATCCTGGCCCTGTATACCAATAAAAAGCCCAAAAATGCAGCACAACCCTACACTTCATTTATATATGTCTACAAATGGACTTAAACGTAAAAAGGTAAAACCTATAAATGAATATCCAGTTCAAATCAACCAAATCAGGTCACACACTCGATCTTATTTTCAGACAAGATCTGGAAATAAAAATCTTGGAAAATGAACTGTTGCCATGGACAGATTGCAATTAAATTCATTATTTCCGATTTCCCACCCTTAACTAAAACATCAAATCCAGTGACAGCACACTGGACTGGATGTCAGAAGAAGCTCCACTCGGAACTCTTCAAAACCACGTTAAGGAAAAAAATAAATACAATTCACCCGAACCGAACGGCTGAAGAAACACTGGATACCATAAATACAGCCCTATTACAGTCAGCCGACTTAATAGCGCCGAAACGCAAAACCCGCATGCGGAAAAATAACTCCAGCTGGTTCAACAACCAACTGGCGTTACTGAAGCAAGAGCGCAGAAGGGCGGAAGCCACCTGAAAAAGAAGCTCTTCAGATGAGAACCTCAGCGTCTACAAAGCAACAACAAGAAAATACCACAAAGAAATCTTCAAAGCCAAGAAAAACTATTTTTCTAAGGCTATCAACAGCGCCCTTAATCGCCCCCACGTGAACTCTTCAAGTTGGTCACTCAGACCATGAATCCAGGATGTCTTGAAGCCCCCAATTCGGACTCACGAGAATTTTGCAATTATTGTCGGATTACTTCATTAATACAATCGAGAGGATCCTACAAAGCATTCGGCAAAATAATTCCCCCCTCAACCCTCCCTGTAATTATTTACACAACACCTGCAGTAATTCACCACAACCAGGTAAATTCACGCTGGAACCTATCTCTATCAATGACACTAATAATATCATCGGTACTTTGCATAACAGCACCGCGCCAAATTATATCATCCCTACTAAACTACTAAAGGAATGCGCTGACATCCTGGCACCTTCTATCACACAGCTTATCAACCAATCTTTCAGGGAAGGCATAGTGCCCTCCCAATTGAAGGAGGGTATAATTCGACCCATTTTGAAGAAACCCAACCTGGACCCCAAGGACCCACTCCACCATCGTCCAATAACAGGCCTGAATGTACTCTCAAAGGTAATGGAAAAAGTAGTGGTACAACAGCTGCAACAGCATCTAGATACCCACAACCTACTTGATCCATTTCAATCGGGATTCCGGCCTGGACACGGGACGGAAACCGCATTGCTCAAAATATGGGACGACGCTCTCGAGGCCGCAGACGAAGGAGAATCTTGTCTTCTGGTTCTGTTGGACCTAAACGCAGCCTTCGACACAGTAGACCACAAGCTTTTATTGATCGGCTAGCTGAAGTAGCCAGAGTCGCAGAAGGCAATTTATCTTGGTTCTCCTCTTTTTTGGAAAACCGATCACAAATGTGAAGTTAGAACCTTTCACTTCTCAGAAACGCACATTATCGTGCGGGGTCCCTCAAGGATCCCCCCTGTCGCCGATGTTATTCAACATCTATCTTCGCCCTCTTTTTGAGATTATTATCAGCCAAAAACTGCTTTACCACTCATATGCAGACGACACACAACTGTATTTCTGCATTTGCAATAAAAAGGATCATCACCTCAATCTAGAGACATGTCTCTCTTTGATAGAGGACTGGATGACAAAGAGTTATCTTAAACTCAACGGAGCGAAAACAGAACTTCTCCTGTTTCACGCCAAGCGTATGATTCAACCTGCAACAACCTGGACCCCCCGCCCATTCTGGGCAAAATCTTCACCCCTAGTGACAAAGTCAAAAGTCTTGGGGTCATCTTCGACTCCTACATGACAATGGACGCACAAATGTCCCATGCCCCAGTTGAAGTCTTGTGAGACGAAACCGGTCGGGTTCCACATTTCGTTCCTAGATGTGGATTAGTGCTGTGGTGTGGAGGGACATTATACACATTTTTCAGTTACTTTGTTTTTATCTGTACAGGATTTTTGATTGATTTTTTCTGTACTAAGGTGTGTTTATTTTTTTTAAGTGTAAACACCTTTTAAATAAAATTTTTACACTATGAGGAGACGACCCTCTCTTTTCTTATCTTCCATCTCCTTCCTGCTTCAATCTTGTGTGAGGATACAACAACATTGAAACTTCCGGCTGCCCCTTGGGAATATCTCTGGATCGTCCATAGAAGGATCTACACGGCGACAGGGATCGGGAAGGGCAATTAGCCCATTCAAGCTCAGGGGACCCCCCACCGTAAGGTGAGCCGTGGGTCTACACCAGTCGGTAAGCCTATTGATTTCATCTATCCCTCACGTTTACTTTCTAGGAGTATGGAATATAGAAGAAATGCTTAGTATCGATTAGGAATAAGGGTTATCTTCATTCTTATTGGAACAGGATACAGGCAACCCCTATGTGTTGGAATGTTACTTGAAAGAGGACATTACTATAAGAACCAATCTACCATTGTATATGGACTGGCTTAGGACTGATTAGTCCCATCGTCTTTGTTTTCATCCATGGATACTGTCACTTTTATCACTGTATTGATTTACATATAATATTATTTCTACACTGTATATATTTTTCTTTTGCACTATATATTTAGCACTTTATTGTAGTGTGGATTGACACTCATTGTGAACTGGACCCAGAAGTCCAAGTTCTTTGTGGATTATAATCCTCTTACACAACTTGGGGTGTTCCTTATGAGGACACCTCGGTTTAATTGGCGCTGCACTTTTTTATAATATCCATTTACAATATTTTCCATTGTTGTGTTGGTTGCCTTTACCTTTTTCACTTACTTTGGAGTAGCGCAATATATTTTTATACAATAGGACGCACAAATAGGGTCAGTAGTCAGCAGTTCTCATCATCTGCTGCGCCTACTACGCAGACTTACTCCTTTTATTCCCAAGGAAGACATAGCGGTCATGGTGGGAGCAATTGTAAACTCAAGATTGGACTATGCAAATGCTCTTTACCTCGGACTCCCCAAGTACCAAATCGCTCGTCTACAAGTCATTCAAAATACGGCCGCTAGACTTGTGACTGGAAAAAAACCTTGGGAATCCATCTCACCTTCGCTGAGATCCCTTCACTGGTTACCAGTAAAAGACAGAATCACTTTTAAAGCACTCTGTCTAACGCATAGATGTATCCATGGGAATCCCAATCGCGTTTTGCGATCCACCAATCAAAATCTCCTCCAGATACCGAAAGCCAAGTACAAGTCCAAAGGAGAAAGGAGATTCGCGGTCCAAGGTCCCAGACTATGGAACGCTTTACCAACCAGCATTCGGTTGGAGGAGAACCACTTAGCATTCAGGAGAAAGATCAAGACTCATCTCTTTTGATACCAAAGGAGACAGGAACAACAAGCGCCCAGAGGCGATTAAGTTTGCATGTGCTGCGCTATATACGTTTTCATTCATTCATTCATTCAATGTATTGCAATATAGTAGTGAAGGTGTCTCCTCCTCTGCAAGAATATTTTGAGAATTTGCAGAGCAAATAATGGTGAAACCCCCTACATACAAAAATAATAACAGAGATGCAAATCAACCCATGTATTAGAATATAGTAGTGATGGTGTCACCCTCTCTGCAAAAGGTAAGAAATATGTGCAAATAGTGGTAAAACCACCTATATGTAATCATAATAACGATAATTATAAAATGTACACTTGATGTATATATTTTAAATTTTATTAATATGATTATATATAGGGGGTTTCACCACTATTTGCACATTGCAGCTCTGAAAAATGTCTTACCTCTTGCAGAGAGAGTGACAACATCACTATTATGTTCTAATACATGGGTTGATTTGCATCTTGTGTAATTATTATTGTATGTAGGGGTTTCAGCATTATTTTCACATCTTCAATTTCTCAAAATATTTTTGCAGAGGGGGTGGCACCATCACTACTATATTGCAATACATTGGTTTTCACTAGATATTCATTTATAGGTGTTACTATCGCACTTATAAGTCCATTTGCACAATTTTATAGATGTTGTGTAGGGCAGTACTGCATTTTTTGCTTTTTATTGATTCGCGTTAGATGAGGTAACCAGCAAAAAACCTTCTCTTATTGCTTTTGAGATATTTTTTGTGGCATGGTAACAGGGGCGGACTGACAACTCATGGGGCCCCCGGGCAATAGAAGATTATGGGGCCCCCGGGTTTACAGATGGCCACCACGCCAGGAGGGAGGCAGGGCAGCTAAAATCTCTGGATTTTCACATCAAAAGCATGTCAGTTTTGGACATATCAGGGACAGATGTAAAAAAAACACAGATTTTTACATACTGTCCTGGTTTTACTGAGCCTGGCAACCCTGATGGGGCCCCTAGTGGCATAGGGCCCTCGGGCAGTGTCCGAGTGACTCAATGGTCAGTCCACCCCTGAGTGTGTGTGCGATATTGTTGGCAACATTGCAGCACATTGCGGACAGGTTCGGTGTGCCATTGGCAGCCGACAAGACGGAGGGCCCAGCCACAATGTTGAGTTTTTTGGGGATCTTGATTGATTCGGAGGCGATGGAGTGCAGGCTGCCAGTGGACAAGGTGGAGAATCTTCGGCTGGAGATTCGGGGGATGCTAGGGCGGGACAAGGTTCAGTTGCATGCATTGCAGTCCTTATTGGGCAAGCTGAATGTCGTATCATCCCTATGGGCAGGGTTTTTTGCAGACGGCTGTCGGCGGAACCAGTGGGGGTGAGGGCTCCCACGCATTTTGTTCGCCTGACGGGGAAACTTAAGGCAGATTTGCGGGTGTGGCACATGTTTCTGGAGACCTACAATGGGAGAGTCATTTGGATGTCGGGGCCGGTCAGTAACTTTGACCTGGATCTGGTTACGGATGCAGTTGCATCCACTGGTTACAGGGCTTTCTTTAAGGGATTTAAGGGATTTAAGGGAAGATGAAGAGCTGAGGCGTGGCCTGAGTCCTGGGTGGTGGCGGGTTTTGAAAAGAACCTGGTGCTGCTGGAGCTCTTCCCAGTGGTGGTGGCGATCAAACTGTGGGGGGCAGAATGCAGGGATTTAAAAATCAGATTAAATTGCGATAACATGTGTGTGGTTCAAGTCATCAACCGGATTTGCGGATCATCTTTGCCGGTGGTTCGGTTCCTGCGCCACCTCGTGTTGCGCTGTTTACAGTGGAATATTTTTCTGTATGCGGTGCACATCCCGGGCGTGGATAACAGACTCGCTGACGCCTTGTCTCGGTTTCAGTGGTACAAGTTCAGGGAGCTGGCTCCACGAGCGGATGCGGAAGGGGTCCCTTGCCCGGGGTGGATGTGGAGAATTGCGTTGGAGTCGCAGCAAACTGGATCAGGAGGTCGGTAAGTGGGCCGACATGGGCTGCATACGCTAAGGTTTGGGACGATTGGGCAGGTTTCAAACGGCTGGCGGACGCTGAGCTGGGGGAAGTGGAGATGGGCTGGTAAGTGGTGAATTTCTGGCCAGACATATGGAGAGTGGGGGGTTCGTGTCAGCGTTGGAGAAGAAACTAGCAGGCTTGGCCTTTTTGTTTAAGCTGGAAGGTCGTGACGATCTTACTAAAAGTTTCTGGGTAAAACAGGCAGTTAAGGGATACAGAAAAGGGCATCCGTGCAGGGATGCGCGGAGGCCTGTGTCGTTTTCGGTGTTGCAGAAGATCTTTGGGGTACTGGGGGAGGTTTGTTTGTCGGACTACGAGGTACGGCTGTTTCGGGCAGTTTTTTCAGTCGCATTTTTTTTGGGACTTTTCGGGTGGGGGAACTGGTCAGTCCAAACGGGTGGCTGGGGGCCTTTTGCTGGAGGACGTCAGGTTGACGGAGGATAAGGTGGTTTTTAGGCTACGATGGTCAAAGACGGATCAGAGGGGAAAAGGGGTGAATGTGTTTTTGTATCCATTGCCGGATTCGGAGCTGTGTCCGGTGAGGGTGGTAAGGGAATTCTTGGTGGTGCGGCCTGGGGTTGATGGGCCGTTTTTGATGCATGAGGACAGTTCATTCGTGTCGCGGTTTCAATTTGTAGCGATTTTTAGGAAATTTCTTCAGACTGCGGGGTTCAATGAGCGTCTGTTTGCCTCGCACACCTTCCATATCGGGGCGGCTACTGAGGCGGCCCGGTGCGGGTTGGATGAGGCGGCAGTGAAAAGGATTGGGAGATGGGAATCAAGGAGATTTATGTACGCCCACACATGGTAAATGTTTAACGGTGGTTGGGGGATGTGTTTTGTGTTCAGAAAGTCGCAGGTTCCGGGATGTGATGTGCGGGATGGGTGATTCTTGATTGTCACTATTGCCATTTTGTTTTTCAGGTGGGAGGCAGGCACGCCTCGTGTGGATCATGGGGCATTCTTATGTTTGTCGGGGGGCCAGGAGCGTAGATGCTAGGCGGGAAGGTAGGCAGATTTCCAGACAGGAGGCAACGGTTAGGTGGTTGGGTATCCCCGGGATGGGGTGGGGCAGGGTGCTCCCCGAGGTTCAGCGCTATGCTCAGCTCGATCGACCCCCAGATGTGATATTGTTACACGTTGGGGGGAACGACTTGGGGATAAGACCCATAGGGGATTTGATCTTGGCTATTAAGGCAGATGTCTTGATGTTCCAGGCGACTTTCCCTGGGATGTTGATCATGTGGTCCGACATTGTCGCACGGACCACGTGGCGTATGGCAAGGTCAGTGGATCGAGTCAACAAGGGGAGGATCAAAGTGAATAAGGTTTTGGGGAGGTTTGTGGCTAAGCACGGGGGGTTAGTAGTTCGACACATGGAGTTGGAGTTGAATGTGGGGCTATATCTACTCAGGGATGGTGTTCACCTAACTGATGTAGGTATGGATTTGTGGGTGCTGGGTGTGCAGGAAGGAATTCAGAGGGCCCTGCGGGTGTGGAAGGGTCCCGTAAGGGTAAGTGTTTTTCCCCTTTCGGGCTGTGGCGGTGTCCTTGGTCTTTGATGGTGACAGTTAACAGATGGAATGGAAATGGTTGGGGGGCTCATCGGTGGCCAATTTTACTCCAATTTACTGTGTCGATCTCGTTACTGGGGGGTAAAGGGTGGGGTATGATGGAAAAGGGGGAAGGTAATAATGGGGGGTCAAGAGAGCTCGTGGCTATCAGAACTACACTAGTCAAGTGAGGCCCGGAGTGAGAGGGACAGAAGTGAGGGATAACGTACAGTAGGTCTGGGCATGACTAGCGTGGAGGATGCACAATAAAGGGTTAAGGAATAGGAGGTGCTTTCAGGGGAGTGGTCGTAGGCTGTGTTGGAACGGGGGGAGGAGCCTTATATATACGGGGGCGGGGAGCTCCACGTGGCACAGTGCGAGAGAAAGAACACAGGGAGGCAGGTTTTCCCACCCAACCTCCATCGTTTTGTTTGGTGTTGTGCATCTGTTTCCTTTTCTTTCAGGTCTGTGAAAGTGTTGTCACGACAGCTGTGGCGCAGAGAGGGAAGCATGGAATTCACAAAGCAAATGCTCCCAACGTTGCGCCGGCGTAGCGTATATTCATCGGCGTAAGGCAGTGTAAGTGGGCTGGAAGTGGGGGTGATACATTTTATTGAAGCGTGACCCCATGCAAATGATGGCCACAGCTTCAAAAAACGAACTGCGCATGCATCGCCTCTTGGATGCATCCCAGTGCGCATTCTCATAGTTAGGTCGAAATAGCTGCCTAAGATACGTCAAACACTGCCTACGACATGAACGTAGCCTACGCACAGCCCTATTCACGTAGTACTACGTAAACGGCGTACGCGACGTAAAATTTGACGGCATCGTTCCCTGGCCCATACCTTTGCATTACCTGCGCCTGCTATATGAGGGGTAACTTTGCGCCGGACGTAAGCCTTACGTAAACCGCGTATATTAATGCGCCGGGCGCATCTACGTTCGTGAATCAGCGTATCTTACTCATTTGCGTATTTAAAATGGGAACGCCAAATTCGTCCAGCGTAACTATGCGCCCACGATACGCAGGCATAGGAAAGTTACGTCGGTCTGAAGAAGCCTATTTTCAGGCGTATCTAGTTTTGTGGGTACGGCGCATAGATATGACGGCGCATCCGTGGACTTACGTGGCGTATCAGTAGATCAGTAGATCAGTAGTTCTTTCTGATTCCGGGTCAAGATCTCTATCTCCTCCCCTGTCAGAATGGCAATCTGCCTTGTTTACATAGAGGAAACGGCTTTCTGCCTCTCTCGGAAACTATCGCGGATGGCTGCTGGATTTGCTGGATCAGCGTGTGATCGCGCTACCCAGTGCAGGTACGTCATTTTGTGCACTAGAGCCGACCTGCCGCAGTACAAGTACGTTAGATGGTCGTCAAGCAGTTAAGTTACTTGTATTTGCATTGGTTAAAATGTCTACAACATTAACAATAAATGTTTTTACCATGTCATTTAATTTTGCTTGATATGCTTTACACATTTCCAGTATCTTGTAAAGTAATAACACATATTTGCACAGGAAATATATTTTATAATACTAACAGGATTTCGAATTTAACTTTAAATGAAAAGTACATATAATCAAAGTTCATTTTCAGGCAAGGAGAATGACATGTCGCACATTTTCTTGTTATACCGGCTCATTTAGTAGACTGATGTCTTACACTTCCTGGGTCTATATACACTGCTGTGGCTCCTGTGTGATTTACGATGTATATGAATACATTGTAATGCTTCTAAAAATACTTCCAATTCGTTATATCAATAAACAAGTAAATCCAGTGAGTTTTCAGCATATAGGGACCTGGTGTGTGTTTTACATACATCCAAACCTATTTTTTTTGCAGTCAGCTCATAATGATCTCAACAACTAGAACAAAAACACATTGCAGGCACACTGTAAATTCATGACATGTTTGTAGATGTACTTGGGGTGTATTGTGGGAATTAAATTGCATGCTAAGAGCCAAACTCGTTAATTTCTAATTAATTTCTAATTTATATAAACTCACTGAAAAGCATAAGAATTCAGGTTTAAGGTTCCCATAGGAAGTGTGTATGCATTTTAAATGCTTTCACAAGTCAGACTGCAAAGTAAATATGGACCACGTATGTATATGTTTATATTAAATATAATTGTATATATAATGTAGCCCTGGTATATGATTTAGGCTGGTTTCCCACTTATGCAAATTGGATGCGGGTGTCTATGGAGTCGGTGCACAGCGTTCCTGTGCGATCTGTGGCTTGTTTAGATGTGCCTTAAGGACTTCTTTTTTATTTTAGTTTTAAATAAAGTGATGAAGTGTTAAAATCTCGGCCAGGTTTTAATTGTTGCTGGTGACCCCACTTATTTTCCTTGTCAAGTAAATACATTTTTTATAGTATAGTGGAAAAAGAGTTATATTTTATTAAAATTTTCTTTATTGCTCTCATTGGTCAAAAGTTAGTAGTTCTTACCCTTGAATTCAGCCTCCACCAAGTTACAAAGTAAACATTTTTTTCGTTCTAAATGTTTCCATTTTTTGTAAATTTAGTTTAAGGCTCGGTTCACACTACTGCAACTTGGGATCCGACTTATGAGACCCCAAGTCGCATGATATGTTAGTCAATGAGAGCTGTCTTAACCACTTAAGACCCGGACCATTATGCAGGTAAAGGACCTGGCCAGTTTTTGCGATTCGGCACTGCGTCGATTTAACTGACAATTGCACGGTTGTGCAATGTGGCTCCCAAACAAAATTAGCGTCCTTTTTTTCCCCACAAATAGAGCTTTATTTTGGTGGTATTTGATCACCTCTGCGGTTTTTATTTTTTGCGCTATAAACAAAAATTGAGTGACAATTTAAAAAATATATATATATTTTTTACTTTTTGCAATAATAAATAACCCCAAAAAAGATATAAAAAAAACATATTTTTTTCTCAGCTTAGGCTGATAAGTATTCTTGTACATATTTTTGGTAAAAAAATCGCAATAAGCGTTTATCGGTTGGTTTGCGCAAAATGTATAGCGTTTACAAAATAGGGGATAGTTTAATTGCATTTTTATTAATATATTTTTTTTTTAATACTAATAGCGGCGATCAGCGATTTTTTTGCGTGACTGCGGAATTATGGCGACCCACGGCTGGGCACTTAAAGAGGACGTACAAGTACGTGCTTGTGCCCAGCCGATGTATATGTGCAGGAGGCGGTCCTTAAGTGGTTAAGTAGCACTATTTAAGTTGCTCCGCCTCAGACTCCTTCAAGTCGCCTTCAAGTCAGATTCTCATCCCTCAATGATGTGATTTGGATCCAACATTACAGGAAGATTTCCCAGGCAGTGCATGGTAAAATTGGGGAAGAGTGCTAAATATTCAAATAAAATGACAAATTAAAAGGAAAAATAGCTGCTATCACAGATCAATAGATACACCAAATAATAAAAAAGTGCAGCGCTATTATACATGAATAAAATTATATATTAAAGCGGAGTTCCACCCAAATTCGGAACTTCCGCTTAACCCACTCCTCACCCCCTTACATGCCACATTTGGCATGTAATTTTTTTGGGGGGGGGAGTGGGGGCTTCAGGAGGAGTGGGACTTCCTGTCCCACTTCCTGCTTCCGCCGAGGGGCTGGTTAGGCGATTAAGCTTAATCACCTACAGCAGCCCCTCCCTGTAGGCGATCGCATGGGACACTGACAGGTCCCTTGCGATCGCCTGTCCAATCAGCAGCGGGCCGCGCCGCTCGCGCATGCGCAGTGCCGCTCGCGCATGCGCAGTGGGTGCCCGGCCATGAAGCCTAAGGCTGTCACGGTCGGGTGCCCACACTTAGGATGAAGACGCCGGCCGGGGAGGGGGGGAGAGGAACGGACCCCCCGGCCGGGGCGTCGCTGGATCGTGGAGCAGGTGAGTGTGTTAAGCCAGCAGCTACACTTTTTGTAGCTGCTGACTTTTAAAAAAAACACTAAATGTGGCTGGAACACCCCTTTAAAATTAAGGTGGCAATCATGAAAATAACATCAATAAAAAGTCCATGAACAATCGAGGAGTAATCAAAGAAAAGGGGAATCGTGAAGATAAAATCCAATGTTCCAATTAAATCCAGAAAAAGTCCAGAAAAAAAAAAAGTAACAAGGGGTGCACATAGGAAGAATGTTCAGCTTCCCAAAATCCTGTAAACACCTCTCTTGTGACAAGGAAGGATAGCAGTTTACCAGAATATATTGGCTTCCAACCTAATGTAAAAGCCAACTTTGCAGTAGGTATACCAATGCATCCACAAAAGGTACTGTCAATCCTGGTGTATCTTTTATCCCAGCCTCTAAGGCCGCATACAGACGATGAGACATGTCCGCTCAAACTTGTCTGACGGACTGTTTCCAGCGGACATGTCTCCTCGGATTTTGGTCCGATGGCGTGTACACACCATCGGACAAAAATCCCCTCGGACTGAGGACGCGGTGACGTGGCGGTGACGTTGACGCCGCCATGTCACCACTCCAGGAAGTAAAATACTTCCACGCATGCATGGAATCCATTCGACGCATGCGGGAGATTTATGTCTGCTGGTTAGGCGTACTAACCAGCGGACATGTCCGACGGACAGGTTTCCAGCGGACAAATTTCAAAGCATGCTTTGAAATTTGTCCACTGGAAAAACCTGTCCGCTAGGTCATACACACGATCGGATATGTCCGCTGAAACTGGTCGGCGGACCAGTTTCAGCGGACATGTTCGATCGTGTGTACGCGGCCTAACAGGTAAATATGCATTAAAACGAAAAGAGGACCATAGCGTGATACTGTATGAGCAATTTATTATGTAAAAAAGCAAAGTACACTCAGATTGCAATTGCGAGACAGTATGTGGAGCGGCCTTCATCTAAAGTTTATAACTCCCCACTTATACTGGAGCGGATATAGGAGCGTGGAAGCGTCACATCTGGTCCCACCCAACGCATTGCGTCATATGGTTGACGTCATCAGGGGCGTGGCTACCAAACATATACTATGCTCTATATATATATATATATATATATATATATATATATATATATATAAAATCCTTCTAAAGACTAAATAAACATATTAAATAAAAGAAAACTTAATGCCAAAAATTAAAAAAAATGTACAAAAATGTGGAAAAATGTAATTACATTTTAAAATTAAAAATAAAATGTCTATAAACAAAATATCAACCATGATTAATGAAACAGTTCACGTTTCATTCAATATTTATTCCAAATGAAACATATGATTTCAGACAATGTATCCAGCATGTCTCCATATCGGAGATTTCTTAGTTTATCGCTGGCGACAAACAAGGTATTATTGGTCCTGGACAAAATTGACTACATGGATGAAATTAACAATATTCTTTCAGATGAGGCAACGTATGTCCCCTTAATCACTAGCTCCACCATAAAATATAAAAAAAGAACTACAAACATAGGTAGATGGTGCTTTTGAAAAGGGTAGACTAAACAAAACAAAAAAAATATACCTTTTCCCTGTAGCTCCATGAATGCCAGTTACGTACTTTCTTCCTAAGGTACATAAAAATCCCACCCCTCAGGCGCCCTATAGTTTGAGGTATGGATTCCCTTACTTCAAGAAATATGGTGAAATATGTGGATGAATTTCTACAGCCACTTGTATCTAAGATACCTTCATATTTAAGAGAGACAATACACTTTGAAACTTATGCAGGAGATTTCATGGAAAGAGAACTTTATCATTTTATCATAGCCACTGCAGATGTGGCATCTCTATACACGATCATTTCTCATTAGCAGGGTTTGGAAACAGCTAAATATTATTTGTACGAAGATGGTTCATTGCCTGTTGAAAAAAGTAATTCTTGCATTATTGGCCTTTATCTGGGTTGGGGGTTACGTTTGCCGCCCAGCTTGGCAAACTTATTCATGGCTAAATGGGAGGACGTAATTTTGAACAATCGTCCGCCACAGCTTACTGTGGGGAAGAAATATCAATGACGTCCTCCTCCTATGGGAAGGTGGCATCCCTTCCTTGGAAGACTTTCTGCAAACATTAAATACCAACAACAGAGGTATTAAATTGGATTATGCTGTTAGTAAGGAGAAAATATCCTGTCTTGATTTAAATATCACCATTAAAGACAACCAGTTAATTACCACTACTCATTTTAAGGAAATAGATTGTAATTGTTTTATTCCAGTTGACAGTTGTCATCATGCTTCCTGGTTAAGAGCAGTCCCAAAAGGTGAGTTCATGCACCTGAGAAGGAACTGCTCTTTGGAAAGCAATTTTAAGCAAATTTAAGGAATTAAAATCTAAATTTGCTGACAAAGGCTAGAGATCAAGTTAGCATCCACCATTAGGGAAGTTGCCAAAATGGATAGGGGTAGCTTGTTAATTAACAACAATTGCAGGGATCAGGTAAATGAGTCATTCCAAAGTTCCTTTATTATCTCCTATTCTATTCAAAATTTTGCTATAAGAAAAGATCTTTCGTAAATATTGGCCAATCCTTAAAAATTATAACGTACTGGAACCTGTGCTCAACCTTGTGTCATCTTTTGAGGATCCTCATCTTTAAGGCCGCGTATACACGATCAGACCGGACCGTTGTCCATCGGACCAAAGTTTTAAAACTTGCTTTAAAATCGGTCCGATGGTCGCCTGACCATCGGACCAAAATAGTGGTTAGTACGCAAAAGCATCGGACCAAAAACCTGCGCATGCTCAGAATCAAGTCGACGCATGCTTGGAAGCATTGAACTTCGTTTTTTCAGCACGTCGTTGTGTTCTACGTCACCGCGTTCTGACCTGATCAGATTTTGGACTGATGGTGTGTACGCACATCAGACCATCAGGCCACTGACCAGTAAGACCAGTCTTTTCTCAAGATCTAAATGTTTTTTCTTTGTCATAAATGTAACATTTGTACAATAAAAACTTAGGTAGGTTAGAAAGTTTCCAATCCCAATAAACTGGAAGCGAATACACCATTAACTCTTTTATCACACATTCAACCAAAAATGTATTATTCATGTTACAATGCAAATGCGGAAAACAATATGTAGGCCGTACCATCAGGGCTTTACAAATGAGGTTGGGCGAACATGTTGGTAACATTAAAAAGGGTTTTCCGGGTCACAGTGTGTCGAAACACTATGATCACTGTCACCAGAGGAATCCTAATAATACCTTGTTTTTTGACATTGATAAACTGACTCCACATTGGAGGGGCTGTCATATTAGAAGATTAATCTCCCGTATGGAGATATGCTGGATACATTGTTTAAAATGTTCATTCAGAATGAATATTGAATGGGACGTGAACGGTTTCATTAATAATGGTCGATATTTTGTTTATTTTATTTTGTATTTTAAACTCTTTTTTTTTTCCTCTAACGTAGGTATTTAGGCCCAGATTCATAGAGCAATTACGCCTGTCTAACTGGTGTTAGACAGGAGTAATTTCAAATTTTGCGCGCCGTATCACTAGTTTGAATCCTCAAACCATGATACGGCGGCTTCGGGCTTTGATCCGAGAGGCTTACGTCTTAGTAAGCCTTCGGATCTACGCTGCGATATTTTCGCGGCCGCTGGGAGGAGTTCGCGTCGTTTTGATGCGTCGGGATATGCAAATGAGTTTTTACAGCGATCCACGAAGATACGAGCGGTCTTCGCAATCGCTTACGTCTATTTTTTTTATGTACTGTTAGACCAGCTTTTTGCTGGTCTAACGGTGCGTAGCCCATGTTAAGTATGGGCGTCGTTCCCGCGTCAAATTTAATTTTTTTTTATTTTTTTTTATGTAAGTCGTTCGGGAATAGAAATGTCCGTAAACGACGCTACTCAAACAACGAATGACGTAACGACGTGATTTCGCGCAATGCACGGCGGGAAATTTGCGAACGGAGCATGCGCAGTTCGATCGCCGCGGGAAAGCGCCTATTTTAAATGCTTCACGCCCCTACTCGCGTAGATAGATTGCGACGGGAGAAATACACTTTGCCGCCGTCGTTTACTGGACAAAATCTACCTGGATTTCACGTAGAGCCAGGTAAAAAACGGCGGCGTAGTGTATTTCTGATACGCTACGATAATCTAATTCTCTCTGAATCTGGGCCTTAGTCTTTAGAAGGATTTTATGTATATTGTTTAAAACCTGTCATGGGTCACATTTATTATTGTTTTGTTCGCCACGCTATCTTGACGTGATTACAATTTTATAAGCATTTTGATATGCTACTGTGGTGTTTATCCACTAGGGGCCAGATTCAGGAACAGTTAGGCTGGCGGATCCAGTGATCCGCCAGCCTAACTGTCACTTTGAGCCGGCGTTTTTGTTTTCTGTAACCAGAAAACAAGAAACGCCGGGTTGAAGCTCCGATGCGATCAGCGTAACTAAGTTTCGCCATCGCATCGTTACTTCAACTTAAAAATGGCGCCGGGGGCGTTCCCGCCGATTTCCGCTCAAAAAATATGTTAATGAGCGGAAATCGGCAATTCACGAGCGAATTCCGTCGCGACGCAATGACGGTACGACGTTTCCGGAAGCGATACGCGGCGCGAAGATATACCTACATGGGGTTGGAGTATCCTATGTTAGGTATAGGCGTCGTCATCGCGTCGGAAAAAAAAAAAATCACGTCGCTTGCGTAAAAAGATCATGAATGGGAATGTGACGTCATTGACGTTCATTCACAGAATTTGGAGCATGCGCACGGGGATGCTTTGACACTCGACGCATGCGCAGTACGTTCGCGGCGGGATCGCGCTTAGTTTAAATACTACACGCCCCGTACCCGCCCAATTTGAATTCCGCCGGCTCATTTTCGTTACGCTGCCGCAACTTTAGGAGCAAGTGCTTCGTGAATGACAGCACTTGCTGCTAAAAATTCGGCAGAGTAACGTAAATGAGAAACGTTACTCCAGAGCAAAGATGCTCCCATCTACCTGAATCTGGCCCTAGATGGGATTTGATTACCTCTGATTATGTAACGCTCCTATGTTTAAAATATTTTCTTCTTACGCGTTTAGAGTTTCAATACAATTTTTACTGTTCAGTTTTTATTGCTTCTTGACATCATATGAATTGAATAAAGGGGGCACTCATGATATAAATACTGTGCATTAAGTAAAAAAAATATTATCTAAGAAATCACACTTAGGTATTAATAATTAAAGGGACACATACAACTTGAAAACATGTGACCTATGAATAAACACTTGACGTCATCAGGACCCTTTCTGATGACGTAAAATCTTACTACAGTTTCCATCACTACAGCAAGTATTATCAACAATATCTGGTAAGCAGAACCCACTTACAGAGCACTTTGGGTGATCATTTGTTCAGCTGGTGAAGGCATTCATTGTTGACAGATTTTGTAGCACAGAAGGGACACTTTCGCTAGGACTTTGATTGATTATCAAATATTTGCGATTTTTTTTTCATCTTTTATTCAAGAGTTTATTCACAGGTCACATGTATTCACATGTATTCAAGTTGTATGTGTCACTTTAATTATTTACACCTAAGTGTGATTTCTTAGATCATTTTTTAATTCACTTATTGCACAGTATTTATACCAAGACGTGTAAGGCCTTGTACACGCGATCAGTCCATCCGACGAGAACGGTCCGAAGGACCGTTTTCATTGGTTAACCGATGAAGCCGACTGACGGTCTGATGTGCCTACACACCATTGGTTAAAAAAACGATCGTGTCAGAACACGGTGATGTAAAACACACGACGTGCTGAAAAAAACGAAGTTCAATGCTTCCAAGCATGCGTCGACTTGATTCTGAGCATGCGCGGCCTTTTGACCGATGCCTTTGCATACTAAAGTTCGGTTTTGAACCATCAGTCAGGCGTCCATCAGTTCAATTTTAAAGTTCTCCGTTTTTGGACCGGAGGACAACTGACCGATGGGGCCTACACACAATTAGTTTGGACCGATAAAACTGAACTTCAGTCCATTTTCATCGGTTTTGACCGATCGTGTGTACGCAGCCTTAGAGCGCCCCCTTGATTCAATTTACTAATACCTAAAGTAATATACTTACCTTAGTTAGGGGTTAGCGGACGTTTTTACACATATATATTCTTTTTTATGTAATTTGATGTCATGTTCTGTGTATATACTGAGCCGTGATGAATGGAAAATTCCACCCTTTTTGCATTCATGTTCTGTGTATATATAGAGCGTGGTACATGTCTGGTAGCTACGCCCCATGACAAAGTCAACCATATGATGAAACGTGTTGGTTGAGACCAGACGTGATGCTACCACACTCCTTACGACCGCTCCACATACTGTCTCACAATTGCTGCATCATTTGCTTGATTCCATGGTCGTTTGTTTCATTGACCATGTGCGTGTACTTTGCTTTTCTACATAATAAATTGCTCATACAGTATCACGCTATGGTCCTCTTTTCGTTTTTATGCATATTTACCTGTCAGAGGCTGGGGTTAGAGATACACCAGGACTGAGAGTACCTTTGTGGATTTATTGGGATACATCTCCCTACTGCACTGTTGGCTTTTCCATTAAGTTGGAAGCCAATATATTCTGGTAAGCTGCCATCCTTCCTTGTCACTAGAGAGGTGTTTACACTGAGGATTTGGGTAAGCTGGACTTTCTTCCTATGTGCACCCCTTGTTCCTTTCTTTTTTTTTTTTTTTTCACTCTTTATATGCTGGATTTAATTGGAACACTGGATTTAATCTTAACAATTCCTTTTTTCCTTTGATTACTCCTCGATTGTTCATGACATTTTTATTGATGAACTTTTTATTGATGTTATTTTCATCATTGCCACATTTTTTTTATATATCATTTTATTCATGTATGATATCGCTCAACTTTTTTATTATTTGTTATCTCTGCATACCTGCACAAGACAAAGTCGCATCAAAGTAGTATTCAAGTTGCATAAAGTCACCAGCAAAGCAACAGGAAGTCACCTGGCAAAGTCACACTGTAATTCACGTGACTTTCAGGTCCCAGTAGTGTGAACTTAGCCTAAAGCTGGACTCCATGAACCTTTCATTTAAATATGTTTCTTTATAGTCACCCTGCAAATGGAGAAAGTGCAGCAGTGACTGGTCTTTATTATGGGAAACTACTGCACACAGTTAAAGTGCATGAGTTATTTAATGCTGTAATCTTGAAGAACAACACAAAGGTCAATGGACACCTTTTTTTCCTGCCTTCCCTGTCCTTGTTCTCCTTTGACCTTTTTCACTCCCCTTCTTATTTATACAAATTTCTAAACAGTTTTAGTCTGCTGCACCCTAGTATTCTCTATGCCTGCATATACTCTGGTACAGTTAGTTAAGTTTAGCTATATGACACATTTGCTCTCCATGTCATTCCACTTATATTTTGCATACCTGTAGCAGGGGGTACCATGTGTGCTTATTCACATGTTATACATGCACACTTGGAACTGACTTTTTATTGTGTACCATTTTATTTATGTATTGGAAGCACCCAAATAAAAATCTATTAAAAATAAAGGGCCAGATTCACGGACATTGGCGCATATATATTGACCGGCGTAGCGCACCTCCTTTAGGTTAGACCAGCGCAATGTAGAGGCGCAATGTAGAGGCGCAAGTATCATATCCTCGTAGTATTTGCGCAGAAATTTGCGCCGATGTAACGCAATTTCCGAGGCGTAAGGCGGTATAATTCAAATTGGGAAGGACGTGGGTGTGTTCCATTGAAATAAGCCGCGACCCCATGCAAATGAAGGGCCGGCCGGATTGCGCATGCGCACATGAAGCAGACTATGGTCAGCACCTCTCTGCGCATGCTCACAACTTGGCACGGCGCAATCAGTGAGATTGGATCTAGGCCCGGTCAACTTAGTGAGCTCCGCACAGTGCTTAAATAGACGGAGAGAAACGCCCTTCCTTTGCAAAAGTACATCCAATTGTTCCCCTTCCTACAGCAAGGTGTTTTTGTTCTGTTGTTTGTTTGCGTTAGTTGGTTTGTGACTTGTCTTTGAGATATTTGGTGACTGTTTTGTATAGTGTTTTGAATAGTGTTTTTCAGAGTGTTTTTTGGTGACTGTTTTTGAGACTTTTTTGGTAGGGTTGTCCCGATACCGATACTCCCGCAAATACCCCCGATACTAAAATAGAATACTTCCCCCCATATTGCAGCCATTGCCTGCCCCTCATACTTGTAGATATGATGCCGCCGCTGCCGCATACTGCCGTTAATCTCCCTGCATTATAGCGTAGCGCGCATTACAAGCTTTCGTTTTGAATACTTGTAATGCCCGCGCCGCCATGTATTGACACTCCCCTTCTCGGGATTGGACGGATCATTCAATCCCGAGCAAGGGGGCGTGTCTATGCACAAATTCGCGTATAGACACTCCCCCTTGCTTGGGATTGGACGGATCTCTCCAATCCTAAGAGTGTCTATACATGGCGGCGCGGGCATTACAAGTATTCAGAATGAAAGCTTGTAATGCGCGCTACGCTATAATGCAGGGGGATTAACGGCGGTATGCGGCAGTGGCGGCGGAATCATATCTACAGGTATGGGGGACAGGACATGGCTGCAATATGGGGGACATACATGGCTGCAATATGGGGGACATGACATGGCTGCATATGTGGGGGACATGACATGGCTGCATATGTGGGGGACATCATGGCTGCAATATGGGGGACATGACATGGCTGCAATATGGGGGACATACATGACTGCAATGTGGGGGACATACATGGCTGCAATATGTGGGGGACATACGGGGCTGCAATATGTGGGGGACATACATGGCTGCAATATGGAGGACATACATGGCTGCAATGTGGGGAACATACATGGCTGCATATGTGGGGGACATACATGTCTGCAATATGTGGGGGACATACATGGCTGCAATGTGGGGGACATACATGGCTGCATATGTGGGGGACATACATGGCTGCAATGTGGGGGACATACATGGCTGCAATATGTGGGGGACATACATGGCTGCAATATGTGGGGGACATACATGGCTGCATATGTGGGGGACATACATGGCTGCAATGTGGGGGACATACATGGCTGCATATGTGGGGGACATACATGGCTGCAATATGTGGGGGACATACATGGCTGCAATATGTGGGGGACATGGCTGCATTTGGGGACACATTTAAAAAAAGTATCGGTATTCGGTATCAGCGACTACTTGAAAAAAAGTATCGGTACTTGTACTCGGTCCTAAAAAAGTGGTATCGGGTCAACCCTATTTTTTGGTGAGTGATTTTTGGTGACTGATTTTTGGTGACTGATTTTTGGTGATTGTTTTGGAGAGAGTTTGTGAGAACATGACTGAGAGGAAGCTAAAATAAAAAATTTCAGTGCGGGAGAAGGCAATTTTTGCCAGGGCCATTACCCTATATTGTCGATTCCTACACGACCTGGAGAGTGCCAACACCACCCCGGCCAGGAAGGCTCAGATTTTGCAGGACATCGCAGATGAGGTAAACTCATTGGGGGGGAGACCCGGACACTCCAGGGTATCCAAAAGAAGATTATTGATCTCCGGCGTGTGGTCCGTGGGAAGCTGGGCAAGATTGCAGCCCATGCCAGGGGCACTGGTGGGGGCCCACCATGCCCTGTTAGGCTGACTGAGGAGGAGTGTGCGGTGGCTCAGACCTTCAACAGGCAGCAAGTTCAGGGGCTGCTTGGCTTTGACTCCATTGAGGAGGCCGTGAGGACAGGTAAGTTTTTTTTTCTATCTTGTGTGTAGCATGTGTGGGGGGGGGGGGGGGAGGGAATATGTGGCAAGTGTGTGGATCCTCCAACCTGTGAATGTTTTGTGTCATCCACAGATGTGCAGGAGAGTGCTGGGCCATCTGGCCTGTCCGCACCATGCCCGGGACAACAGTCCGAGGAAGACCCCCAGAAAAGGGGTGTCACCCTCATTTGTGGTGGAGAAGGGTTCCCCAGGACCAGGGAGAAGTGATCCCCAGGTCCGTGTAAATGGTGTATGAATGTACAGTGACATAATTGGAGCCGTGGCGTGGCGTTGCTGCTCACAAGTCCTGCATGGTGGGCTTGTGCTAATCCAATTTGATGAGGATGTGGTGTGTGTGACCTAGAGACCACAGAGGTGTGCATGCATGCATTCTCATTGTGCCATGATTAATGTGTGTGTTTAACGTGCAAAGATGCCTAATGTGAGCTGTCTCCTGGCTGCTCTTCCCTCAGAAGACGGGGTAGCCTCGGTTAGGGGGGGATTGTCTGGTTCGGGGGTCAGGTCATCACGTATGTCAATCTCCAGGGCCTTTCTCACTGCGAAGTTGTGCAGCATGCAACATGCACCGATGATCTGGCATACAAAGTTTGGGGAATGCAACAGGGTACCCCCAGACTTATCCAGGCATCGGAAACGTGACTTTAGGAGGCCAAAGGTGCGCTCCACAACTGCACAGGTTTTGGCGTGTGCTTCATTGTATCTTTCCTCTCCTGGGGTTTGGGGGTTCCGGATAGGAGTCATGAGATGGGGTCCCAGTGCATATGCAGAGTCACCTGGAAGGGAAAAGACAGGAGGATGTTAGTCATGCATGTGCCCCTTGTGATTTCTGCATCATGGGGGGGTGGGGACAGTCATGCCTGACACCCATGTCACTCACCAACCATACATGTTCTGTTTGAATTCCATTGGGATGGGGCTATGATTGTATATGTAGCTGTCATGGCTGGATCCGGGGTGTTTGGCACGGACGTGCCATATGAGGCATTTGGCATCTACTATCACCTGTACGTTGATGGAATGCCAGTGCTTCCGATTGCAGTATATGTGCTCTGTCTCACGGGGGGGGGGGGGGGGGGGCTGGAGTGCCACATGTGTGCAATCAATGGCTCCCACGGTGCGTGGGAATCTGGTAATTCTGTAGAAATCTGTCATTGCCTTCTGCCGCAGGTCCTCCTGGGTGAGTTTGATGATTAGGTTGGCCATGCGTCTGAGAATTGCAGGGATAACCTGGTGCACACATCTGCTCATGGAGGATTGTGACATCCCAGCCACTACTCCACTTGTACGCTGAAAAGAGCCACTGGCAAGGAAATGGAGTGTTGCCAGGACCTTAACCAGTGGCTGCACTGCATGTGAGCGGTGTGTTGGGCTGGTGATGTCCTCCTGCAGGGTTGTGGTTAATTCCATGATGGCAGCAGGGGTGAATCTGAAGATGCGAGACACCTCAGAATCACTCATGCCAAAGAGGTCTATGCGTGTGCTGTATATCCTCTCCCGTGCCCTCGTCCGTGCCCTCCTCCGTGCCCTCCTCCTTCTGCGCTCATCTAAAGTCAGTAGTATAGCTATGAGCAAGGATGCCCCTGGCATGTTGGCATACAGATTGTTGTCCTGCAAGTGTGGCTGCTCAGCTCGTCCCTAACGGTGTTGCTTTAGCTGACATGTAGACGGATTGTCTAATTTTAAATCTGCTTTTATATGGACTAATTTTAGACAGGACGTGCAGCTGATGCGCACAGCGCGTAGCCTGCGCCGCACAAACTTACTTTTGTGGATCGCCGTATCTCCCTCATTTGCATATTTGCCTAGCAAACCAATGGTGTGTCTAGCGCATTTTTTGCGGGCACGATGCGACAGTCTATCGAAATTACGTCGGTCGAAAATTTCTAGATTTCTGGCGTATATCGTTTTGGGGATACGGCGCATAGATACGCAGGCGCATATTTACAATTACGCAGGCGCATCTCCTGAAACGCCGGCTTAAGTGCTTTGTGAATCTGGCCCAAAGTGTTTTTTTTTTTTAACAACAAGGTTGGTCTTTATTGATTCAAAAGACATATACAAGACATCAAAGTACAGTGCATGCATGGTAGGACGGATGAAGCACATAGGAAAAGCATTACAGGTCGAATTAAGATCCACCTAGAACATGTAACAGCCGGCTGGAAACAACTCATCTACAGGACATACTTCTGAGTGAGAGAGAAAGGAGGAAAAGGGAGAAGGGGAAGGGGGGAGAGAGAGGGGAAGGGGGAAGAGAAGGGGAAGAGAAGGAGCAGAAAGGGGGGAGGGGGAGAGGAAGAGGAAGGGAGCAAGGAGAGGCAGGGGAACCCATCAACACCACTAAATACGGAGCCAACTCTATCATAGAGGATCAATCCATGGCCCCCACACCCGTTCAAACTTCAAAGGACAACCCCTGCTTAAGTACATCATTTTATATAGAGGAAGGGTAGCGTTGACCGCATCCATCCACATTCCCAGAGTGGGGGGGAGTCCTAGATGTCCATTTAACCAAAATGGCCTTCTTGGCGTAGAAAAACAGTAATGACATTAACAGCTTGGTGAACCTAGGCCTCTGCTCATCATCCTGCACCCCCAGCAGAGCTAGCCCCCGGGGAAACCGGAAGACTAAGATGGAGGCGGACATTAACAGTCTCAAAAACTGCGGACCAAAAGTCTGTCAGTTTGGGGCAGGACCAGAACATGTGAATATATGTACCCTTGGAGGTACAACATCTAGGGCAGTTCGGGGAGCGTTGCGGATATATCCCATGCAGTCTCTGAGGTGTAAAGTACACCCTGTGCAAGAACTTAGTTTGTATTAACTTATCCCTAGAAGAGATCACCAATTTATAACTATCCTCAAAGCAATCATCCCACGTCTCCCTGTCCAAGGACGGAACATCTCCGACCCACTTGCTCCATAGGGAGGGCCCAAAGTGTTTAGTGGAACTACCACTCTTCTTCTCTATAGTAGCCAAGCAGATTCCTGCTTTGAGTCCTCCTTTCCTGCTCGCTGTGGGAAACAAAACAGTTGATTGTGAAACACTTTTTAATCAGTTCTGAACCGTCCTATAGCAGATTTAATGCTACAGGGCGGCCCTCCTGTATATATACGTGATTCTGCAATTCCATCTGCAGGGGGCGTACAGGCACCGCCAGCAGGCCATTTCTGCAGTGATTAATCACAGCAGAAGCCGACCTGTGGGTGCCGGGCACAGGGTGTGCACCGGCACCCACAGATTGTTGGTAAAACTGACAGGGGGGGAAGGGATGGATTTTGTGTCCCTGCAAAGCAGGGATTAAAATACATCTGTTCCCTTAGTAAAAGCAGCATACACATGTCACAAAAACACTGACTAGGCACACAGTTAACCCTTTGATCACACTAAATGTTTAACTAACTGTATTAGTGTGACTGGTTCCCGCAATATGTCAGTTAGTGTCCAATTGTCTGCCACAATATCACAGTCCTGCTATAAGTCACTGATTACCGCCATTACTAGTATATACATTTTTTTTCCCATAAATATATACTATAGCTTGAAAACGCTATAACGTTTGCGTAAACCAATCAATATATGCTTATTGGGTTATTTTTTAACAAAAAATGTAGCAGAATACATATTGGCCTAAATTTATGAATAAATTAGATTTTTTTTTTTTTACATTTTTTTTTATTGGAAATGTTTAATAGCAGAACATAAAAAAATATTGTTTTTTATTTCAAAATGTTTAGTCTTATTTTATTTATAACTCAAAAAATGAAAAACGCAGTGCTGATCAAATACCTCCAAAAGAAAGGTACAACAGTACCTTGGGTACGATGTACATGGGTACATCGTTGCATGACCGTGCAATTGTCAGTTAAAATAACACAGTGCCGTATCTCAAAAAATGGTCTGGTCATGAAATGGGAAAAATCTTCCAGAGGTCAAGTGGTTAACATAAAGTGGATTGGGATACTTAAAAACTATTTTTGATTGGCTCTGATGGGCTTCTGCATATTGATGATTGCACACAGTAAATAACCGGTGAGAGCAAGATATTTTTGTTCATTAGATCCTCTATCACTTTTGCTGTACATAGAGAGAGTGAGGATGATGAAGGATAGATTAAGAAAGAGAAGAATTGATTTACTTTATTTACCTCCCTGTAAAATCTATTTTTCTACAGTAATCACTCAGTGGTACATCCCACAATCCATCTTGTCATTTGCTTTGAAATAAAACATGTTTAATGTGACAGGTATAGTGAGGTGATTTCGCTAGTTGTTTGTAAAGTCTTATTTTCTTCAGCAGTCAATAAACTGAATGACCTTTGCAGAATGTCATGTCTTTTTGTTTAGGCCTTGTTCTACTGCCTTGCTCTTTGTAGTGTGCCCCCATTTGCCATTTTGTATTTGCAACCATTTAGGACAAAAAATAGTAAAATCAAGCAATTTATAATTGCAGATGTTTTTAAGTGCATTATATTTTCCTTAAAAAGGAAAAGGAAACCCATCAAATTATAGTTACACGCAGCCATTAAAACAAAATCGAGTGATGGCCATTATGTGAATGGTCAAGTTCAAATCATTACAGCAACTCCCAACCAAGGAAATAAATGATTGTCAGCTTTGAATTTTCCTGGCAGGCTGATACTAATCTTCCAAGATAATGTACATGCATGTCTACAGACCTATCTGCCACAAAAGGTCAGCAGCTATCTTGTGCATGTAAGTCCACTTGTTAAATTTATCCTATGGCTAGCTAAGTTTATCCAAACTCTGGTTTTCCAGTACTGCTATTACAGTAATCTGTGTTGGGACCATTCATGAGCAGGATGGCAACCACACCAAGGAATACAGACATAAATATATATATATTTTTTTATTTAATTCTCTTTATTTTGTTATCTTTCATATTTAAAAAACAGATTACATACATAATTTTCTTTTTACAAAACATTTCACATTCCCCGCATAACATAATCTTTGATTTTACCCCTATTAATTGGTTGTTTTCCCCTTCTCTCCCTACCACCCCCCTCCCACTACCCGCCCTTGATTTCCAGTTTGCTCCACAACATTTCATACCGGATATCCTATCTCAAGTAACCACGGTTTCCATATTTTATCGAATTCCTTGATATTTCCTCTTTTGATATAAACTGTTTTCTCTTTCCATATTGTTTCTGTCACAATGTTAGTCCACTCGCTTATTGTTGGGGGGTTTACTGCTTGCCATCTTTGGGCGATTAATTTTCTTGCCTGAAAAAGGCACCTTACAACGGCTTTTGTAGTGCTCGCCAACCCTCCCCTTTCTTCCCATATTCCCAATATGCACGTTCTAGGGTCCATCTCCAACCTAGTCCCATATGTCTTGTTAATGATTATGATAATCTCTAGCCAATAACTAAATAATTTAGGGCACCTCCATAACATATGTAATAAGTCCCCCGTGTCCTGACATCTAGGGCACCCTGCATCCGTTCCCCAACCAAATCTAAATAGTCTTTTTGGGGTATAATATGCCCTATGTATCATCTTTAAAAATGATATCTTCTGGGCTGGCGAGACTGTGACCATTTGCCCTCTCTCCAGCACCATCCTCCATTGGTCATCCGTTATAATTCCCAAGTCTTCCTCCCATTTCTTTTTACTTTTAAGCTGCATTGATCCCTCAATATTCTCCTCACATATATATGGGTAAATTTCAGAGATAAACCCTTTCTTCTCTATCCCTCCTCTTATTTTTTGAAAGATTCGTGGCTTAATCCAATTTGGTCCCGCTCTATTAAACTGAGTATTTAATGCATGCCTAATTTGGAGATACCTGTAGAACGTGCTATTGGGAATTTCATATTCCTCTCTCAGGGTGGCGAAAGTTTTTAAGGTCCTTCCCTCGTATAACTGAGCTAGTCTTGTTATCCCGTTTACTGCCCATTCTTTGATCTCTCCCACTGTTTCAAGCTCTTGAAGGTTCCTGTTATTCCACAATGGAGCGTACTCTGTCACTCCCACCTGTCCTCCCGCTATCGTTATGGCTTTCCACACTTTAGTTACCATCTTGACCGTAGGGGTCAAGTTGATAAATGAGTTAGCCTCCATCACCTCCATAGTTGTTTCATGTGGGGCCCCTTGGATCATTAAGCTTCTGTTTATATCCTCTCCTGGTTCCATTTTAACTCCAATATGCTGCAATTGTGCAGCCAAAAAGTAGCAGCGTGGATGTGGTACTGCCATTCCTCCCTCTCTCGTTGGCAGCTGCAGAGTCTGCAGTCCTATTCTAGCAGGTCCCCCTTTCCATATTAATTCCCTGAACAGGGCGTCTATCTTCTTAAACCATTTTTTGTGTACCCATATAGGTGTATTATGTAGTACATAGAGTTATTGTGGCATCCATACCATTTTAATCAGGTTGCACCTCCCTGCCACCGATAATGGGAGATGCCGCCAGATTCCGATTTTGTTTTTAAATTTAAGTATCAATGGTTCCAAATTATTCTCTATGTATTTATTGAGATCCTGTGAAATTGTTAGATACTGCATTTTCCCCGCTGTGTCCTCCTGGACCTGGTTCCTCATTGGGTCTATCGGCATCAAGGCTGATTTCTCCCATAAATATAAATGTATAGTTTGCTCATTGTCTGAAAGTTTATATAAAATAAAAAATAAAAACAGTATGCAGATAAGCAGGTAGTTGAGCATGAGAACAAAAAAGCCAAACAAGCCTCACATAGCGTACACGGTACAAGACAAAACCATAAATACTACATAAATAAGTACGAGATAAAACACATTTTCGCAAGATGGGTTAGGGTACAACTGAACTAGAGACATGTATGGCAGTACTGGATTGGGGAATAGATAGAAAGAGCATTATGAAACTGCTAGTAACAGGGCAGCATAACAGTGAAACTAGACAAGGCAATGAGAAGAATGCTAATGAGTGGGAGGTAGAGGTAGGGTTATAAAATCTCCTAGCCACTATGCAGAGGTGGTGAGTGCTACTGGACATTGGAACCACAAGTTTCCTGTCACTGAAAACAATTTTGGCACACCAATTATTCCTCAATCATCCACATACAGCCGCAAAGACGTATTGCTTTGTAGGTTGAACACTAGCTCAGGCTTTTTTGGGGAATAATTTGAAATGTCTAAAAGATCCAACCTAGTGTATTGACTTGCTGACTTTGGAATGTTCTATTCAAGGCTAAATATGCCCAAAAAAATTATAATCACTGAAGTAAGTTGGTCTTATATGCCTCAAATTTTAATGGATTCTTGCAGAATTGGCCAGAATTCAAGCTGTGGGTGGTTCTGTTGGCACCACCCGGCTTGACAAGCTTTGACAAAAAAATTGAGGGAGTTGGGTGGAAAATTGTGAGCTGACCGGTGACTACATTAAATCAGATGCAGTGAATAGAGTGCCAACAGACAATATATCTCTTCTCAATAATAATGAAAGATAAGAAATCTGCCCATAATATTCCCATAATATTCCTGACTGACACTTGGACATCCCACTGCATGCACATATAAAGTACACCTGCAATGAAAGAAACATGAAGGCTGCCACTACCGACCTCTTTGTAGAATACCAGTTGGTCTAGACTGTCTAGATGAAAACTTCTAGCTCACTTACCCATACTAAGCATGCAGAAGGAAAAGTGAAAAAAAAAAAAAAAAAGCTTTCTTTCCTCAATTTTAATCAAGATCTGTGTTTTAGAAATCACTGAAACTAAACATTGTCAATTCAAACAGTAACTAACAAGAAGAGTCAGCAGTGGCATCACCCAATAGTTCTTTCATGTTAGTTTCCTGTAAAAGATTGCTTCCTTTTCCATAAAGAACATCCTTCAACAATAACAAAGACTTTCCAGAAAATATTTGCTAATTGTGCTGAAATTGTTCTCATCACCTGTGAAGCTAGGGACATGAAAAAGTTGCCCTAAAAAGGTATATCTAAATGCAAATAAACACGCTCAAGTGCAATAACACATATTCCCAATATTTGGTTCTAAAAACATGTTTTTTATTATATCACCCAATTAAAAAGTCAACATAAAGCTACAGGATAAAAAGACCGAGCATAGAAGTGGTCCTCTCATGCCAAAAAGCTGTCAAATGTGTTTAATGACAATATACAATAAGACGTCTCCAATGACCCCACCAGAATGTTACCACATTTACAAACTGGATTAATTTATTCAATCACCTGATATTACAGACGTACCAGATGGTGCTTACTATGATTGATGGATACTGAAGAGGAAAAAGAGTTTTGGCACATAGAATTATTTTTCAGTAACTTAAATACCTTTTTTTGTTCCTGAGCTGATAATCTAAATGCTATCAATCGACATCAACATTATCACATAGAAATAAAATCAGAATCAAATATAATAAGTACAATTATTCAAATATTTATTATACATTATGAAAGAAATAAAAAATATACACATAAATGACCAATCAGTCGAGAGGTCCTTGATATATATTACCTCTAAATTTGCAGAACAGTTGAATTGAGTGTTCGGACTTGGGCAATTGGTCAAGGGTTTACATGGATTCAGTGTCAATGCATTTGGTGCCTGTATAGATAACTGCTGGTTTGTAGAGATTAGCGTATTTATTCTTGCCACACTTTTATATAAAGGTCAGATTTGTGGAGTGCACGACTAAAGCCTCGTACACATGATCAGTCCATCCGATGAGAATGATCTGATGGATCGTTGTCATCGGTTAACCGATGAAGCTGACTGATGGTCTGATGTGCCTACACACCATCGGTTAAAAAAAAAACGATCGCGTTAGAACGCGGTGAAGTAAAACACAACGATGTGCTGAAAAAAATAAAGTTCAATGCCTCCAAGGATGCGTCAACTTGATTCTGCAAAAAACCTTGATTCTGAGCATGCGTGGATTTTTAACCGATAATCGTGCCTACTTATGATCGGTTTTGACCTATCGTTAGGTATCCATCGGTTAAATTTTAAAGCAAGTTTTTTTTTTTTTTTAAGTGAAGGTTAAATAACCTATGGGGCTCACACACGATCGGTTTTGACCAATGAAAACGGTCCATCAGACCGTTGTCCTCTGTCTATCCTATTGTGTGTACGAGGCCTAATAGTTGTCCTGTGGACAGATTCTCCCACCTGAGCTGTGGATCTTTGTAGCTCCTCCAGAGTTACCATGGGCCTCTTGGCTTCTTCTCCTTGCCCGGCCTGTCAGTTTAGGTGGACGGCCATGTCTTGGTAGCTTTGCAGTTGTGCCATACTTTTTCCATTTTTGGATGATGGATTGAACAGTGCGCCGTGAGATGCTTTAAACTTCTCCACAACTTTATCCCTGACTGGTCTGGTGTGTTCCTTGGCCTTCATGATGCTGTTTGTTCACTTAGGTTCTCTAACAAACCTCTGAGGGCTTCACAGAGCAGCTGTATTTATACTGAGATTAAATTACACACAGATGGACCCTATTTACTAATTTGGTGACTTCTGAAGACAATTGGTTTCACTAGATTTTAGTTAGTGTATCAGAGTAAAGGGGGCTGAATACAAACGCATGCCACACTTTTCACATATTTATTTGTGTAAAATTTGGAAAACCATTTATCATTTTCCTTCCAATTCACAATTATGTGCCACTTTGTGTTGGTCTATCATATAAAATACATTTACATTTTTGGCTGCAACATGACAAAATGTGGAAGATTTCAAGGGGTGTGAATACTTTTTTAAAGGCACTGTATGGTTGGGCTTAGTCAGCTGGAGAGAATGACCAGACTGTCCATTCACAAGACTAAAGGCCATATCAATGTAATCGGTAGCAACTATAAACAAGCAAACACAAGTGCCACCGACATACTGTTCATAACAACAGACCTTAATGGAATTGAAATCTGTTTTTAGTGACTGATCTTTAGTACACAGATGGCTGACATCTACCAATAGAATGAACATCTGGCACTACACTTAGGCAGTCCTGAAACAGCATACATACCAGCGTGATCCCACATATGATAAAACTTAAGCCTTCCTATGGGGGATATGTGGGCTGCTGTAAACTAAAGGATGACAATCATAATAGTATAATGTAGTCTCTGTGCTCCAGTGGATATCTCTGACAGGTGCAATGTCTTCATAGGAATTCACCCACACATCTCAGTACTATATGGCTCTGGTAAAAAAAGATGCTTCAGTCACTTATTCAACAACAAGGTGCATTTGTCTGTTCCTCTTACCCTGAGGATTGCAGCATTTCCAGGATTCTGACCCCAGGTAAAAACGTTGATGCCTTTCCTGGTATTTTGCATGTGACTTGGCTCCAAAAATCTGCCCATTCTTCCTCCTGATGTTTGATCTGTGTTCTGGAGCACAGCTGTATATGCCAACCTTTGGTTTACCTTTGGAGCATGAGAAGATTTGGCTTTATTTATTTAATTCAATGAGATTAAATTATAATGAAACATTCCTTGCGGTGAGGGAGCACAAATTGTCAAAATCAAAATAACGAATAAGAAGCTGGCCACAACCATTCAGCCCGTGGAGATGAACAAGAGGAACCACTTGTTCCCCTATCCTCCATAGGCGTGTGCAGGGGGTGTGCTATGTGTGCCTGGGCACACCCTAATCACTCTGTGTGGTGCCGATTCCCCCTACTGCCTGTGCTTTGCCCCTACCTGTAGTGCTACTGGCTTCCCTCCACCCCTCTCCCCATGGCTGCTGTGGGAGATCTTTCAGGGTAAAGAGTGGGGAAAAAAGCTGGTAAATATGTAATTTACCAGCCCCTTCCCTTTCTAAATGAACGCAGTGAACACACTCACTTATTATGTTCATTTATAACTGAAGCATAGTATACTGTGTTTACTGTGCTTCGGTTTGTGAATGAACAGGAAGACACTCAGAACAGAGCACCTTCCATTCATTCACTGTCCAGTGCAACTGAGGCTGAAGAGAAAGGCATGTGTGTTTGAGCGTTGGGTTTCACATCCTAATGCAGTAGGCTGTGCACAACTATGCTATCCTCACTAAACAGTATGAATGAACTAATCTGCACTGGCGGGTACTGTATTCTGCCAGACAGCCGTCAGAAAACCCGAACACAGGTTTGTTCATCGCAGTGTGAATGAGGCAGTTTTTGACCCATGATTATCTCCCATGAGCGGACATACTTCCAACTATATCCACCCACATTTGGGTCGATCCAAATTTGATGGACTGAATAGAAAATGCTTGCATCCAAGTCCGCTTTTACGGATCCAATGTGGGCAGGTAAAGGAGGACACGTTACCCTATTAACCACTTGCTTACTGGGCAAATAAACCCCCTTCGTTCCCAGGCAAAATTTCAGCTTCCGGCACTGCGTCGCTTTAACTGACATTTGCGCGGTCGTGCGACGTGGCTCCCAAACAAAATTGACATCTTTTTTTCCCCCACAAATAGAGCTTTATTTTAGTGGTATTTGATCACCTCTGCGGTTTTTATTTTTTGCGCTATAAACAACAAAAGAGCGACAATTTAAAAAATATATATATATATTTTTTACTTGTTGCTTTAACCACTTGACCACTGGGCACTTAAACCCCCTTCCTAACCAGACCAATTTTCAGCTTTCGGTGCTCTCACAATTTGAATGACAATTACTCAGTCATACAACATTGTACCCATTTGAAATTTTTGTCCTTTTTTTCACACAAATAGAGCTTTTTTTTTGGTGGTATTTGATCACCTCTGGGTTTTTTATTTTTTGCGCTATAAAAGAAAAACGACTGAAAATTCTGTAAAAAAAAAAACTTGTTTCTGTCATATTAGCAGGTTATTTCTCACACACAGCATATGCATACCACAAATTACACCCCAAAACACATTCTGCTATTCCTCCCGAGTATTGCGATACCCCATGTGTGGGACTTTTACACAGCGTGGCCACATACAGAGGCCCAACATGCAGGGAACGCCATCAGGCGTTCTGGAACACCCACACCAATTCTGACATTTCTCTCCTACATGGAAAAATCATCATTTATTTGCTAGAAAATTACATAGAACCCCAAAACATTATATATGCTTTTTAGCAAAGACCCTAGAGAATACAATGGCGGCCGTTACAACTTTTTATCTCGCACGGTATTTTCGCAGAAATTTATTGAACGCGTGTTTTTTAAAAAACTGTTTTGTGCTTAAAACAAAACAAAACAGTAAAGTTAGCCCAATTTTTTTTCATAATATGAAAGATGAAGTTACGCCGAGTAAATAGATACCCAACATGTCACACTTCAAAATTGCGCACACTCGTGGAATGGCGCCAAACTTCGCTACTTAAAAATCCCCATAGGCGGTATTGCAGAGTATCGCGCAGGGTATTGCAGAGTATTGGGGTATTGCAAAGTATCATGCAGGGTATTGGGGTATTGCCGAGTATTGGGGTATTGCCGAGTACTGGGGTATTGCCGAGTACTGGGGTATTGCCGAGTACTGGGGTATTGCCGAGTATTGGGGTATTGCCGAGTACTGGGGTATTGCCGAGTACTGGGGTATTGCCGAGTACTGGGGTATTGCCGAGTATTGGGGTATTGCCGAGTACTGGGGTATTGCCGAGTATTGGGGTATTGCCGAGTACTGGGGTATTGTTGGGTACTGGGGTATTGTTGGGTACTGGGGTATTGTTGGGTACTGGGGGATTGTTGGGTACTGGGGGATTGCTGGGTACTGGGGGGATTGCTGGGTACTGGGGATTGCAGAGCTGGGATGGATTGAGGGATGGCTGGATCTGTGACTGCATTTGTCACAGATCCAGCCACAGCTCAGCTGCTGACATTCCGCTCCCCCCCCTCTCCTCGCACACTGTACCGAACGGTACAGAGAGGAGACGCAGGAGAGGGAGGAATGACGCCGGTTTGTTTACAAGTGATCGCGCCGTCATTCGACGGCGCGATCACGTGGTAAACGGCCGCGATCAGCGGCAATTTACCGTGATCCGTGATGCGCCGGGTCTTCTAGACCCGGCGAGCACGGACACTTTCGCGAGCGCGTCCCAGGGGACGCGCAATCGCGGAAGTAAAGGACGACGTCCCAGGGACGTCGTCCCAAGATAACCCCGCCGCGCCGTAGCAGTAAAATGCTTATGGCGCGGTGGGAAAGTGGTTAATAAATATCCCAATTTAAAAAAAAAAATAATAATAATTTTTCGCAGTTAAGGCCGATACGTATTTTTCGACGTATTTTTGTAAAAAAAAAATCGCAATAAGCGACTGGTTTGCGCAAAAGTTATAGCGCCTACAAAATGGGGAACAGAATTACAATTTTTTTTATTATTTTTTTTTTTACTAGTAATGGCGGCGATCTGCGATTTTTATTGCGACTGCGATATTGCGGCGGACATATCGGACACTTTTTACACAAATTTGGGACCATTCACATTTATACAGCAAACAGTGCTATAAAAATGCACTAATTACTGTATAACCGTGACTGGCAGGGAAGGGGTTAACACTAGGGGGTGAGGAAGGGGTTAAATGTGTATCCTGGGTGTGTTCTAACTGTGTGGGGGGAGGGGGGGTGACTGGGGGAGGTGACCGATGCTGTGTCCCTATGTACAAGAGACACAGATCGGTCTCCTCTCCTCTGACAGCACGTGGAGCTCCACGTCCCTGCTGTCATCTGCTTGTTTTCCCGCCGATCGCATGTACCCGACGGACATCGCGGCCGCCAGGTACATGCATCGGCTCTTCAGCAATGCGGCGGGACAGTGTTTACCCGCGGCGTGCCACCCAGTGGCGCGCGCGGGTAATGCACTAGAAATCACGTCCAAAGACGTCCACTTGGCGCCTCAGGTCTGCGCTGTTGACGTATTTTGTCAATAGCGCGGGTCTGAAGTGGTTAATGACATGGGTCACTTTTTTCTCCATCACAAGATGGTGGAAAAATCATAATGGACATGGATATGACATCTGTTTTTGTTCTGATCTGACTAGGGCCTCCTGCTGAGATGGAGCAGAGGGTGCACGTTGGGTACATTTTTTAATGTTTGTCCAGTCACATCTGTATTACCAGTATAAAAATAAAATGAATTACACATTAACCACTTTGCAACCGCCCTATAGAGAAAGTACGGCTACAGGGCGGTTGCTCAATTCTAAGTGGCCGTTAATTAACGGCTTCTTAGAATCGCGCTCCTGCGCGCCTCCTGAGGCGCGCACACGGGAGCATCCGTGACCGCCGGGTCCAGAGGACCCGGCGCATCACGGATCACGGTAAATCGCCGCTGATAGCGGCAGTTTACCACGTGATCGCTCCGTCCAATGACGGAGCGATCACTTGTAAACAAACCGGCGTCATGTGCTGACGCCGGTTCCTCCCTCCTCTCTCTGTACCGATTGGTACAGTGAGAGAGGAGAGGGGAGGGAGCGGATGTCAGCTGTGGCAAATGTAGTCACAGATCCATCCATCCATCCCTCCCTGCTCAGCCATCCCTGCTGCAATACTCTGCAATACTGGGCAATACTCGGCTGGGCATACTCTGCAATACTCTGGGCAATACTCTGGGCAATACTCTGGGCAATACTCTGGGCAATACTCTGGGCAATACTCTGGGCAATACTCTGGGCAATACTCTGGGCATACAGCGCCCCTGTCCCCGTGAGCTCGCATGCAGAAGCGAATGCATACGCAAGTCCCGCCTACATTTGAAAACGGTGTTCAAACCACACATGTGAGGTATCTCTGCGAACGTTAGAGCGAGAGCAATAATTTTGGCCCTAGACCTCCTCTATAACTCAAACATGTAACCAGTAAAAATATTTAAAGCGTCGCCTATGGGAATTTTTAAGTACCGAAGTTTGGCGCCATTCCACAAGCGTGAGCAATTTTGAAGGGTGACATGTTAGGTATCTATTTACTCGGCGTAACTTTATCTTTCATATTATGCAAAAACATTGGGCTAACTTTAATGTTTTTTTTTAAATTCACAAAACTGTTTTATTTCCAAAAAAAGCGCGTTTGAAAAATTGTTGTGCAAATACCATGCGCGATGAAAAGTTGCGAAAAACCGTCCATTGTATTCTCTAGGGTCTTTGCTAAAAAGCATATATAATGTTTTGGGGTTCTATGTAATTTTCTAGCAAATAAATTATGATTTTTACATGTAGGAGAGAAATTTCAGAATTGGCCTGGGTGCTCCCTGCATGTTGGACCTCTGTATGTGGCCACACTGTGTAAAAGTCTCACACATGGGGTATCCCCATACTCGGGAGACATAGCAGAATGCGTTTTGGGGTGTAATTTGTGGAATGCATATGCTGTGTGTGAGAAATAATCTGATAATATGAAAATTTGATGAAAAAAAAAATCTTGATTTTACAAAGAATTGTCGGAAAAAATTACAACTTTAAAAAACTCACCAGGCCTCTTTCTAAATACCTTGGAATGTCTTCTTTCCAACAAGGGGTCATTTGGGGTGTATTTGTACTTTTCTGGCATGTTAGGGTCTCAAGAAATGAGAGAGGCTATCAGTACATCAGATGTGATGAAATTGATCAATTTTCAGTAACTGGTACCATAGCTTGTAGACCCCATAACTTTCACCCAGACTAAATAATATCCAACATTTTTTTTTTTTTTACCAAAGATACAGTATGTAGCAGTATACATTTTAGGCCAAATTTATGAAGAAAAAATACTTTCTTGCAAAATTTTATAATAGAAATGAAGAAAAATTATTATTTTTTGCAAAATGTTGTTCTTTTTTCATTTGTAGCAAAAAAAATAAAAACCGCAGAGGTGATCAAATACCACCAAAAGAAAGCTCTATTTGTGGGAAAAAAAGGACAAAGATTTAATTTGGTTACAGTGTTGTATGACTGAGTTATTGTCATTCAAACTGTGAGAGCACCGAAAGCTAAAAATTGGTCTGGTTATTAAGGGGGTTTAAGTGCCCAGTGGTCAAGTGATTAAAGAACGAGTGCACTTTCAGATAAAATACTCAGTTGTGTACTGACCTGAACTAAGCCACCTTCCCCCTCCCCAGATGTGTACTTACTATGATCTGATGGCCGCAGCCTCTGGTGGTTGTTTAAATCCAGCACCACAAGTCTCACTCTTCTGGCCATGCCTGTGCATTACAGCCCTATAGACTTAAGCAGTGGCGGCACATCCATTAACCACTTAAGACCCGGACCAAAATGCAGGTAAAGGACGTTGCCCCTTTTTGCGATTCGGCACTGCGTCGTTTTAACTGACAATTGCGCGGTCGTGCGACATGACTCCCAAACAAAATTGGCGTCCTTTTTTTCCCAAAAATAGAGCTTTCTTTTGGTGGTATTTGATCACCTCTGCAGTTTTAATTTTTTGCGCTATAAACAAAAATAGAGCGACAATTTAAAAAAAAATGCATTTTTTTTACTTTTTGCTATAATAAATATCCCCCAAAAATATTTAAAAAAACATTTTTTTCCTCAGTTTAGGCCGATACGTATTCTTCTACCTATTTTTGGTAAAAAAAAAAATCGCAATAAGCGTTTATCGGTTAGTTTTCGCAAAATTTATAGCGTTTACAAAATAAGGGATAGTTTTATTGCAATTTTTTTTTTTTACTACTAATAGCGCCGATCAGCGATTTTTTTCATGACTGCGACATTATGGCGGACACTTCGGACAATTTTGACACATTTTTGGGACAATTGCCATTTTCACAGCAAAAAATGCATTTAAATTGCATTGTTTCCTGTGAAAATGACAGTTGCAGTTTGGGAGTTAACCACAAGGGGGCGCTGTAGGATTTGAGTGTTCCCTGTGTGTGTTTACAACTGTAGGGGGGTGTGGCTGTAGGTGTGACATCATCGATCACGTCCCCCTATAACAGGGATGACGTGATCGATGTTGCGGCCACAGTGAAGCACGGGGAAGTCGTGTTTACACACGGCTCTCCCCGTTCTTTAGCTCCAGGGACGGATCGCCGCACTGCAGCGGCGATCGGGTTCACGAGTCCCGCGGTCCCGGAGCTTCGGACGGGGTCACGGGAGCGCGCCGTGGGCGCGCGCCCGTGACCCACGGCTCGGTACTAGAACCAACGCATATATACGTTGATGTGCCCAGCCGTGCCATTCTGCTGACGTAAATGTACAGTAGGCGGTCCTTAAGTGGTTAAGGGTGCAATGGCGGGACCATCCCCATCCATGCTTCTGGCTCCCTAATCTACATTTCGGGGGCGCCGGACGCATGGATTCCAATAGGGGGGGTGTTTTTATTTTTTTTGAAGCATGTGATTGGAGCCAGAGGCTGCCACTGGACTTAGGGTTGTGTTTGGAGGCCAGAGCGTTGGAGCATGGATGTCTCTAGTGTAGTTCCCATTTCAGAGCAAGGTAGGAGTTATTAGAGGTCCTCATAGGTAGGATGAAAGTGATAGGCGTCACTTAGAGTTAATTCTAGTCCTGCCCCTGCTAGTGGGGGTCCCTGGGTAGGAGACTACAACTGGCATAATTTTGGAGGGGAGCTGACAGTGTTCAGTCCTGATTGGAAGTATTGAGGACCAAGTTACAGCAGGATGTAGGCTTTAGGGATCTATCTCAGAGTTTCTCCTTAGGGGGTTCTCATTTTATACCAAAGTTGTTTGCTGTCTCCTGGAATCAGAATGGCTGATGATGACACTGGCAAATTGTTTAACCACCTAAGTACCGCCGCGCGACGATATACGTCAACAGAATGGCACGGCTGGGCACAGGGACGTGTATATATACGTCCCTTTTAAGAACCCAGCCAAGGGTCGCAAGCGCCCCGCCGGCGGCGCCCTAGCGACCTGGTCCGAAGCTCCGTGACCAGGCCCGCAGGACCCGATCGCCGCGGGTGTCCCGCGATCGGGTCACAGGAACTGAAGAAACACTGTAAACACACCTTCCCCGTTCTTCTATGTGGCAATGTCAGTGATCGTCTGTTCCCACACATGAGGTCACACTTAACCCCTACAGCGCCCCCTAATGGTTAACCCCTTCACTACCATTGACATTTTCACAGTAATCAGGGCATTTGTATACCACTTTTCCCTGTGAAAATGACAATGGTCCCAAAAATGTGTGAAAAGTGTCCAATGTGTCCATCATAATGTCGCAGTCACAAAGAAAATCGCTGATCGCTGCCATTAGTAGTAAAAAAAAAAATGCCATAAAACTATCCCCTATTTTGTAAACGCAATAAATTTTGCACAAACCAATCGATAAACGCTTATTGTGATTTTTTTTTTACCAAAAGTAGGTAGAAGAATATGTATCGGCCTAAACTAAGGAAAAAAATAGTTTTTGATATCTTTTTTGGGGATATTTATTATAGCAAAAAGTAAAAAATATTGAATTTTTTTCAAAATTGTCGCTCTAATTTTGTTTATAGCGAAAAAAATGAAAACCGCAGAGGCGATCAAATACCACCAAAAGAAAGCTCTATTTGTGGGGAAAAAAGGAAGCTAATTTTGTTTGGGAGCCACGTCGCACAACTGCGCAACTGTCAGTTAAAGAGACGCAGTGCCAATTTGCAAAAAGGGGAGAGGTCCCTAACCTGCATATTGGTCCGGGTCTTAAGTGATTAAGTAAAGCTTTGGAAAGGATTTCTGCTTATGGACTCCTAGCCAATAGACATGTGCAGAACGGAAAAATTTGTTTTATTGTGGATATGTTCATTATGTAACTAATTTTGTTTAGTTGTGGAATTTGTTTAGTGTCGCTTTGAAATTCGTTTAGTAATTTTAGGAACGCTTCGAATGATTTCAAAATGTCTGAGCCAGAGGTAGTGGAACTGAGTTCCCCTAAGTTCCCCCTGAAAAAAAGCCCTGCCGACAATATAATATATATTTTAAAACAATCCCTACCAGGCCATTTGGGTCACCCCCAGCACCCAAAAAAAGAAAAAAAAATACTTCTGGTCATCAAACGTTCCAGCGGACTGCAAGCTCCTCCGTCTGACATTACTTAACCACTTCAGCCGCGGAAGGATTTACTCCCTTATTTCCAGGCCATTTTTTGCGATATGGCACTGCATGATTTTAACTGACAATTGTGCGGTCGTGCGATGCTGTATCCTTTTTTTACCACAAATGGAGCTTTCTTTTGGTGGTGTTTGATCACCACTTTTTTATTTATTTATTTTTTTACTAGTAATGGTGGTGATCAGTGATTTTTAGGGGGACTGCGACATTGCGGCCGACAGATCAGACACTTTTGACACTTTTTTGGGACCAGTGACATTATTAATGATTAAGGTGAAACAATAAAAACAATGAAGTAAAGTAAAGTGAAAACATAACAATGAAATATTAATTTAAATATCGTGCCTGTTTATCACAGTCCCGCGCCGACCCGGACAAAAAAGCTCTATACCAAATGCTGGCTCCTGCATTTTCTGCAGCCAGACAGCTCTGCCACCTTCTGCTGCTAAATAAACTAAAGAGCCAGCATGCCCCAGTCCATAACATCACAAGGGGACAGACCTGTTGATGTCACCAGGTGGCCCTGCCCCTTAGTTTAATTAGCAGTAGGAAGCAGCAGAGCTATCAGACTGAGGGAGCCAGCATTTGGTTCAGGCTTGGATTTTTTTGGGTTGGCGGCATTCATTGTGATTGACGATTTACTTTTTTTGGTGAATGAGTAGGCTTAAAATGTACCCTATACTCATTCACGTGGGGAGGGGGCCTGGTATGGATTGGGGGGGGGGCTAGGGCTGTTTTTTTCTAAATTTTAATAGCCGGCAATTCTTTTGTTTACATTCAGATGTCAGCTAATTAGTTATCAGTTGTTAAGGACGCAGCGGCTGGCTTACTGGCCCGCTCCTTATCGAATAGTTATAACACAAAAAAGGAGGGTAATAGAAAAAAAAAACTACCAAAATTGTGTTCAAACATGTGCGATCTCCCTTTCTATGTGCGATTAAGAAGCATTCCCATACAAGTCAATGAGCTTGTAATTCGCAACATAACCGCACCGCAGTGCTCAGAAAACGTACAGGACTCTTTTCCATTTTGCACTGCAGATGCATCGCATATACAGCGGGTAAAAAAGGTATTGAACACGTCACCATTTTTCTAAGTAAATATATTTCTAAAGGTTCTAGTGACATAAAATTGTCACGGCATGTCGGTAACAACCCATGCAATCAATACATACAAAGAAACCAAAACAAATACGTTCAGAAATTACGGCAAGTTATGTGTAATAAAATGGAATGAGACTGGGAAAAAGTATTGAACACATGAAGAAAGGGAAGTACAAAAAGGCATGTATAGCCAAGACACCAGCTGAAATATATCAGTAATTAGAAAGCAATCCTTCCCCTTCTCAGTGCAAATTAATATCTGCTGGTTCAGTCTCAAATGATGGCCTATAAAAAGGTGTCTCATTACCAAGGTGTGACACAAGAAACATCTCATTATGGGTAAAAGCAAAGAGTTCTCTCAAGACCTTTGCAACCTTTTTGTTGCAAAACATACTTATAGCATTGGTTGCAGAAGGATTACTAAACTTCAGAATGTTCCAGTGAGCATTGTTGGGGCCATAATCCAGAAGTGAAAAGAACCTCATTTCACCATAAACCAGCCATGACCAGGTGCACCTCACAAGATTTCTGACAGAGGAGTGAAAAGAATTATCAGAAGAGTTGTCCAAGAACCAAGAAACACTTGTAAAGAGCTTCAGAAAGACCTGGAATTAGCAGGTACAATTATTTCAATAAGTAATGCACTCAACCGCCATGGCCTGAATGCACACTTACCACGCAAGACTCCATTGCTGAAAAAAAGCACGTTGAAGCTTGTTTAGATGAGGCCAAAATTTGACTTTTAGGATGCCATGACACTCACCATGTTTGGAGGTCAAATAACACAAGAAAAACACCATGCCAACGGTGAAGTTTGGGGGTGGGGACATCATGGTGTGGGGCTGTTTTTCAGCATACGGTACTGGCAAACTTCATATTAAAATGTATTCAATATGTATTGTCACAGTGTCTCCCAGTGTTAGTTCTACTTGCGGCTTGCTCATAAGAGTGAACCAGCGCTGTGAAGGTACTTTTGATGTCTGGGGGTGGGAAAAATTCTTTACTGAGTTCAAAACAAGACTGCAGACTAAAATGACCTTGGAAGTACCTCAGCTATGGCTTTAGAAATCTATAAGTGTGAGTGGGTTGGATGTGTAGCACACAGTCTGATTAAAATTCTTTGGCATGAAGTAGGATTTAGCTACTGCTCAGGTGGAAAATAAATTCCAAACTCTTTTGTAGTGTGTATCATTTTAGCCCACCGGAAAGAACGTTGCTGGGTAAAGCCTAAACTAGCAACTATTCTTGTCTTAGCTAAGAGTTGCCATTGACATGATAATGTCAAAGGAGGGGATTGCTAGTTTTTGTTTTGTCTAGTTTATCAAGTAGCATGGTAAGTATGGAATATCTCTCTTACATTTGAATCTAAAAGTTTGTCTTATGTCTTATTCTGTTCATTGTTTTTATGTAGTAATATGTTATCGCTCTTCACTAAAGGCATTGTATTTTTGTAGGAACGTGAAACTAAAGCCCTGTACACATGACTGGGATTTTCGTCAGGAAATAATTTTTTTTCTTTTGAATGGCGCAAACGCGGGGATGTCACCGACTACGACGAGCACGTACTCGTCACATTCGATGTAGTCGCTGCCATCTTGCTTCACCCTACCTATGCATTGAAAGCTACCGCAAATGCGTCAAAGTCATTTCGAGCATGCGCAGGTTTTCATGGAGACAGGTAAGTATACACAGGCATTTTTCTCGTCGCGATTCTAGGCAGTTTTCTCGACGAGAAACCTCAAAGCCTCGTACGCACGTACGGTTTACTCGGCAAGAAAGCTCTGCCAGCAGTTTTCTTGCCGTTTCTGGCTGAGAAACGTGTGTACGAGGCTTTAGAGCCCAGCATTCTCAATGGAGAAAAAAAAGGAGGAAAAAAAATCTCCTGCAAGCAGCATCTTTGGAGCGGTATAGGGGCGGGGTGTTTACCGCTCCTATACCACCCCTTCCCATTGAAATCAATGGGAAACCGTGGTATTGCAGGCGGTATTAACCTTTTTTCAACCGCTAGTGGGAGTTAAAACAGCACCGCTAGCGGCCGAATATCGCTGTAAATACAACGGTATATCGGCGGTAAAAATCGCGCCGCTATACCACCACCGCACCTCTCCTGCCCAGTGTGAAAGGGGCCTTATAAAGAGTTTTTGTTGTTGATGGTTTTGAGGAATGTACAAGTTGTATTTTTCTTATTTTGGTCAAAGTTAAAATTGTACTTGTAGAAATGTACAAGTTTGGTTCTTTTAGTGAAAGGATGAAACAGGTATTTAATTGTGGAGGTATGGACAGAGAATCAGATAAAGATTAATGTAACTGTATAATTAAATTAGTATTTTTAAAATCAGTCGCATTGAGCATACCGTACTTACCAGTCTTAAGCAGTTTTCCCCTCTTTTATCCTATGGAAGAAGGTTTCACTAAGAAATGGGGAATACCTGCTATACTTTAAATGCAGCTATTTCTTGTGCAAACAAAAGGCTGACCTGTCTTATAGACAATGCTCAGGGCTTTAAGGATCCAACTGATAAAAAGCTGGAATCTTTATTGAAAGCCTTCTCCTCTATGGCCGGTGCTGTAGTACAACATGCAGTTTAGGGATGAGCCGAACACCCCCGTTCGGTTCGCACCAGAACCTTTGCACAGACCGACCGTTCGCTTGAACATTTAGAACCCCAATGACGTCTATGGGACTTGAACATTCGAATTCAAAAGTGCTAATTTTGAAGCCTAATTAGCAAGTTATTGTCGTAAAACATCTTTGAGAACCCGGGTCTTGCCACAGGGATCAATGGAAAAAAAGTTTTAAAAACGGTCCTTTTTTTCAGGACTCCTGATAAAAAACTACCATTTTTAAAACTTTTTATCCATTGATACATGTTCCCTTGGGCAAGACCCGGGTTCTCAAAGACGTTTTCACAGGCATACTATAGACACCCAGCAGGTACAATATTTAAAGGAATTTTTCATTTTTTTTTATTTAAGCACCATTAAAATCACTGCTCCTGATTCAGGAGTAGTGATTTTAATGATGCTTAAATTAAAATATTGTACCTGCTGGGTGTCTATAGTATGCCTTACAGACACCCAGCAGGTACAATATTTAAAGGAATTTTTCCTTTTTTATTTTTTATTTAAGCATTATTAAAATTAGGAGCAGTGATTTTAATGATGCTTAAATTAAAAAAAAAAAAAGAAAAGAAAATTCCTTTAAATATTGTACCTGCTGGGTGTCTATAGTATGCCTGTGAAAACGTCTTTAAATAGCACAATCACCTGCCTGCCAGTAAATTAGGAAGAACTGATCTAGCTAAACTATACAGTGTATAAATATATGTACAACACCTGGGATGTATATATATCCTCTACACACTGTAACATTAACTGACTAGCCTGCCTGCCTGCTCTATCTACCTGCAAATAATGACACTCTCTCTGTCTCTCTCTGGTCTCTCTAACCACCGCTGCAACACACTACATAAGGCTGACCTGCAGGCGGCCTTTTAAAATGTGGGGCGTGTACTAAACCCCCTGAGCCATAATTGGCCAAAGCCACCCTGGCTTTGGCCAATTACGGCTCTTTAAACTGACAGCGCTGTGATTGGCCAAGCATGCGGGCAATAGTGCATGCTTGGCCAATCATGAGCCAGCAATGCCACAGTGAATTATGGGCCGTGGCGCGTCACTCAAATTTGGCGCGAACGACCCATTTTGTTCGTATTTCGACTAAGCGACTCGAATACGAAGCTCATCCCTACTGCAGTTGCAGTGATTGGCATATGTCAGTTCCACAAGGAACAAATAAAGCAGATGGTTAACCTCCTCCCTACCGTGGAGATTGAGGTTTCTTCCTAAGGCCCTGTTTTTTATGGTTGAAAAATCGCAATAAGCGTTTATTGATTGGTTTGCGCAAAAGTTATAGCGTTTACAAAATAGGGGTTAGTTTTATGGCATTTTTATTAATATTTTTTTTTTACTAGTAATGGCGGCGATCAGCGTTTTTTTTCAGTACTGCGACCTTATGGTGGACACTTCGGACACTTTTGACACATTTTTGGGACCATTGGCATTTTTTTAGCGATCAATGCTATAAAAATGCATTGTATTACTATAAAAATGCCATTGGCAGTGAAGGGGTTAACACTAGGGGGCAGGGAAGGGGTTAAGTGTGTTCCTGGGTGTGTTCTAACTGTATGGGGGGTTGGCCTCACTAGGGGAAATCACTGATCTTCTGTTCATACATTGTATGAACAGAAAATCAGCGTTTCCCCCGCTGACAGGAGCGAGAGCTATGTGTTTAAACACATAGCTCTCGTTCCCCGCTCTGTAACGAGCAATCGTGGGTACCCGCCGAGCACGCGCGCGGGACTCGGGGGCGAGCGGGGGCGCGCACGCCCCCTAGTGGCCGTCAAAAGTGCGACGTAGAATGAAGGGCTCTCGCCCAGGAGAGCCATCCTGCCGCCGTAGAATGATGGTGGCTGGTCAGCATGTGGTTAAATTTTTCTTTTTGGGGGGTCCTGAACTCAGCTAGAAATTTTTACAATGGGCCATCAGAGGGGGCGAGGAATCTGATAAGTGGACATTATATTTGTGTCTTTAAATACTCCTTAAAATAAATGTTATACTGATGCTGGCCAATGTTATGTGCAAATGTACTAATATATTTTTTTCCTTCAACGCCACAGGAATGGCATGTGGATTTGGATTGCCACCTGCGGAAGATAACATGGAAGGACTGACGTTTGTGTTCATTGCTGATGAAGCGTTTGGGCTTGAAGATCATCTAATGAGGCCATTCCCCCAGAGGACCCTCATCCCTGAGAGGAGGGTTTTTAATTACCGGCTGACCAGAGCCAGAAGAGTAGTCGAGAATGCGTTTTGGCATAATGGCCAACCGGTTCCACCTATTTCTTACATCCATAAATATGGTGGAGTACAAACTCAACCACACTGTCATGGCGTACTGTGTTTTACACAATTTTCTCAGAAAAAATGCTCCTAATTATATGGCCTCAGTTGGGCCTGAGGCCACAATTTAGGACCTAAATCCAATCCCTGCCCTTGAAGCTGGTCGTTTTGGCTTGCCCCCCCAAAGCGCCCATGAAGTGTGGCAAAACTTATGTGGACTATTTTACGGGTAGGGGGGACATTGCTATGCCAGAAATGTTTTGATTTATTTGAAAATAAAAAAAAACTTTTGAACTGGAATCTTGAATTTGTTTTACTGCTTGTGTTTCTTTTAACTGTCTCCTAGTGCACTTGTTGTGCCAAGTGTTTTTTTCCTTTATTAAATAACCCCCATTGTCAATGTAAACACACAAATTACTCCAAAAAATTGTATTGAGCATTGAAAGAAGAAGCCACACATTGTAGATTTTTTGAACTTTTACTTGACTTGATTTAACTTTACTTGATTTAACAGACATGTTTCAAAACATAACATACGACACTCTGGAACTTACAAAGTTCAACATACAAAATGTAAAGGCAGTATGAGACATTATAGTATGTCAACAATGTGTTGCCTTCATTAGATGGGGGGGGGGGGCAATACTGATTCAAAAGGTGGATTTCCCTCCTCATCCCATGCCTAATGTCAACATGTGCTATCTCCCATCATGGGGGAACACCTACTTCAGTTGCGAGGAAGGGGTTGCACCTACAAAACGCGTACATTGATATCCCCTGATGGGAGATAGCACATGTTGACACACTGGGCTAGATCCAGAAAGGTTTACGCCGGCATATCTCGAGATACGCCGATGTAGATACAAATGTGCGCCATCGCATCTTTACGCCTATTCAGAAAGCAAGACACGCCCAAAAACATGGCTTCAGCCGTCCGACGTAACTTGCCTACGCCAGCGTATCATGGGCGCATAGTAACGCTGGACGCATTCGGCGTTCCCATGTTAAATATGCAAATGAGCAAGATACGCCGATTCAGGAACGTGCGTATGCCTGCCACAGTAAGCTACGCCAATTACGTAAGTCGTTTTTTAGGCGTAAAGATAAACTACCAAAAAGATGTTAAGTATGGACGTCGGAACAGCCGTCGAATTTCACGTCTTTTCCGTTGTTTGCTTAAGCTGATTCAGAATGGGGCTGGGCATAGGTTACGTTCACGTCGAAAGCATTGACTACTTGCAACGTTCGTTCGGCGCGTCATTTACGCGGGGTAACGTTTCATTAACATACAACACGCCCACTACCAGCCTACTTTGAATTACGCACGGTTATGCCGGCACATTTACACTACATTTACACTACGCCGCCGTAACTTAGGGCGCATGTTCTTTCTGAACGTGCTGTGTGGCAACAATATGTCGAATATTTTAGCGGTGGTGGGGGGCCATTATTGTTTTGTGAAAGAAAAATTGTAGAAAAAAGGGCACCCCTCAAACATACTGTAATTGGAGCGCAACAAGGAGCCACGTGCAAAGTATTGCATTAAAAATTGTTATTAGGCGCCCCTGTTAAACAGGGGCAGAAAAATTGTGCCTTGGGCACAACACAACACTGCAACCCCTCCCAATAACTCCAATTGGAGCACAACAAAGAGCCACCTGCAAAGTATTGCATCAAAAATTGTTATTAGGCTCCCCTGTTAACTGATTGCCGACCGCCCGCCGTCATGTTACTGCGGGACGGTGGCACTGCTAAGCGGGAGCACGTAGCTCTACGTCCTCCCTTTAGCAGCTTGTCGGGCGCGCGCCCCGCGAGTCCCACGCGCGTGCCCGGCGGGTACGATCGCCGCCTGGCACCCGCGATTGCTCGTTACAGAGCGGGGAACGGGAGGTATGTGTGTAAACACATACCTCTTGTTCCTGTCAGCGGGGGAAACGCTGATCTTCTGGACAGAAGATCAGTGATTTCCCCTAGTGAGGCCACCCCCCCCCCAATACAGTTAGAACACACCAGGACCACACTTAACCCCTTCCCTGCCCCCTAGTGTTAACCCCATCACTGCCAATGGCATTTTTATAGTAATACAATGCATTTTTATAGCATTGATCGCTATAAAAATGCCGATGGTCCCAAAAATGTGTCAAAAGTGTCCGATGTGTCCGCCATAATATCGCAGTACCGACAAAAAAAACGCTGATCGCCGCCATTACTAGTAAAAAATAATAATAATAAAAATGCCATAAAACGACCCCCTTTTTTGTAAACGCTATAAATTTTGCGCAAACCAATTAAAAAACGCTAATTGCGATTTTTTTTAACGAAATATATGTAGAAGAGTACGTATCGGCCTAAACTGAGGAAAATTTTTTTTTTTGATCTTTTTGGGGATTTTTATTATAGCAAAATGTAAAAAATATTGCATTTTTTTCAAAATAGTTGCTCTTTTTTTGTTTATAGCGCAAAAAATAAAAACCGCAGAGATGATAAAATACCACCAAAAGAAAGCTCTATTTGTGGGAAAAAAAGGACTCCAATTTTGTTTGGGAGCCACGTCGCACGACCGTGCAATTGTCAGTTAAAGCGACGCAGTGCCGAATCACAAAAAGTGCTCTGGTCTTTGGACAGCAATATGGTCCGGGGCTAAAGTGGTTAAACGGGCAGAAAAATTGTGCCTTGGGCACAACACAACACTGCAACCCCTCCCAATAACTCCAATTGGAGCACAACAAAGAGCCACCTGCAAAGTATTGCATCAAAATTTTTTATTAGGAGCCCCTGTTAAACAGGGGCATAAAAATTGTGCCTTGGGCACAACACAACACTGCAACCCCTCCCAATAACTCCAATTGGAGCACAACAAAGAGCCACGTGCAAAGTATTGCATCAAAAATTATTATTAGGCGCCCCTGTTAAACAGGGGCTGAAAAATTGTGCCTTGGGCACTGGTGGCGGAGGCCAGAAACACAACATTTCTTACTAGCTATTAGCAAGAAAAGTGAGGAGGAGAAGGATATTCCATCAGCAGCATAAGAGGACAGTCACTCAGCATCAGCATACGCAGTCTAAAAGGGATCCGACATTTCAACAAAAAAAATATTATTCAGTAACATCAGCATCAGGTGCTTGGTAGCTGGTGTTGATCCAAGCCTGATTCATTTTGATGAAGGTCAGTCGATCAACAGAGTCGGTGGAGAGGTGCACCTTGTGATCGGTCACAAAGCCTCCAGCAGGACTGAATGTGCGTTCTGAAAGAACACTATATGCAGGGCAAGCCAGTAGCTCAATTACGTACTGTGCAAGCTCTGGCCAGTGATCCATCTCAAGACCCAGTAAGCCAGAGGATTTTCGGTGGGGAAGTTGTCCAAGTCAGATCTTGCCCCTAGGTATTCCCGGACCATGTAAACCAGACGCTGGCGATGGTTGCTGGAACCGGTCAAACCTTGGGGCTGCGGACTAAAAAACTGTCTGAACGCATCGGTCAGACGGCCACCTTCTCCACCGTTCCTTCTGTGACTCACCGAAGCCTCAGCAAGACGTTGTCCAGAGCCAGGTTTTGGTAATCCCCCCGGTTCTGGGAACGCATTGCACAGACCCTTCTGCAAGGCCTCCCGCAGAAGTTTCATCTTCTGCTCCCTCTGCGATGGCAACATAAGGTCTGCAACCTTACTCTTGTAACGTGGATCAAGGAGAGTTGCCAGCCAGTAATGATCCCTCTCCTTGATAGCACGTACATGAGGATCCTTACGCAGGCTTTGCAGGATCAGGGAGGCCATGCAGCGTAGGTTTTCAGAGGCATTCGGGGCACAGTCCTCTGGGTCACTGAGGACGACAGGATCCACAGGCACCTCATCCCAGCCACGTAATAGTCCACGTGTTCCTTGGGACTGTAAATGATCCCTTGAAGACTGCTGCTGCTGATGCTGAGTGCTAGGCTCCACCTCCATGCTACTGATACAATCATCCTCCTCCTCCTCCTCTTCCTGTGTGCTAGGTGGGCAAGCAGGTCCACTGTCTGGGTAAAGGGGGCCTTGAGAGGTAAGGAAGTCCTCCTCTTCCTCCCTCTGTTCTGCCTCAAGGGCCATGTCCATTATTCCACGTAGCGTGTGCTCCAACATGTGAATAAGAGGGACAGTCTCACTGATGCATGCACTGTCACTGCTCACCATCCTCGTGGCCTCCTCAAATGGTGACAGGACAGTGAATGCATCCCTGATCAAGGCCCACTGGCGTGGTGAAAAAAAACCAAGCTCCCCTGACCCAGTTCTGCTGCCATATTGGCACAGGTACTCATTGATGGCCTGCTGCGTGTGCAGCTGCTGCAGCATGGCCAATGTAGAGTTCCATCTGGTGGGCATGTCACAAATCAGGCGGTTCTTGGGCAGGTTGTATTCCCTTTGGAGGTCTGTCAGCCGAGCAGTGGCATTATATGACCTCCGGAAATGCACACAGACTTTCCTGGCCTGCTTCAGGACATCCTGTAAGCCCGGGTACCTGCCCAAGAACCGCTGCACCACCAAATTCAGGACATGCGCAAAACAGGGCACATGGGTGAGTTTTCCCTGTCGCAGGGCAGAGAGGAGGTTGGTGCCATTATCGCTGACCACCATTCCAGGCTTCAGCTGGCATGGCGTCAACCACCTCTGAGCCTGACCCTGCAGAGCTGACAAAACCTCTTCCCCAGTGTGGCTCCTGTCTCCCAAGCACACCAGCTTTAGCACCACATGGCATCTCTTGGCCTGCATTCCATAGCCCCTTGTACGCCTACGGAGCTGGTTCGGAGAAAACATCACCACAGGAAGAGGCCACAGTGGAAGAAGAAGAGGAGGGGGTGGAGGAGAGAGGTGTGTCACAAACAGTAGTAGTGTTTTGGAGGCATGGTGGCAGAACAACCTCCAAAACTACTGTACCTTGCCCTGCGTCCTTCCCAGCTGCCAGCAGAGTCACCCAATGCGCCGTAAAAGACAGATAACGTCCCTGTCCATGCCTGCTGGACCATGAGTCAGCGGTAAGATGCACCTTACCACTGACCGCCCTGTCCAGCGAGGCATGGACATTGCCTTCCACATGCCGGTAGAGAGCCGGAATCGCCTTCCGTGAGAAAAAGTGGCGATTTTGGTACTTGCCACTGAGGTACTGCACATTCCACAAACTCACGGAAGGGGGCAGAATTTACCAACTGAAAAGGTAGCAGTTGAAGTGCTAGCAATTTCACTAAGCTAGCATTCAACCGCTGGGCATGTGGATGGCTGGGATTGTACTTCTTTCGGCGCTGCAGCAGTTGGGGCAGGGAAATTTGCCTGGTACTATCAGTAGATTGCCCGCATGTACTACTACTACTAGGTTGTGACACACCTATTTGTACACCTTCACTGCAGGCTTCAGAGGGGACTGGGGGTCTAGTGGGGTTGGAGGTCCCAGAAGGGCAAGGGGAGGTACGCTTTTGTCTTTGGTGTGGGTCTTTCTGGTGTACTTGCCAACAAGCTGCGTGGCAGGTCGACATATGTCTGGACAAGCATGTGGTACCCAGGCGGTTGATGTTTTGGCCACGCGAGATACGCTTGCAACATATATTGCAAATAGCAAAGGTACGATCTTGTGGACATGTTTAAAAAAAGGCCCACACCAAGGAACATTTGCTGTACCGGTCAGACACAGCAGCACCATGCACAAGCGCCGTAGATGTGTGCTGTAATGCAGTTGGTGTGCCCTTAAGCTGACCCCTGGAGGGCATCCTGCCTCTTTGGAGATGTGCCTGTGCCTCGTCCCCCTCCTCCTCCTCTTCCTCCTCCTCCTCCTCTCTCCTATCAGGCACCCAGGTAGAGTCAGTGACCTCATCATCCCCTCCCTCCTCATCACTGTCAAAAACCTGGCAGTATGCTCCAGCTGGGGGAACATCACTGCCAGATTGCTGTCCCTCTCGGCCACCCCCTTTCCCTGGACTCACATCAATGCCTTCCTCTATCTGTGTTCCATCATCGGAGCCTTCAAAACGCTGCGCATCTTCATTCAGCATGTACCCAACACTGTGTTGAAACAGTTCGGGGGACTCCTCAGGAGGACACGGTGGGACTATGGAAGGATTGTGTGATGGCATGGTACAGAGGGAAGAGGAAGCCTTGGCAGCTGCTTTGCCAGACAAACTAATATCAGTCTGTGTGAGAGAGGATGAGGAGGGCTTGGTCATCCAATCTACTATTTTCTCTGCATGTTGAGGCTCAACACGGCCAGCTCCCAAAAATAAGGACGTCCACCACCAGCGTTGCCTCTAGATGCAGAGCCTGCTTGCCCTCGTGACGCTCTGCCTTTCTTTGTTGTCCTTCCAGACATTTTAATAGCCTGCACAGGACAAAATCAGAAATATACAGCACCTGTCCAGTAAGAGCAACTGCGTTTATGGGCAAAAACACAGCAAACGTGCAGTATGATCGACTGCGTTTATGGGCAAAAACAGCAAACGTGCAGTAAGATCGACTGCGTTTATGGGCAAAAACACAGCAAACGTATAGTAAGATCGACTGAGTTTATGGCCAAAAACAGCAAACGTGCAGTATGATCGATTGAGTTTTGGGCAAAACAACACAGCAAACGTGCAACGTGCAGTATGATCGACTGTGTTTATGGGCAAAACAACACAGCAAACATGCAATGTGCAGTATGATCGACTGTGTTTATGACCAAAAACACAGCAAACGTGCAACGTGCAGTATGATCTACTGTGTTTATGGGCAAAACAGCACAGCAAACGTGCAACATGCAGTATGATCGACTGTGTTTATGGGCAAAACAACACAGCAAACATGCAATGTGCAGTATGATCGACTGTGTTTATGACCAAAAACACAGCAAACGTGCAACGTGCAGTATGATCGACTGTGTTTATGGGCAAAAAAACACAGCAAACGTGCAACGTGCAGTATGATCGACTGTGTTTATGGGCAAAACAGCACAGCAAACGTGCAACGTGCAGTATGATCGACTGTGTTTATGGCCAAAAACACAGCAATCGTGCAACATGCAGTATGATCGACTGTGTTTATGGGCAAAAAACACAGCACACGTGCAACGTGCAGTATGATCGACTGTGTTTATGGGCAAAACAGCACAGCAAATATGCAACGTGCAGTATGATCGACTGTGTTTATGGCCAAAAACAACACAGCAAACGCGCAACGTGCAGTATGATCGACTGTGTTTATGGCCAAAAACAACACAGCAAACGTGCAACGTGCAGTATGATCGACTGTGTTTATGGGCAAAACAGCACAGCAAACGTGCAACGTGCAGTATGATCGACTGTGTTTATGGCCAAAAACAACACAGCAAATGAGCAACGTGCAGTATGATCGACTGTGTTTATGGGCAAAACAGTACAGCAAACGTGCAACGTGCAGTATGATCAACTCTGTTTATGGCCAAAAACACAGCAAATGTGCAACGTGCAGTATGATCGACTGTGTTTATGGGCAAAACAACACAGCAAACGTGCAACGTGCAGTATGATCGACTGTGTTTATGGGCAAAACAGCACAGCAAACGTGCAACGTGCAGTATGATCGACTGTGTTTATGGCCAAAAACACCGCAAACGTGCAACGTGCAGTATGATCGACTGTGTTTATGGGCAAAACAACACAGCAAACGTGCAACGTGCAGTATGATCGACTGTGTTTATGGGCAAAACAACACAGCAAACGTGCAACGTGCAGTATGATCGACTGTGTTTATGGCCAAAAACGACACAGCAAGCGTGCAACGTGCAGTATGATCGACTGTGTTTATGGCCAAAAACAACACAGCAAACGTGCAACGTGCAGTATGATCGACTGTGTTTATGGCCAAAAACAACACAGCAAACGTGCAACGTGCAGTATGATCAAATGTGTTTATGGCCAAAAACAACACAGCAAACGTGCAACGTGCAGTATGATCGACTGTGTTTATGGCCAAAAACACAGCAAACCTATAGTACAGCACAATCTCCTGCCTGACAAATACTAATAGCAGATCTAGCTAAGCTATACAGTGTATAAATATATGTACAACTCCTAAGGATGTATATATATTCTCTACATACAGTAAATTTAACTATACTGACTACTAGCCTTCCTACTCTATCTATCTATCTATCTAGTAGAAAAGACACTGTGGGGTAGATTCATATAGAGATACGACGTTGTATCTACTGATACACCGTCGTATCTCTGAGATCCGATGGTCGGATCTATGTGGCTGATACATCGAATCAGGTTCCGCATTGATCTCTCTTAGAACCGACAGGTGTAAGTGACTTACACCGTCGGATCTTAGGCTGCAATCTCCCGCTGGCCTCTAGGTGGCGCTTCCGTCTGTATACGCGACGAATATGCAAATGAGGAGAACCGCCGATTCAGAAACGAACGCCCGGCTGTCGTTTTTTTTTTACGTCGTTTGCGTTCAGCTTTTTCCGGCAGATAGTTACCCCTGCTATATGAGGGGTAAGTGCGGCGTATCCTATGTTAAGTATGGCCGTCGTTGCCGCGTTGAGTTTTGAATTTCTTACGTCGTTTACGTAAGTCGTTAGCGAATACGACCATACGTAATTTGCGTTAACGTCAAAACCAATGACGTCCTTGCGACGTCATTTGGAGCAATGCACGCTGGGAAATAATACACTCCCCCTAGCCGCAGAATTTGAATTCCGCCAGGGGATTTACGATCTGCCGGCGCAACTTTCGAGGCAAGTGCTTTGTGAATACAGCACTTGCCTCAAAAACTGCCACTGGCGGATCGTAAAGAAGATCCGCTGATCTATGTGAATCTACCCCTGTGTCTCTATCTATCTCTCTCTCTCTAACTGACTGTCTGTCTGACTTCTCTGTAAAGCAAGCCGGAACACACTACACGAGGCCGCCCGGGAGGCGGCCTTTTATAGTGTGGGGCGTGTGCTAAAGCCCTGAGCCCTAATTGGCCAAAGCACCCAGGCTTTGGCCAATTAGGTCTCTTTGTTTTTTGGGCGCTGTGATTGACCAAGCATGCGGGGTCATGGTGCATGCTTGGCCAATCATTAGCGCGCAACACCGCAGTGAATTATGGGCCGTTGCGCGTCATTCGAATTTGGCGCGAACGATCAGTTTTGTTCGTTTTTCGAATCGAACACGAAGCTCAGTCTAGATGTGTAAACAGCTACTGAGTGTCCTCTTCTTACACTGAAACAAGTTTGCATTTCATTCTAGTTACAAACACATCTAGACAACAATGTACTAAACTTCTTTTCATACAAATAGGCATGACCAAATGTAGTTAACCCTGTATCTCACAAAAACTTTGTATTATTAGTGGGCGAACTAACTATGTTTAATATGATCGATTTACTGTGACCACAAGCCTGTAAGTTGCAATTTTAAACTGTACAACAGTAAAGAAAAGCACATGGAGCAACATGCAAGTTCTAATAATAACAGTAACACAGGAGAAATACATACTTTTTTGAAGCATTCTCTTGATCCTTCTGTACTGGCCGTGTTCCCTCAGTTTCAGGTATGACCAGCGTTTCCTCAGATGCTCCTTGGATCGTTGTACCCCAAAATTCCTGTGCAGACTTCTCACAACTTTAGACATGATCTTGGTCTTTCTCACATTAGGGTTCTTGCAGGGCTGTCTTAATGGGAGGGCACAACTGGGCACTGCCCAGGGGCCCCAGCTGCATGGGGGGGGGGGCCCTGCACTTTTCCCAAAGCAGCTGGTCCTTGAGCCCAAATTGGGGGCCCCATGATGGTACTGAGAGTTATAGATACACAGGGGAGTCAGTCTGCCTTCTACCTACTTGATGTCTGTTTACCTTCACTGTCATCATTGTAGGGGCCCCAGAGCATTACTTTGCTCAGGGGCCCATGATGCTAATAAGACGGCCCTGGGTTCTTGTATGGTCCATGCTTCCCATCATAGTCTGTCCTCCTCAAGATGTCCACCATCTCAGCCATCTCTACAAAGGACATATTTGAGGCCTTATATCTCCTCCTGGATCAGGACGTTTCTGGCTCTGGGCTTTCCTTCTCGTTAGTGGAATTATCACCCACCTGCTGTGTTTTCCGCCATGTTCCTCTCCCACTGTGCAATGAAAGAGAAGGGGTGGGGAATATACTAGAAGGAATGTCAGGTGTGGGTGAGGCGGGCAGAGTTTCACGCATGCGCAGTGTATATACAGCATGTGTAGAACGAACGATCTGTGAGCGGAGAAAGTGCTGATTGAGAGAACAAAGGTAAGATTTTTACTTGGTGCATCAGTGGCCTATACTGCTTCTAGATTGAGGGCGATATTGGAATAAGATTATGAGAGTTTAGACTGACATTAGTATTTCTCTTTTGTTTTGTCTTGCAGAGAAAATGAATATAATTAACCACTTCCAGAGCTTTTTTTCTCAGAAAATAGGTACAGGAACTCAACCACGACCCGTTCAGATTTCACAAACAGTAGAAGGGTCTTAAAAGGGCATTAAATACCAGAATTGCATTACATACAGAGTGCAGAGTTCAGGGGGTTACAAAGCTGTCACTTGCAAACACAGAAACCAGACTTCTGTGTTTACAAGTGATTGTGGTGAGCAGGCACCAAAGAGTCTGAGCCAAAGGTGGTGGAACTGAGTTCCCCCAAGTTCCCCCAGAAAAAAAGCCCTGACCACTTCATCACTGGGCACCTAAACCCCCTTTCGTGCCCAGACCAATTTTCAGCTTTCAGCGCTGACACATTTTGAATGACAATTGCGCGGTCAAATCAAATTGTTACCATTCCCCCCTCCCCCACAAATAGAGCTTTCTTTTGGTGGTATTTGGTCATCTCTGAAAGTTTTATTTTTTGCGCTATAAACAAAAAAAAAAAGAACATTTTGAAAAAAAAAACACAATATTTTTTACCTTTTGTTATAATATCCCAATTTTTATTTTTTATTTTAAATAAATGTCCCTCAGTTTAGGCCGATATGTATTCTTCTACATATGTTTGTTAAAAAAATCGCAATAAGCGTATATTGATTGGTTTGCGAAAAAGTTATAGCGCCTACAAAATAGGGGACAGATTTATGATTTTTTTTTTTACTAGTAATGGCGGCAATCTGCAATTTTTTTTGTCAGGGCTGCGATATTGCGGCGGATGTATCAGACACTTTTGACACAATTTTGGGACCATTTACATTTATACAGTGCTATAAAAATGCACTAATTACTGTATAAATGTGACTGGCAGGGAAGGGGTTAACACTAGGGGGCATGGAAAGGGTTAAATGTATTCCCTGGGTGTGTTCTAACTGTGTGGGGGGAGGGGACTGACTGGGGGAGGTGACCGATGCTGTGTCCCTATGTACAAGGGACACAGATCGGTCTCCTCTCTCCCTGACAGGACGTGGAGCTCTGTGTTTACACACAGAGCTCCACGTCCCTGCTGTGTCACCGCCAATCACGAGTACCTGGCGGACATCATGGCCGCCAGGCACACGCATCGGCATCCCAGGTTAAGGACCCTGAGTTCCTGAATGAATTTCATAGACATGTACAGAGATCTGCCCTGTTTGTGGGAAATAAAAAACCTACTGCACAAAAACAAACCAGCTAGGAAGGCAGCAATGGAGAAACTGCTGGTGTTTGTAAAGCTGCATGTCCCTGAGGCAGAAATCCTTTTTTTGAACAGTAAAATTGGAAGCTTGAGGGGCACATACAAGAAGGAGTGGAATAAAGTCATGGATTCCCAGAAATCAGGAGCAACAGCAGCTGATGTGTATGTACCCAGTCTGTGGTACTACAGCGGGATGAGTTTTCTGGACGGCCAGACCAGCCAATTTTTTATTGTCCTAATATTAATAATGTAAAGTAGATTTAATTATTGATAAAAAAATAATGATTTACCAAAACGTGGTTTACATATTAATAGACAGTAGTGGCCAAAAATGATTGGGACAGGGATGAAAACTGCTAGGGTCAGAATGATAGTCTTTTCTATTTATTAACATTCAATTTCATGAGATGAAAATTGTGTGTGATTGATGAACCAAAAACTAAAACTATGTCCCTTTTTTATACACAGGAAGACATCAGCCTGGATGAAGATGTGGAAGGGGGCAGCCAGGAGGAGGCGGGGGCAAGTGCCAGACAGGAGGTGAGGGGGAAAATGCCAGCCAGGAGGTGGCGGGGGTAAGTGCCAGCCAGGAGGTGGCCGGGCCCAGTCGCCACACACAATCATGCCTCCCCGCCATCTTCCAAAAAAAATGCCCAGAAGGGGGAGGAAAATGGAGGTGGCAGCACTCAGCCTCATTAAGAAAACTAGTCAGGCCCTGAGAGCCGTCCCCAACGCTCATGAGGCCTATGCCTGCCTGGTGGAATCAAAATTGAAGGAAATGGAGCAGGACCAACGCCTCGTCAGTGAGGATTTCATTGTACAAACCCTAAATAAGGGGTTGAGGGGCCTACTGACTTCTGATACCCACCTTTGTGAGCTCCACCATCCTTCTCCTCCACCTCTTGCCACAACGCCACAGTGTGGAAGCAAGCATGCAAGGAAGACAATAAAGGGATGGCCTTGGTTCAGTCTGGTCTGACAGAAAACACAGGCTGTTGTAGTACCACAGACTGGGGACATATACAGTATATCATCTGCTGCTGTTCCTGATCTCTGGGAGTCCATGACCAGATTCTGCTCCCTATTGTATGGGCTCCTCAGGCTACCAATTTGCTTTTCCAAAAATTTGATGTCTGCCCTGGGGTTCAAAGGCTTCACAAATTCCAACAGTTTATCCATCGTTACCTTCCTCTTCATTTTCTTTATGAGCCAGAATAAATGGTTATTTTTATATATGTGTTTTTCCTAAAAAATAACAGTTTGTTTGTAAATAGGCAGGTACATTTCAAAAATACTATGTCAAATTAACAAGGGACACCAACCAACCTCCTTGATGTTCAAAAATACAGGATAATAATGTTGTTGTGGTAACTTGACACGCAAAAAAAGGGATTATGGAGATCACTAGAAAATAATTAAACAAAAATATAAAAAAATGGAGATCTGGATTAAAATTAAAATAAAAAATTGATGACTATAAAAATATCTTACAAACATTATTATGGAGATATGGATTTAAAAATGAAAAGTATTATTCATGAGATCACAAGAAAAAATAAAGAAATAAGTTTGTCAGAACTCTATGTGAGTATCAGCAGCAAAACAACTTCTTTATTCTAGCATTATAAAGAAGAAAAGAATCCAATAATTGGAAGCGTGACGAATGTGCTATCTCCATTAAGAACGCTAGTTTTACCAGACCGAGCGCTTCCGTCTCGTACTTGATTCTGAGCATGCAAGTTTTTGCATACAGACAAACGCGATTCGTGATAGGAATTTTTCCTGTCACGAAAATTGAGATCCTGCTCTCAAACTTTTCTTGGCTGACAAAAACCTCACACCACACTTTTCCTGTCACGAAAACCGATGAGGCAATAGTTTCCTTTAAATAGTGAGAGTGGTACCACATCAATTCAGCCAGTAGACTCAATTCATTAAGCTATAATGATTGTTTTTTGCCCTAAAAAATATTTAACCACTTCAGACCCGCGCTATAGCCGAATGATGGCTACAGCGCGGGTCTGAATATCCAACCCGCCATCTTTTGACGGCCGCCCCTTTGGGCGTTCCCAGCGCACGTTCCAGAACGCGCTGCGGGGAAGCCCTGTGTTGGCGGTGTCCCTTGGACACAGCCAATCACAGATCGCGGCGAATGGCCAATCAGAGTGGCCATTTGAGATGCGATCTGTGCGGCGAATGAGAGATGATCTCATATGTAAACATATGAGATCATCTCTCATTGCCGTTTTACACAGAGACAGTGTCCTGTCTCTAGAGAGGAGGGGAACGATCTGTGTTCCTTGTACATAGTGACACAGATTGGTCTCCCCCCAGTCACCCCCCTCCCCCCACAGTTAGAACACACCTAGGATACACATTAACCCCTTCCTCACCCCCTAGTGTTAACCCCTTCAATGCCAGTCACATTTATACAGTAATTAGTGCATATTTAAAGCACTGATCGCAGTATAAATGTGAATGGCGCCAAAAATGTGTCAAAAGTGTCCGACGTGTCTGCCATAACGTCGCAGTACCAATAAAATCGCCACCATTTCTAGCAAAAAAAATAATAATAAAAAATAATAATTCTGTCCCCTATTTTGTAAGCGCTATAACTTTTGCGCAAACCAGTCGCTTATTGCGATTTTTTACCAAAAATATGTAGAAGAATACATATCGCCCTAAACTGAGAAAAAAAAAATGTTTTTTTTTTTTTAAATTGGGATATTTATTATAGCAACAAGTAAAAAATATTGTATTTTTTTTCAAAACTGTCGCTCTTTTTTGTTTAAAGCGCAAAAAATAAAAATCGCACAGGCGATCAAATACCACCAAAAGAAAGCTCTACTTGTGGGGAAAAAAGGACTGTGCCCAGTAAGCAAGTGGTTAAACCAGCTATTTAAACCAGTACCAGCCAAAGAGTGCTGAAAATAATAGTCATATAGCTTAAAAATAATGACTGTCATGACAAAAATTACATGTGTTAGAGCTTAGTGAACTGCGTTCAATATCTTTTAATAGTTTTAACAGCTCCTTTGGGTAAGCAGTTAAAGGGGAATATAAATATTCTGTGATGTTTAACTCTTATCCTGGATTTATGTATGGTTCCTTTCTGTAAAGCCATGCTATTTCTTGTCCAAATCAAACTTGCTTTCTTTTGCCAGCATGCTATAAACCTAATCTACATTTCATCAAGATATCTTCCTGCAGCAGGTTGATCTGAGACAGTACTCATGACCTGCAAAAACTGTCACTGAGGTAATGACATCTTAATGTGATGGAGAAGAAAACTGGAATAAAATAGAACAGTATCTAAAAAAAATATGTCAGTTTATTTAGAAAATAGATCAACAGAAAATCGCCAGGACTAAGCAAAAACCATAATCCAAATAAGATAAATAATAATTGTTGCTAAATCGCAACATATTTAACTAGTTATTGAATTGAATTGATCACCAAAATCAATCAGGGCTTCTTTGACCCTGTCCAGATAGTAAACCCATCATTTATGTTTCTAAACTGACACAAACCAGAAAAAATACAGTAGGTATAGAAAAAAATCCCCCCTTTAACCACTTCAGCCCCAGACCATTTGGCTGCCAAATGACCAGGCCACTTTTTGCAATTTGGCACTGCGTCGCTTTAACTGATAATTGCGTGGTTGTGCGCCGTGGTTTCCAAACAAAATTGATGTTCTTTTTTCCCCACAAATAGAGCTTTTTTTGTCGTATTTGATCACCTCATTTTTTTTGCGCTATAAACAAAAACAGAGTGACATTTTATTTTTTTCTCAGTTTAGACCAATACGTATTCTTCTACATTTTTTTTGAAAAAAAAAAACCCTGCAACAAGCGTATATTGATTGGTTTGCGCAAAAGTTATAGGCCCAGATTCACAGAGCGATTACACCTGCGCAACAGGAGATGCGCGGCGTAAGTCGAAATGTGCGCGTGCGTTTCGATGCACGGCATCCCCAGAACGAGATACGCAAAAAATCTACTTTTTTTTGTCCCGCATAATTTCGTTAGACTGGCGTATCCGTCCGCGCAAAAGTGCGCTAGACAGACCATTGATTTGCTAGTCAAATATGCTAATGAGGGACTTACGGGGATCCACAAAAGAACGTTGGGGCAGCGCAGGCGACGCAGTGTGCGCAACAGCAAAATGTCCTGTCTAAAATTAGAGCATATAAAAGCTGGTCTAAAAAGAGAAAAAAAGTCTACTTGTTAGATAAAGCAACACTGTTAGTGAGGAGCTCAGCAGTCACACGTGTTGCACAACAATCTGTATGCCAACATGCCAGGGGCATCGTCGCACATAGCTATACTACTGACTTTAGATGAACAAAGAAGGATGAGGGCACGGAGGATGGCACGGAGGATGGCACGGGAGAGGATATACCGCACCCGCATAGACCTGTTTGGCATGAGTGATTCTGAGGTGTTTCGCATCTTCAGATTCACCCCTCATGTCATCCTGGAATTAACCACAACCCTGCAGGAGGACATCACCAGCCCAACACACCGCTCACATGCAGTGCAGCCACTGGTCAAGGTCATGGCAACACTCCATTTCCTTGCCAGTGGCTCTTTTCAGCGTACAAGTGGAGTGGTGGCTGGGATGTCACAATCCTCCATGAGCAGATGTGTGCACCAGGTTGTCCCTGCAATCCTCAGACGCATGGCCAACCAAATCATCAAACCCACCACTGAGGACCTGCGGCTGAAGGCAATGACAGATTTCTACAGAATTGACAGATTCCCACGCACTGTGGGGGCCATTGATTGCACACAAGTGGCACTCCAGCCCCCCCATGAGACAGAGCACATGTACCGCAATCGGAAGCATTGGCATTCCATCAACGTACAGGTGATAGTCGATGCCCAAGGCCTCATATGGCACGTCCGTGCCAAACACCCAGGGTCCAGCCATGACAGCTACATATACAATCAAAGCCACATCCGAATGGAATTCGGTCAGAACATGTATGGGGACACCTGGCTGGTTGGTGAGTGACATGGGTGGCAGGCATGACTATCCCCGCCCATGATGCACACATCACAAGGGGCACATGCATGACTAACATCCTCCTGTCTTTTCCCTTACAGGTGACTCTGCATATCCACTGGGACCCCATCTCATGACTCCTATCCGGAACCCCCAAACCCCAGGAGAGGAAAGATACAATCAAGCACATGCCCAAACACGAGCAGTGGTGGAGCGCACCTTTGGCCTCCTAAAGTCACGTTTCCGATGCCTGGATAAGTCTGGGGGTACCCTCTTGTATTCCCCAAACTTTGTGTGCCAGATCATCGGTGCATGTTGCATGTTGCACAACTTCACAGAAAGAAAGGGCCTGCAGATTGACCTACGTGATGACCTGACCCCTGAACCAGACAATCCCCCCCTAACCGAGGGTCCCCCGTCTTCTGAGGGAAGAGCAGCCAGGAGACAGCTCACATTGGGCATCTTTGCACGTTAAACACACACATTAATCATGGCACAATGAGAATGCATGCATGCACACCACTGTGGTCCCTAGCACACACACCCCACATCCACATCAAATTGGATTGGCACCAGTCCACCATGCTGGACTTGTGAGCAGCAACGCCACGCCAAGGCTCCAATTATGTCACTGTACATTCATACACCATTCACACGGACCTGGGGATCACTTCTCCCTGGTCCTGGGGAACCCTTCTCCACCAAAATTGAGGGTGACACCCCTTTTCCGGCAGGAATGTCACCCCCACATTCAAACAGCATTCACAACCCAAAAAAAACAAAAAAAAACAAAAAAAAAAATACCCAGCAAAATCAAACATTTTCCAGCAAAAAAAAAAAAAAAAAGAGGGGAAAAAATAATTATTGCCCTTTACGTGAGCCACGCCTGGGGCGCCCCCGGCCACGGCCCCGGCTCCTCAGGGGAGACTCATGGGGAGGGGGAAAACCGGGGAAGGAGGAGCAGCCCCTGATCTCTGCCCACCTGGCGGCCTGCCCTCCAAGGCCACGGCTATTCTGTCCAGGGCAGCACCAAGTGTTGCCGTGTTGGCCTAGATAGCCTGGGTAAGGGCCCTCACATCCTGCCCAACGCCTGCTGATGTCGTCTGCAGTTCGTTTAGGCAGGTTGTGAAAGCCCGGGAGTGGGAGTCCAGGTTCCCCAGCGTATCCTTGATGGAGGACAGGCTCTCCTCCATCCGCACCAATGTCTGGCTGACCTGTCCCAGATGGCGGGTCTGGAGGAACTGGTCCCTTCTCAGAGTGGCGGGCAGGAGATCGGCCAACCCCCTGGTGTTCTGGGATGAAATCCTGCCTCCAGCTGATGCTTGTGGCCGGGGAGAAGGGGAGGCCCTTGGGAGGGGAGCCATGTTGGGGGAGGAGGGGGGGGGCTCCCCCTTAGGGAGGGCTGCCTGCTGCCAGCCAGAGGGGAAGAGTCCTCAAAAACCAAACGTCCAGTGCCTGACATGGACTCCTCCTCCTCATGATTCTCCTCCTCCTCTTGAACCTCCTCCTCCTCTTGAACCTCCTCCGCGGACTCCGGCCTTGTTGGGGGGGCCTCATTTGGCTGCTGTCCTGGGGATGGTGCGGTCAGGCCAGATGGCCCTGCACCCTCCTGCACATCTGTGGATGACACAAAACATTCACAGGTTGGAGGATCCACACACTTGCCACATATTCCCTTTCACCCCCTCCCCCACACATGCTACACACCTGATATTAAAAAAAAAACTTACCTGGTACCACGGGCTCCGGACTTGAGTCAAAGCCGGGCAGGCCCTCAACTTCATGCCGATGAAAGGTCAGGGCCACCGCACGCTCCTCCGCTGTCAGCCTAATAGGGCATGGTGGGCCCTCTCCTGTGCCCCTGGCATGGGCATGCATTCTGGCCAGCTTCTGTTTGACCAGACGCCGGAGGTCATTGATTTTTTTGTCAATCCCAGACCGGGTCCGTGTCTCCCCCTCCCCCGCTGAATTGACCTGCTCAGTGATCATATCCAAAATCTCCCTCCTCCTGGCCGGGTTGGTGTTGGCACTGTCTGGGCCGTGGAGGAAACGCCCATAATCGCTAATGGCCCGGGCAAGAATTCTTTTTTCCCCCACAGTAAAATTGAGCTTTCTCTTTCTCTCTGTCATACTTCCCAAAAAACTCACTCCCAGTCAGCAAAAATCACTCACAAAAACAAGCACAGCCAATCAAGCAAGAACACACACAAATCTAACACCCAAAAAATCACACTAGCACTCAGCAAGAAACAGTCACAAAAACAAACAGCAAAAAAACAGCAAGAAAACAAACGAACAGAAATATATCAAACAAACAGTCACTCAAACACTTATCAAAAAACACTTTCAAAGATCTACTAACAAACACTTGATCACACAGAACACTAATCTGACAACTACAAAACACAACGCAACGAACAACAGGACAAAAGCACTTGGTTAAATGGGAAGGGACAAAGGGATGTACTTTTGCAATGCAAGTGCGTTTGTGTGTGTCTATTTATGCTGTTTGCGTAGTTCACAACGTTGCCCTAGTCCATTTCCAATTTCACTGATTGCGCCGCTCCCGAGTTGTGAGCATTTGCACAGCGGAGCTGACCATGGTCTCCTTCAAGCGCGCATGCGCGAGCCGGCCGGCCCTTCATTTGCATGGGGTCACGGCTCATTTCAATGTAACACGCCCACGTCCTTCCCAATTTGTATTACTCCGCCTTACGCCTATGAAAAAACGTTACGCATGCGCAATTTTCTGCGCAAAAGCTACGAGAATAGGGTGATTATGCGGCAAAATTGTGCAAGTCTAACGTAAAGGCGGTGCGCTACGCCGGTCCAATAATGCGCAGATGTACGTGAATCTGGGCCATAGCGTCTACAAAATAGTTTTATGGCATTTTTAATACTATTATTTTTTTTACTTGTTATGGCAGCGATCTGCGATTTTTTATGTCTGCAATATTATGGTGGACACATCGGATACTTTTGACACTATTTTGGGACCATTCATATTTATACAGCGATCAGTGCTATAAAAATGCACTGATTTCTGTATAAATTTGACTGGCAGTGAAGGAGTTAACCACTAGGGGACGGGAAGGGGTTAAGTGTGTCCGACTCCTAGGGAGTGATTCTACTGTTAGGGGGTCTGGCTACATGTGACACATCACTAATCGCTGCTTCCGATGAGAGGAAGCAGACGATCAGTGACATGTCACCTGGCAGAACAGGGTGATGCCTTGTTCTGTGATCCCTCCGTTCTGCCGTTCAGTGACCCGATTGCGGGACACCGGTGGACATCAAGTCTGCGGGTCCCGCGGGCACAGTCACAGAGACCACGGTCACGGAGACCACTTATAACATCCAAGTTAAAGATATAACACAAACATGCCAGAAAAAAACTGAGTTGGAAAAAGGATCACCCCCTCTTAAAATGACTTGTAAATTCAATCAGGTGTAGCTAATCAGCTTCTCATTAGCACACAAAGCCATTTGACTTTCAACTGTGATCAGCTGTGGTCCTTTTGATTAGCTCAGCATAAAAAGAGCTTTCCTGGAGAACTTCAGTTCCTGGTAGAGCAGCTGAAGCAAACAATCAACTATGGGTGGCAAGGCACTGTCAAAAAAATCCCCTGGATAAAGTTGTGGACAGGCACAAGTCAGGAGGAAGATACCAAACAATGTCAAAGACTTTACCAATGCCTAAAAGCACAGTGAAGTCTATTATTAGAGGCTACCAATAGTGTTGCTCACGAATATTCGCATTGCGAATATTCGCTACGAATATTGCATATTCGAGTATTCGCGAATAACTCGAATATCGCGGCGAATATTCGCTATTTCGAATATTCGTATTTTTAAAAAATTTTTTTAGAACAGATCACATCCTAGAGATCCCCATCGACGTCTAAAAGCATTGCTGGTATGATTAGAGACCTTGGGCAGAGTAGCTGCAGTGATCATTTTATATTGTCGAAAAATCGCAATGCGATTATTCGGCAATAGCGATATCGCGCGATTATTTTGTATTGTAATATATCACGAATATTCTGAGCCAATCAGAGTGCTCCATTCCGCATTTCTCGAAATTTCGCAATTATTTTGTATTGTGAAATATCACGAATATTCTGAGCCAATCAGAGTGCTCCATTCCGCATTTCTCGAATATTCGCAATTATTTTGTATTGTAATATATCACGAATATTCTGAGCCAATCAGAGTGCTCCTTCCGCATTTCTCGAATATTCGCAATTATTTTGTATTGTAATATATCACTAATATTCTGAGCCAATCAGAGTGCTCTTTCCGCATTTGCCGAATATTCGCAATTATTTTGTATTATAAAATATCACAAATATTCTGAGCCAATCAGAGTGCTCCTTCCGCATTTGCCGAATATTCGCAATTATTTTGTATTGTAATATATCACGAATATTCTGAGCCAATCAGAGTGCTCCATTCCGCATTTCTCGAAATTTCGCATTCGCATTCGCAATAGCGAAATTTCGCAATCATTTCATTTCCAAAAAATATCACGAATATTCGTATTTAGCGAATATATCTCGAATATTCGACTATATATTCGAGATATATCGCGAAATCGAATATGGCATATTCTGCTCAACACTAGCTACCAAGAGGCCTACAGCAGCTCTAAAGCAGTTGCAGGAATTTATGACAAAGAGGGGTCATTGTGTGCATATGATAACAATATCACAAATTCTCCATAAATATGCCCTGTATGGGAGGGTTGCAAGAAAAAAGCCACTCCTCAAGAAAGGCCACATGTATTCACAGCTGAGCTTTGCCAAAACGCACCTTGAAGATTCTGAGGTTACATGGAAAAAGGTGGTATAGTCAGATGAAACTAAAATTGGAAATATTTAGCTTTAACACCTAATGAAATGTCTGGCAGAAATCCAATACAACTCACCATTCAAACAACACCATTACTACTGTAAAGTATGGAGGTGGTAATATTGTGTTATGGGGGTGTTTCTCTGCAGAAGGGATTGGAGCACTTGTCAGGATAGAAGAGAAATGGATAGGGCAAAATACCATCAAATTCTTAAGGAAAATCTGCTGCCCTCTGCCAGAATGTTGTCAATTGGTAGAAGACTTGCCTTCTAAAATGACAATAACCCAAAGCACACAGTAAAAATGACCACGCAGTGGCTGAAGGAGAAAAAGGTGAGTTTCCTTGCATGGACTAGTCAGAGCCCAGACTTTAAACTCCATTGAAAATCTGTGGAATGATTTAAAGACTGCAGTCCACAAACAGTCACCGGTTACCAAATTTTACTGAACTTGAGCAGTTCTGCAAAGAAGAATGGGCAACTATTGCAAAGTCTAGCTGTGCAAAGTTAGTAGAGACATACAGTATCCCAACAGACTAAAGACTCTAATTAAAGCAAAAGGTGGTTTAACCAAATACTGACAATGAGGTGATCCTTTTTCCAACTCAGTGATTCTGATTTAGAATTTTTTTCTGACATGTTGTTACAGTGCCTTGCAAAAGTATTCACACCCTTGGCAACTTTCGTGTTTTGTTGCTTCACAACCTGGAATTAACATGGATTATTTGAGGATTTACATAATTTATTTTACAGAACATGCCCACAACTTTGAAGATGTTTTTTTTTATTGTGAAGCAACAACAAATAGGACAAAATAACAGAAAAAGTAAATGTGCATAATTATTCACCACCTAAAGTCAATACTTTGTAGAGCCACCCTTTGTGGCTATCACAGCTCCAATTCACTGTGGATAAGTCTCTATGAGTTGGCCACATCTTACCACTGGGATTTTTGCCCATTCCTCCTTGCAAAACTGCTCCAGCTCCCTCAAGTTGGATGGTTTGCGCTTGTGAACAGCAATCTTAAATCCAGACCACAGATTTTCTATTGAATTGAGTTTTGGGCTTTGACTAGGCCATTCCAACACATTTACATGTTTTCCATTAAACCACTCAAGTGTTGCTTTAGCAGTGTGTTTGGGGTCACTGTCCTGCTGGAAGGTGAACCTCTGTCCTAGCCTCAAATCACACACAGAGTGGTCAAAATGATCCCTGTATTTAGCACCATCCATCTTTCCCTCAACTCTGGCCAGTTTCCCAGTCCCGACTGCTGAAAAACATCCCCACAGCATGATTCTGCCACCACCATGTTTCTCTGTGGGGATGGTGTCCTTTGAGTGATGTAATATGTTGGGTTTGCGCCAGACATAGCGATTTCTTTGATGGCCAAAAAGTTCAATTTTAGTTTCATCAGACCAGAGAACCTTCCTCCATACATTTTGTGAGTCTGCCACATGCCTTTTTCGCAAACTCAAAACATGGCATTTTGTTTTTTGCTGAAAGTAATGGCTTTCTTCTAGCCACTGTGCAATAAAGCCCAACTCTATGGAGCGTACGGCCTATTGTCATCCTATGTACAGATACTCTAGTCTCTGCTGTGGAACTCTGCAGCTCCTCTAGTGTTACCTTAGGTCTCTGTGCTGCCTCTCTGATTAATTCCTTCCTTGCCCAGTCAATGCGTTTTGGTGTGAGGCCGTCTCTTGGCAGGTTTTCTGCTGTGTCATGTTCTTTCCATTTGGTTATGATAGATTTGATGGTGCTCCTATTTGGATATGTTTTTTATAACCTAACCATGACTTGTACTTCTCAACAACATTGTCCCTTACTTGTTTGGAGAGTTTCTTGGTCTTCATGGCAGTGTTTGGTTAGTGGTGCCTCTTGCTTAGGTGTTGCAGCCTCTGGGGCCTTTCAAAAAGGTGTGTATATGTAATGACAGATTATGTGACACTTTACACACAGGTGGACATCATTTCACTAATTATGTGACTTCTGAAGGTAATTGGTTGCACCAGAGCTTTTTATGGGCTTCATAACAAAGGGGGGTGAATACATACGCACATGGCAATTATCATTTTTTTATTTCTGAAAAATAGTTTTATGTGTATATTTTTCTAATTTTACTTCACCAACTTAGACTTTTGTGTTCTGATCATGCACGGGAGTGACGTTACAGGGCCAGATGCTACGGCCCCCGGAAAGAAAAGGGGTAAAGATGGATCGCGGACTTTGTTTGCAGGTAAGTGGCACATAATGGGCTAGTATGCGATGCATACCAGCCCATTACGCTTTTTACTTTGCAGGGGAAAAAAAGGAAGTAAAACCCATTAGGGTTTACTTCCTCTTTAATTGCTTCTGTAAGGAATACATGGCCACACAATGGCTAAATTATCGCATATATAAAGTCAGCAAGAAGTGGTTTACATTGTCCTTTGAAAGATCCGGATATTTAGAAGGGATGTCAAATGTCCAAGTTTGCCAGTAGGAACTTATCAAAGACTTCAAACTCATGCTATATTAAATCAAAAATGACCTTGCTAACTGTCCCTTACAAGCCAAAAAATTAAGAAAAATAAATGGTTCCGTTAGATTTATGCTATAAGTTGGTGCTTTTTAAAAGGTGATTCTTTTTTCCTGAACATTAGGTTTTATTTCTGTAGTGGCGATTACTGTTTTATTTGGGCCTTACATTACATGGCATGGCAATTCTCTTTGTTTCTCCAGTATTAGTTTATTGTTTGCCCTTTTGTAACAGTTGTTATATCCCTCATAATTCTGAAATGATGCTCCTGTCCCTGCTGACTTCAGCAGTCTAAACAGCCGTATCTTCATTGTGATCTTCTTTGTTGCCTGTTTATTTAGATACATTGGTTTCCGCTAGCTCCCTTTGCACTTTTACCCAAGGGTTTTTAAGCACATATAGTTATCCAGCTAATGTTCTACTGCCTGCTTGTTTATAGTGAGCATTCCTGCTAAAATCATTTATCCAAATGTAACCCTGAATTATTCAGACTTACTAAAGTACAAAAGTGCATGCAGTCTACATACAGCAACAAATGCTAGGAGTTACAGATGTCGGCTTATATAATGAAACAGTACAAGGAGTAATATTAATGTACCAAGTGCACTCATCTAAAGTAACCAATCAGATTTCACTTTTCATTAGACTATGTCATTTAATGCCTTGACAAAACAATTCAGATGTTCTACGTTAGGACCATGTTAGGACACATTAACCACTTGTCTACAGGGGAAAAATTTTAATTTTTTACACACGTTTAAATCTGCATTGCTTTGCTATACAATTATTATAACCCCAGCCCCCCCCCCCCCCAGAAACATTATTTTTTTTTTAAACCAGGCCTTGTAGAATTCATGTCTTCGCTGTCAGATCCTTAGGCCGCGTACACATGATCAGACATGTCAGATGAAACATGTCCGACGGAACGTTTTCATCGGACCACACTGAAGTGGTCTGTTGGTCTGATGTGCGTACACACCATCGGACAAAAATCCCAATCGGACCAGAACGCGGTGACGTAGAACACCACGACGTGATGAAAAAACAAAGTTCAGTGCTTCCAAGCATGCGTTGACTTGATTCTGAGCATGCGTGGGTTTTTGGTCCGATGATTTTGTGTACTAACCATCGAACCTGTCCGACGGACAGGTTTCCAGCGGACAGGTTTCAAAGTATGTTTTGAAAATTTGGTCCGCTGGAAAACGGTCCCATAGGCCGTACACACGATCGAACATGTCCGGTTGTCTGTTTCCTTATAACCACAGTGCTGGGAGCTTTCTCACTGTGGTCACTAATCAAGGAGGTGTGATTACTGTGTGTAAACTGAAACTAGATTGGGCTGAGGGGTTTTAGACAAACCATCACTGCCCTCTATTGGCTCTCTGGCTCTGTGAGAGAGACAGGAAACAACAGCAAAAACAAAACTAGAACTGTAGGTTGATTATATGATTGATTTTTATCTATTTGTAATCATTTTTAAAAGGAATCAGTTAACTATTTTGTCTCTATACCCTGTACACAGTCATTTCAGCCCAAATTTTTTTCCTTTAGTGACCCTTTAACCCCCCTGGTGGTATTCCCGAGTCTGACTCGGGGTTCGATTTTTATGCTGCGATCGGTAACCCCGAGTCAGACTCGGGCTCGCCTCGCAGCTTTCACAGGCAAGGTTTACTTACCTTGTCTGTGGATCCAGCGATGCATCCACGCTCGATTTACACAGTGTCCCTGTGTGCCGCCGAGCTCCATTCCCTGCGACGTTACAACGCAAGGGGGCGGAGAACGGCGCCATATTCAAAAAAGTAAACAAACACATTACATACAGTGTACTGTAGTCTTATAGATTACAGTACTGTATGTAAAAAATACACACCCCCCTTGTCCCTAGTGGTCTGCCCAGTATCCTACATGTACTTTTATATAATAAAAACGGTTCTTTCTCCCTGCAAACTGTAGATTGTCCATAGCAACCACAAGTGTCCCTTTATGTGAAAAATGGTTTTAGATCAGCTAGAAAACAGCGATAATAAATTATAATCACTTGCAGAATTGAACGATAGCGATTTGTGGGGGAATTCGTCATAAAAAATAAAAAAAATAATGACAGCGACAATTCTGCAACTGAGCAAATTTCAGTGATTTTGAGTTGATTACATTATTGAATAGTTTTTATTATAATTATATTATATTATTATTTGTTAGAATTATTTATAATTATTTATTATATTATAATTTATAATTTTGTTTTAAAAAAAATGTCATACACACGAGCAGACAGATTTGTTCAAATCGGTCGGATAGACCGATTTGAACAAATCTGTCTGCTGGGGACGTATTGGTTTGATCGTGTACACACGATCAAACCAAAATCCCCTCCGGCAGACGGCGCGCTGACGTGGCAGTGACGTTGACGCCGCCACGTCACCGCACCAGGAAGTAAAACACTTCCACGCATGCGTCAAAACCATTCGACGCGTGTGCGAGAAGACATGTCTGCTGGTTAGCGTACTATCCAGCAGACATGTCGGGCGGACGGGTTCCCAGCCGACAGATTTGAAAGCCTGCTTTCAAATCTGTCGGCTGGCCAAATTCGTCTGCTCGCTCGTACACACGATCGAATCTGTCTGCTGGGACGGTCTGGCAGACCGTTTCCAGCAGACAGATTTGATCGTGTGTACACGGCCTTAGACTTTTGTTTGGTCAGATTTAAGAGAGTTATTCCTAAGAATTACAAGCCTACAGTATAAAACGCCAAATTTCCTTGCAAATAATGGTAACGCTTTCAGCACCTAAAATCTGAAAGAATCATACCAGGGAGGTTAATATTAGTGCTTAAAAATAATCCGATTGCGCATGTTCAAGCTACAGTCTGCTTAGATCTATGGATAAAGAAGTTGTGCAGATTCAGAATTCCAAGCACATACAGTATACTGTATCTCACCAATAGAGTGCCCAATATGTGTATAGACTCAGAGCTGTAAAGTGGTTAAAAGTCTGACTTTTTTGACATTTTATTTTTAGGGTGAAAAATCATTTGAGAGGCTGTCAAATTTGAAAATGATGTCTGTATTCAACAGACTTTTTTCTATCAAGATTTAAAAGCCTGTGAAGAACATTCCCTTCACTTTCTGACTTGCCTGATATCCTTTTAGCTGGACAGGAATTGAGGAGAAATCTGGGACGCAGACAGCAATAAAATCCTCACTCTGTATCCAACCCTTTTCACTCTAGTCTATTTGTGCTCTACCTGACATCTTTCCAATAGACAGGAAGTTGGGAGAGTTTCTTTAACTTCCTGTTTTGTGTGAGTTAGGATACATCTCTCAAACAGGGACAGCAATACAAAGTTGACAGAGGTTCTAAAGCCAGCCATAGATGGAGTGATTTCCTTTCCTGCAATCATGGGTTGCAGGAAAAAAAAATGCTTGATTGCCCCATCAACACTGACAGAGCTATTATGTTCTCCCCGTGGGGAGGCGGGGGGAGCCATCCCAGCCAGTATAACACACAGTAATTGTAAAATAACTGCTTGGAGAATCCGACTGGCTGGTTGTATCCAAGTTATTTGATCAATCAACATGGATACAATCATCCTGCCCATACATGGTTCGAATCTGAACTGGCCAAGATTGGAACCGTCTATGGCTGGCTTAACTCCCCTTCTAATCACTGTTTAAAAAATGTTTGCTGGTAATAGACTTTAAAGGGACCATGCCTGTGTCGTAAAATCCCTGTATGAAGCTACGCCCTGGGTGTTGCAATATTCTGATTATATGTCGAATACCCATTTTCCCTCACTACACGTGGTGGTTCCTCCTATCTACTCATGTTCTGTATTGACTTATGAGATGGCTTGAGAAACCACTGCACCTGCTGGGGGTATCAGGTATTTACACTGAAGTGTTAAATGCCTTTTGTATTCAACTCCCACAGCAAGGGCTATTAACCAATCTACGCTCCTTCTCCACCTACCGCTCTAACAGGAAAAGAGAATCACCGCTCCAGGTGAGTCTTATGAGCAATCAGGAACCTTCGGGATACCAGGGTGCTGGCGATGCACGTAGCAATAGCAGAAGATAGGAGGAAGAATGGACGTCCGCACTCCGGGGAAACTTGAAGAAAGTTGTCTTTTATTGATAAAACTGGGACATGCAAAATCAATACAGCCACAGAGCAGAACCTCCGACGCGTTACGCACTATGCTAGTGCTTAGTCATGGCTTAGCACTAGCATAGTGCGAAACGCGTCTGCTGTTCTGCTCTGTGGCTGTATTGATTTTGCATGTCCCAGTTTTATCAATAAAAGACAACTTTCTTCAAGTTTCCTCGAAGTGCGGCCGTCCATTCTTCCTCCTATCTTCTGCTAATACCCACTCTAACAGACTAGGGCTTCTGGGTATGAGGTTAGTACTGTATGTGGTAGATAGAAGCTCCTGCGCTACCGAGGGGGGTGGAATGGGATAGGGTCACTGCTGCAAACACCTGACACTCTGTCCTGGGCAGAGAGAAACAGCAAATAGAAAAATAAGGGGGGTGGAGTCTGCGCTGTGAAAATTGGGTGAAATCCAAGGGTGACACGGGAATAAATCCCTAGGCTGGTGGACGTGGGTGAAAGCAAAAAAGAGGGGGGGGGGTGGTGGTGGGGGCAAGTTCAGAACAGAGTGTTAGCATACATAAATATTGTGTCAATACGTATACCGTTTAAATAATAATGTAACACAAAAAGGTAGAATACCAAATGGCAAGTGACAAGCGTCATCAATCACTCATACATCCACTCACATGGAGGTGATGGATGGTGGGCCTATCTCCCACGAACACCGAGTTCGTCCTGGGTCCTGGATGCACACCTGGCTACTCTTCTTCTGTGTCTGGACTGGGTGGACACTTGGAGAAGGTGGAGGGGACCCTCACACAGCATATATGTCAGGAGAGAGAAAGACCATAGTACAGCCCCGCAAAAATGGAACAAGTTTATTAAAAAACATATGGATACACTCACATTTGGACGATAAAACTGGGCACAGAAAACCAGACAGACGGCAGGGGGGTCTTGTTGCGTCAGGCGTGTGGACTCTGATGCTCCTCGATCCCTAGGAAGAAGAAGAGGAGCCAGGTGTGCATCCAGGACTTAGGACGAACTCGGTGTTCGTGGGAGATAGGCCCACCATCCATCACCTCCATGTGAGTGGATGTATGAGTGATTGATGACGCTTGTTTAGACATTTCCCTAACATCATATCCAACCTGCTTTGTATCCTCTCCATGCCTTACTGCTGAGGAGTGCTGATGTCGTTCTCTGCCCATTGAAGTGTATTCCTCCCCCCCCTGCTGGAGGTGGTTCTATTTGGCTATCCGTGCCATAGCCGTAAGGTGAGGAGCTAGGGACCACCAGAGGTGCTCATTGTGCAACGTCCTTTCCCGGCACCACTTTTCCATTTTTGGATCCTGTCTTCTGGGACATTTGGGAAACACTTTTAGAGACTTTTTTTCTGTATTTTTTCACTTTCTACATTGACTTATATTTGCATATTATTTGCATTGTTCACTGTGTCATTCACTCAGGGGCGCCCCTAGTGGGAAGGTTTCCCTGATTTCACACTACATGTACCAGCACATTGTGTATATATTTTGCCATTTTGAATTTGTACTCCTTTTTTGTCACTTGCCATTTGGTATTCTACCTTTTTGTGTTACATTATTATTTAAACGGTATACGTATTGACACAATATTTATGTATGCTAACACTCTGTTCTGAACTTGCCCCCACCACCCCCCCCCCCTCTTTTTTTGCTTTCACCCACGTCCACCAGCCTAGGGATTTATTCCCGTGTCACCCTTGGATTTCACCCAATTTTCACAGCGCAGACACCACCCCCCTTATTTTTCTAGTACTGTATGTGACCGTCTCCATCTGGCTGTGCTCGGGCCTGAGTGCCCAAATAGAACAGTATCTCCTGGTAAGGGGCAGTGGTATTATTAACCCACTCAGCTACGACACTATTCACCACTGGAGCTTAGGCTCCATGCACACTTGGCCTTACACTCATATAGAGTGGTTTTTTTTGTACAAAGTTTAGGTGAATTTAGAAGAGTTTCGAGTTTTTTTTTCTGCCAGAAAGCTCCAATCAGAAACACAAACCAGAAGGATTTTTTTCCTGCCTCTTAACGTTGAGCTTAACATATGCCTGTAATTGTCCTAATACACATGAACACATAGGATAATATTGAGCTGCTTCTGCACAACACCAAAACTCCTGTAGAAGCAGCAATTTTTAAGCCAGTGTGCATGGAGTCATACCCATATTCCTGCAGTATGGAGGCAGCAAGGGAATATGAACAGGGCCATTTGAAGGAATTTGGGGGCCCCAAGCAAAATGGGGGCCCCCAAGCACCCCCCCCCACATGCAAAGCCTACGTTAGCACTACACTAATTTTTTACACCCATGTTCTTACTCCTCCCCCCCTCCCTAGTCCCTATGTTTTTATATTCTCACCTCCCCTTCTTCCCTGTAGGCTGCTGCTGTAGCGTGGCCGAGCTCCTCTTCCTCCTGTCAGACCGGTGTTCTATCATTATGGGTCCCCAGTCCCCCATCATATAGTGCCCAGGCCGGGCCGGGTACCGCGCGGTATAGGAGATTCAGTTTCCTGTGTACCCGGCTGGACTGAAAGGAAGTGAGCACTCAGTGTGCACTTCCTGTCAGTCTGGCTGGGAACAGGAAACTGAATCTCCTGTACCATGCGCGGTACCCGGCCGGACTGACAGAACTCCAGGAGGAAGGAAGAGGAGCTCGCCCATGCTACAGCCTGGGAAGGGGAAGTTGGGGGCCCCTGGCCAGCTCGGGGCCCCAAGCAATTGTTTGTTTTGCCTGTCCTGTAGCGACGGGCCTGAATATGAATGGGTGAGTACCCCTTCCTCAGAGGGTGGGCTTTCACCTAGCAGATAATTGCAAACTTACAGAGTCCATTTACTTGCCTGTCACATCTAACGGGTTTTTAAACATAAAGACAGATGCCAGAAAGAGGTTGCACTACAGAGAGAAATCTGAACACTTTACCTGCAGTAGACCTGTTTCTGCTGTGGGATTATTTCTTTACAAAAGACTATTAACAGAATATGACTTGACAGTAATGAAAGTCTAAACGCACACAGTGAATCTAAAGCAGGCTTCCAATTCAGGGACATGTCCCGGTGAGTTTCTCACAATGCTCGGTTTAATTAGCATAACTTGTAATAAGGTGATGATTTCCTTTTAAAACATGTCTTGTTAATTACACCCGAGAACTGAACTTGCACACTGTGCATTACAATAACCAGTAACACTCCAGGTCTTATTTCCATTCTTTCCATTCACACCTTTCATGCTCATCTCCCAGCTAGTATACAATTTGCTTTCCTATTTTATCTATTGTTCCGCAGATCAAAAACACTGCTTTGTACATATTTCCTTTGATATATCTTTAATGTACTTTCCCTTCAGAAATAAACATTGCCCAAAATTCAATACAAAACCCACAATATTGTGCACCACACATGGTAGACAATGCAGGCTACTGAAATCAATAGCATGTACCACTGGGTGGCATACAATACTAAGCAACATATGCTATTAAATCAATGCAAAACCTGGGCCTGGGTGCACCTTCTTTGTGACCACCTGCCATAGGCAGGCAATTCATATATTTGCCTGCTGAAAGTTATTCATTTATGTTTATTATTTCTGCTCAGCATACAAGATTTTAATTGACCTTGCAGTAGAGCTGGTAAAAGGCAAGCCTATTGTCCCACAGTTGTTATGTAGACCTGTAGTCAGGGCATGGCAGATACTATCGGATGTTTGTCACACAGGTATAAATTATTTTGAGTGTCACTTTACTGCTGAAGCTTTGATACTGTATTCGAGACTGTCATACTTCTTTCTACAATTCCTTTCTGTAGAACTCATCTGTAAACTGGTCCAGAGAAAAGGTATAGGGCCAGATTCAGGTAGATGGGAGCATCTTTGCTCTGGAGTAACGCTTCTCATTTACGTTACTCTGACGACTCTTTCAGCGCAAGTACTGTTATTCACATAGCAGTTGCGCGTAAACTTGCGCCAGAGTAACGATAATGCGCTGGCGTAACCCGACGCAAGTGGAAGTGGGTGTGATCACATGTAAATGATGGGCGGAGCCCAGCGCAGAGGCTTACGTTCAGCGCATCATCCACGGAGCATGCGCAGTGAGTGCGGCTCCACTCACCCCCTTGTGCGCATGCTCACAACTTCCGTCGGCACCACTTCCCGGGAAACGTCAGCACAATGCCTTCCGTTGGGCGCTTAAAAGCGCAGGCGGAAACGCCATTCCGGCGCAAAAGTATTTCCGTTTCCCCCCACCCCAGAGAAGATACTTTTGTGCTGTGATGGCTGCTCCCGCTACCCCCAGAGAGAGGAGGAACCTCAACTTTAATTCACAGGAGGTGTCTGTGATCATATCCGCTATGGAGACTTTTAATCATTTTCTCCATGGGAAAAAAAGCCGTAAGACCAGCCGGGAGAGGAAGCAGGGCATCCTGGACACCATTGCCAGCAGGGTGAATGTGCTAGGGTACTCCACCCGGACTGCTGGTGACATTCAAAAAAAAAAAAATGATCTGCGGCGCAAGGTCCGTGGCAAGGTGGCCACCATCAGGAGGCATGAGAGGGGCACAGGTGGTGGTCCCCCATGTCCGGTCACCCTGACCGCGGAGGAGGAGGTGGTCTCTCGCTGCCTGGAGAGGGAGCAGGTGGAGGGGGTCCCTGGCTATGACTCCATGGAGGAAGGCTCCAGGACAGGTAAGTGTTTTTTATCCCCTATTTGATGTGTTGCATTTTGGGGGGGGGGGAGGGTACATGTGCCAAGTGTGTGGGACCACCAACATGTGTCTGCTTTGTGTCATCCACAGATGACGGAGCTGGGCCATCATCTGTCAGCGGCCAGTCCACCCCATCCCCCCAACGCCATCGTGTGCCCGAGCCCCTGGGTGGTGAAGACACCGAGGTGGAGGAGGAGAGTGCCCACACCACACCTGCCGAGGTGGTTGTGGAGGATCCTGCTGTGGCAGAGCAGGACTTTTCTTTAGTGTTGGAGGACTCCTCCCCTTCTCCAGGGCCGTCTGTCATCCCCTCCCCCATCCTTGGAAGCCCCTCAAGGGCGACTCCATCCCCCCGGGGACAACCATCTTCTGGCCCCAGGAAGGCGACCCAGAAGACCAGGGGGGTGTCGGATGTTGTCCAGGGCCAGTTGGCGAGGGATCACGCCAGACAGACCCAACAAATGGGGGAACTAGTTGGACACTTGGAGAAAGTGGCTGACAGCCTGGGCTCCGTTGCCCAGATAAGCAACGCAGTGCAGGATGTCAGCTGCAACTGCGCTGCAGTGGTGACCAGTTTGGGGGAGGTGCAGGGGGATATTAGGCACCTCACTGCAGCCGTCCAGGCCAACACTGCTGCCATCCATGGAAACAGTGCTGCCATCCGGGACCAGGGGAGGCTGAGTCGGCGGGCCCAACACTACCAAGTGACCCGGCAGCTCAGGATGCAGGCCCAGCAGCTGAGGATGCAGGGCCAGACAAACAGTTTCCTCGGCCGGATAGCCATGGCCTTGGAGGGCATGAAGGCCACACCTGCCAGGAGTGGCCCACTGGGGATCAGCCACCTCCAGATGCCCCCCCACCCCCACCCACTCCATCCAGGCAGCTGAGGAGCCAGAGAGGTTCGGCAAGAAGGAGCCCCCGGCATCCCCGATGATTTTTTTATTTTTTGTTCTGATTTATACTCAGGTTATGAGATTTTTATTTTTTGATCTGATTTATACTCAGGTTATGAGATTTTTATTTTTTGTTCTGATTTATACTCAGGTTATGAGATTTTTATTTTTTGATACTGCACACGTTGCAGTGTGAATGGTGTGTGAATGTGAGGGGGTGGCACTCCTGACAGTAAGGGGTGTCACCCTCGGCCGTGGTGGTGAAGTTAACCCCACGGCTGTATGAATGACGTGTGAAAGGTGTATGAATGGACAGTGACATCATTGGGGCCTTGACGCTGGCGTTGCTGCTCCCAAGTCCTACATGCTGGACTTGGGCTAATCCAATGCGATGTGCATGTGGTGTGTGTGATCTAGGGACATCAGTGGTGTACACGCTTGCATTGTCTGTGTGATTAATGTTTTGGTTTAGTGTCCAAAGATGCCTACGGCGAGGACCCTCCTGACTGCTCTTCCATCAGCAGACTGGGTGTCCTCTGGCAGGTGGGGACTGTGTGGGTCGGGGGTCAGGTCATCACGTATGTCAATCTGCAGGCCTTTTCTCATAGCAAAGTTGTGCAGAATGCAACATGCACCGATGATCTGACACACAAAGGTAGGGGAATACAATAGTGTCCCCCCGGACTTATCCAGGCAGCAGAAACGGGACTTCAGGAGCCCGAATGTTTGCTCCACCACTGCACGGGTTTTGATGTGTGCTTCATTGTATTTTCTCTCTCCTCTGGTTTGGGGGTTCCGGAAAGGAGTCATTAGATGGGGTCCCAGTGCATATGCAGAGTCACCTGGAAGGGAAAAGACAGGAGGATGTTAGTCATGCATGTGCCACTTCTGTTGTGCATCACGGGAGGGGATAGTCATGCCTGCCACCCATGTCACTCACCAACCAGCCAGCTGTCCCCATACATGTTCTACTCTAATTCTGCTGGGATGGGACTCTGATTGTATATGAAGCTGTCATGGCTGGACCCGGGGTGTTTGGCACGGACGTGCCATATGAGGCGTTGGGCATCGGCTATCACCTATACATTGATGGAATGCCAATGCTTCCGATTGCGGTATATGTGCTCTGTGGCACTGGGGGGGCTGGAGTGCCACATGTGTGCAATCAATGGCCCCCACAGTGCGTGGGAATCTGGCAATGTTGTAGAAATCTGTCATTGCCTTCAGCCGCAGCTCCTCAGTGGTTGGTCTGATGAACTGGTTGGACATGCGTCTGAGGATTGCAGGGACAACCTGGTGCACACATCTGCTCATGGAGGACTGTGACATCCCAGCCACCACTCCACTTGTACGCTGGAATGATCCACTTGCAAGGAAATGAAGTGTTGCCAGTACCTTCACCAGTGGCTGCACTGCTTGTGAGCGGTGTGTCTTGCTGGTGATGTCACCCTGCAGGGTTGTGGTTAGTTCAAGTATTGCATCAGGGCTGAATCTGAAGAGGCGATACACCTCCTCATCCCCCATGCCAAAGAGGCTCATGCGTGTGTGGTATATCCTCTCACGTGCCCGCCTCCTTCGTTCCGGGGGACCCATCAGTAGTTCTAGGACCACGATTGCCCCTGGCATGTTGGCACACAGAGGTGTTGTCCTTGCAAGTGTGGTTGGTCAGCTAGCTCTTATCGTCGGTAACGCTGCTGTAGCTGCTCTCCTGCTGACCTGTGACCGTCTGGAGTAAAGATAAAGCAGCCTTTTGTAGAAATAACTTTGCGCCGGACGGACGAGATACGCGCGGCGCATGTAGCCAGCGTATGGTGCTAATCCGTTCGCGAATCGGGAAATCTCCCTCATTTGCATATTTGCAGGGGAAATCAATAGGCGCGACTGATGCGCCAAACGAAATTATGCGCTGATGGGACTCTGGCGCCGGAAAGTTAAGCCGATCGGAAATTGCCCGTTTTCGGGCGCATCTAGTTTGGTGGGTACGGCCACATAGAAACGACGGCGCATCTTCACAGTTACGCGGCGCATATCGAAATACTCCAGCGCAAGTCTTGCTGAATCTGGCCCATAGATTGTATAAACTGCTGAATAACATAGATATAGAGGCTGAATGCAAAAAATCCAACAGACTGCAGCCTACAGCGGAAAGCTGGATCGCCCACACGCTGCACGTGTGCTGTTACATACCACCTGAGCGCATTTGGTGTCACTGCACGTGTGCTCTTACATACCACCTGAGCGCAGTTAGTGTCACTGCACGTTTGCTGTTACATACCACCTGAGCGCATTTGGTGTCACTGCACGTGTGCTGTTACATACCACCTGAGTGCAGTTGGTGTCACTGCGCTTGTGCTGTTACATACAACCTGAGCGCATTTGGTGTGACTGCACGTGTTCTGTTACATACCACCTGAGCGCAGTTGGTGTCACTGCGCTTGTGCTGTTACATACCACCTGAGCGCATTTAGTGTCACTGCATGTTTGCTGTTACATACCACCTGAGCACATTTGGTGTCACTGCACGTGTGCTGTTACATACCACCTGAGCGCATTTGGTGTCACTGCACGTGTGCTGTTACATACCACCTGAGCGCAGTTGGTGTCACTGTGCTTGTGCTGTTACATACCACCTGAGCGCATTTGGTGTCACTGCACGTGTGCTGTTACATACCACCTAAGCGCATTTGTTGTCACTGCACGTTTGCTGTTACATACCACCTGAGCACATTTGGTGTCACTGCACGTGTGCTGTTACATACCACCTGAGCGCATTTGGTGTCACTGCACGTGTGCTGTTACATACCACCTGAGCGCAGTTGGTGTCACTGTGCTTGTGCTGTTACATACCACCTGAGCGCATTTGGTGTCACTGCACGTGTGCTGTTACATACCACCTAAGCGCATTTGTTGTCACTGCACGTTTGCTGTTACATACCACCTGAGCGCAGTTAGTGTCACTGCACGTTTGCTGTTACATACCACCTGAGCGCATTTGGTGTCACTGCACGTGTGCTGTTACATACCACCTGAGCGAAGTTGGTGTCACTGCGCTTGTGCTGTTACATACCACCTGAGCGCATTTGGTGTCACTGCACGTGTGCTGTTACATACCACCTGAGCGCAGTTAGTGTCACTGCACGTTTGCTGTTACATACCACCTGAGCGTATTTGGTGTCACTGCACGTTTGCTGTTACATACCACCTGAGCACATTTGGTGTCACTGCACGTGTGCTGTTACATACCACCTGAGCGCAGTTGGTGTCACTGCGCTTGTGCTGCTACATACCACCTGAGCGCAGTTAGTGTCACTGCACATTTGCTGTTACATACCACCTGAGCGTATTTGGTGTCACTGCACGTTTGCTGTTACATACCACCTGAGCGCATTTGGTGTCACTGCACATGTGCTGTTACATACCACCTGAGCGCATTTGGTGTCATTGCACGTGTGCTGTTACATACCACCTGAGCACATTTGGTGTCACTGCACGTGTGCTGTTACATACCACCTGAGCGCAGTTGGTGTCACTGCGCTTGTGCTGCTACATACCACCTGAGCGCAGTTAGTGTCACTGCACATTTGCTGTTACATACCACCTGAGCGCATTTGGTGTCACTGCACGTGTGCTGTTACATACCACCTGAGCGCATTTGGTGTCACTGCACGTGTGCTGTTACATACCACCTGAGCGCAGTTGGTGTTACTGTACGTTTGCTGTTACATACCACCTGAGCACAGTTGGTGTCACTGCGCTTGTGCTGTTACATACCGCCTGAGCGCATTTGGTGTCACTGCATGTGTGCTGTTACATACCACCTGAGCGCAGTTAGTGTCACTGCACGTTTGCTGTTACATACCACCTGAACACATTTGGTGTCACTGCGCTTGTGCTGTTACATAGAACCTGAACGCAGTTGGTGTCACTGCGCTTGTGCTGTTACATAGCACCTGAACGCATAAATATGTCTGGAAGGACAACAAAGAGAGGCAGAGAGTCACGAGGGCAAGCAGGCTCTGCATCTAGAGGTAACGCTGGTGGTGGATGTGGTGCATCTTCAGCAAGTGGCTGTGGCCGCTCGTCCTTCTTTTCGGGAGCTGGCCGTGTTGAGCCTCAACATGCAGAGAAATTAGTAGAGTGGATGACCAAGCCATCCTCATCCTCCTCATCCTCTCTCACACAGACTGATCTAAGTTTGTCTGGCAAAGCAGCTGCCAAGGCGTCCTCTTCCCTCTGCACAATGGCTTCACACAATCCTTCCCTAGTCCCACCATGTCCTCCTGAGGAGTCCCCCGAACTGTTTAAACACAGTGTTGGGTACATGCTGCAGGAAGATGCGCAGCATTTTGAAGACTCCGATGATGGAACACAGATAGAGGAAGGCATTGATGTGAGCCCAGGGAGAGGGGGTGTCCGAGAGGGACAGCAATCTGGGAGTGATGTTCCCCCAGCTGGAGCATACTGCCAGGTTTTCGACAGTGATGATGAGGAGGGAGGGGATGATGAGGTCACTGACTCTACCTGAGTGCCTGATAGGAGAGAGAAGTGGGAAGAGGAGGAGGAGGAGGAGGAGGAGGACAAGGCACAGGCACATCTCCAAAGAGGCAGGATGCCCTCCAGGGGTCAGCTTAAGAGCAGCACACCAACTGCATTATGTGGCACATCTTCGCATGGCACTGCTGTGTCTCAACAGTACAGCAAAAGTTCTTTGGTGTGGGCCTTTTTTGAAACATGTCCATCAGATCGTACCTTTGCTGTTTGCAACATATGTCTCAAGCGTATCTCGCGTGGTCAAAACATCACCCGCTTGGGCACCACATGCTTGTCAAGACATATGTCGACCTTCCATGCAACTCGTTGGCAAGCATACCAGAAAGACCCACACCAAAGACCAAAGCGGACCTCCACTAGACCCCCAGTCCTCTCTGAAGCCTGCACTGAAGTTGTAGAAATAGGTGTGTCACAACCTAGTAGTTTTAGTACATGCGGGCAATCTAATGATAGTACCAGACAAATTTCCCTGCCCCAGCTGCTGCAGCGCCGAAAGAAGTACACTCCCAGCCATCCACATGCCCAGCGGTTGAATGCTAGCTTAGCGAAATTGCTAGCACTTCAACTGCTACCTTTTAAGTTGGTAGATTCTGCCCCCTTCCGTGAGTTTGTGAAATGTGCAGTACCTCAGTGGCAAGTGCCAAAACGCCACTTTTTCTCACGGAAGGCGATTCCGGCTCTCTACTGGCATGTGGAAGGCAATGTCCATGCCTCGCTGGACAGGGCAGTCAGTGGTAAGGTGCATCTTACCGCTGACTCATGGTCCAGCAGGCATGGACAGGGACGTTACCTATCTTTTACGGCCCATTGGGTGACTCTGCTGGCAGCTGGGAAGGACACAGGGCAAGGTAAAGTAGTTTTGGAGATTGTTCCGCCACCACGCCTCCAAAACACTACTACTGCTTGTGACACACCTCTCTCCTCCACCCCCTCCTCTTCTTCTTCCTCTGTGGCTTCTTCCTGTGCTGATGTTTCCTCAGAACCAGCCGTGCTCCGTAGGCGTACGAGAGGCTACGCAGGAATGCAGGCCAAGAGATGCCATGCGGTGCTAGAGCTGGTGTGCTTGGGAGACAGGAGCAACACTGGGGAAGAGGTTCTTTCAGCTCTGCAGGGGCAGGCTCAGAGGTGGTTGACGCCACGCCAGCTGAAGCCTGGAATGGTGGTCAGCGATAATGGCACCAACCTCCTCTCTGCCCTGCGACAGGGAAAACTCACCCACGTGCCCTGTTTTGCGCATTTCCTGAATTTGGTGGTGCAGCGGTTCTTGGGCAGGTACCCGGCTTACAGGATGTCCTGAAGCAGGCCAGGAAAGTCTGTGTGCTTTTCCGGAGGTCATATAATGCCTCTGCTCGGCTGACAGACCTCCAAAGGGAATACAACCTGCCCAAGAACCGCCTAATCTGCGACATGCCCACCAGATGGAACTCTACGTTGGCCATGCTGCAGCGGCTGCACACGCAGCAGCGGGCCATCAATGAGTACCTGTGCCAATATGGCAGCAGAACTGGGTCAGGGCAGCTATTTTTTTTTTCCATACGCCAGTGGGCCTTGATCAGGGATGCATGCACTGTCCTGTCACCATTTGAGGAGGCCACGAGGATGGTGAGCAGTGACAGTGCATGCATCAGTGAGACTGTCCCTCTTATTCACATGTTGGAGCACATGCTACGTGGAATAATGGACAGGGCCCTTGAGGCAGAACAGAGGGAGGAAGAGGAGGACTTCCTTACCTCTCAAGGCCCCCTTTACCCAGACAGTGGGCCTGCTTGCCCACCTAGCACACAGGAAGAGGAGGAGGAGGAGGATGATTGTATCAGCAGCATGGAGGTGGAGCCTAGTACTCAGCATCAGCAGCAGCAGTCTTCAAGGGATCATTTACAGTCCCAAGGAACATGTGGACTTTTACGTGGCTGGGATTAGGGGCCTGTGGATCCTGTCACCCTCAGTGACCCAGAGGACTGTGCCCCGAATGCCTCTGCAAACCTACGCTGCATGGCCTCCCTGATCCTGCAAAGCCTGCGTAAGGATCCTTGTGTACGTGCTATCAAGGAGACAGATCATTACTGGCTGGGAACTCTCCTTGATCCATGTTACAAGAGTAAGGTTGCGGACCTTATGTTGCCATCGCAATGGGAGCAGAAAATGAAACTTCTGCGGGAGGCCTTGCAGAAGGGTCTGTGCAATGCGTTCCCAGAACCGGGGGGGATTACCAAAACCTGGCTCTGGACGACGTCTTGCTAAAGCTTCGGTGAGTCACAGAAGGAGCAGTGGATAAGGTGGCCGGCTGACCGATGCCTTCAGACATTTTTTTAGTCCGCAGCCCCAAGGTCTGACCGGTTCCAGCAACCATCGCCAGCGTCTGGTTTACATGGTCCGGGAATACCCAGGGGGAAGATCCGACTTGGACTCGTTCCCCACCGAAAATCCTCTGGCTTACTGGGTCTTGAGGGTGGATCACTGGCCAGAGCTTGCACAGTACGCAATTGAGCTACTGGCTTGCCCTGCATCCAGTGTTCTTTCAGAACGCACATTCAGTGCTGCTGGAGGCTTTGTAACCGATCACAGGTTGCGCTTCTCCACTGACTCTGTTGATCGACTGACCTTCATCAAAATGAATCAGGCTTGGATCAACACCAGCTACCAAGCACCTGATGCTGATGTTACTGAATAATATTTTTTTGTTGAAATGTCGGATCCCTTTTAGACTGCGTATGCTGATGCTGAGTGACTGTCCTCTTATGCTGCTGATGGAATATCCTTCTCCTCCTCACTTTTCTTGCTGATAGCTAGTAAGAAATGTTGTGTTTCTGGGCTCCGCCACCAGTGCCTAAGGCACAATTTTTCAGCCCCTGTTTAACAGGGGCGCCTAATAACAATTTTTGATGCAATACTTTGCACGTGGCTCCTTGTTGCACTCCAATTGGAGTTATTGGGAGGGGTTGCAGTGTTGTGTTGTGCCCAAGGCACAATTTTTCAGCCCCTGTTTAACAGGGGCGCCTAATAACAATTTTTGATACAATACTTTGCATGTGGCTCCTTGTTGCGCTCCAATTACAGTATGTTTGAGGGGTGTCCTTTTTTCTAAAATTTTTCTTTCACAAAACAATAATGGCCCCCCACCACCGCTAAAATATTTGGCATATTGTTGCCACACAGCACGTGCGCAAGCAGTATTATTTACTTTTTTTTATAGTCCTCTCATGTTGTGCAGGGACATTTCTAAACACGTGCCACTACTATAGACACCCAGCAGGTGTGATATTTAAAGGATTTTTTTTTTCACTTTAAGCATCATTACAATGGCTGCTCCGGAAAAAACTGCCGTTTTTAAAACTTTTTTTTCCATTAATACATGTTTTCCAACATTAAATTGAATATTGGTCTTTAAAATGATCGTTTTTGAATTCGAACGTTCGAGTCCCATAGACTTCAATGGGGTTCTAAATGTTCGCGCGAACCCGCGGTCTGTTCGAACGTTCTGATGCGAACCGAACACGGGTATGTTCGGCTCATCCCTACTGGTCACACACACAAACTTCCTGCTGGCTAATGAATGGCATCCAGAGAGACCGAAAGCAGGCCACGACTGTCCTTTTATCTCTCTTCCCAGCAGGCTGTTCGGTGATTGGGGTCTGTGACTTGGCATTGTGGATCTTGTAGTTCACAGTCACTTCCTCATCAAACTATATATCCCACAATGCATAGCTGTTTGCTCCTTAACCACTTCCCGCCCGGCCAATAGCCGATTTACGGCCGGGAAGTGGTTATGAAATCGTGACAGGCCGTTCTCAAACGGCCTGCACGATTTCATGCCGCAAGCGCCCGTGCGGGCGCGCAGCGCGGCGATCGGTGATGCGGGGTGTCAGTCTGACACCCTGCACCTCCGATCTCGGTAACGAGTCTCCGGCGGAGCCTCGTTACCACGTGATCAGCCGTGTCCAATCACGGCTGATCACGATGTAAACAGGAAGAGCCGCCGACGGCTCTTCCTCACTCGCGTCTGACAGACGCGTGTAGAGGAGAGCCGATCAGCGGCTCTCCTGACAGGGGGGGTTCACGCTGATTGTTTATCAGCGCAGCCCCCCCTCGGATCGCCACACTAGACCACCAGGGAACTAAAAAAATACAAAAAAAGGGCAAAAAAAAAAAAAAAATTACAAAAAAAAAAAAAAGTCAGCAAAAAAAAAAAAAAAAGGGGGCAGTAAAAAAAAAAGATGCCAATCAGTGCCCACACATGGGCACTGATTGGCAACATTGATCCATGTGCCGCCTATCAGTGCCCACCTGTGCCGCCTATGAGTGCCCACCTGTGCTGCCTATGAGTGCCCATCTGTGCTGCCTATGAGTGCCCAGTGCTGCCTATGAGTGCCGCCCATGAGTGCCCATCAGTGCCGCCCATGAGTGCCCCATACCAGCGCCGCCTATCAGTGCCCATCAGTGCTACCTAATCGGTGCCCATCAGAACTACCTCATCGGTGCCCATCAGTGCCACCTCATCGGTGCCCATCAGTGCCACCATATCAGTGCCCGTAATTGAAAGAGAAAACATACTAATTTACAAAAAAATTAACAGAAAAAAATAAAAACTTTTTTTTTTTTCAAAATCTTCGCTCTATTTTTAGTTGTTGCGCAAAAAAAAAAAAACGCAGAGGTGATCAAATACCACCAAAAGAAAGCTCTATTTGTGGGGAAAAAAGGACGCCAATTTTGTTTGGGTGCAGTGTAGCATGACCGCGCAATTGTCATTCAAATTGCGACAGTGCTGAAAGCTGAAAATTGGCTTGGGCGGGAAGGTGCGTAAGTGCCTGGTATGGAAGTGGTTAAACAGAAGGAAAATATCCTGACAGAGTTCAGTGGTCACTAGAGGAAACCAAACTACTCAACATAATAATTTTAGTAGCAACCTCTGGGCTACATATGCACGTACAGTGCCTTGAAAAAGTATTCATACCCCTTGAAATTTTCCCCATTTTTTTTTCATGTTACAACCAACCATAAATGTATTTTATTGGTATTTTAAGTGAAAGTAAAATGATAAATGGTTGTCAATTTTTTTTTCCAGATAAATATGTGAAAAGTCTGGTATGCATTTGTGTGTGTGAGACAGGAAGTCTCGGCTCACACCGGACCACAGTGCTGTATGCTGTATGTAGTGGGTCCCTTACCACCGGGCCATGGCTTCTCTGCATCCAGGTCACGTATCACAGGCTGGCGAGTGGGCCGGCAGGTGAGCGAGCAGAGACATGACATCATCTTTTTTTTCACATTTAAAGGCTTTATTTATTGAAAGTCAAAAGAAACAAGACACGCATGAAAGACAGCTCAACACAGATGCAACTGTGCACAGTTCAGGCATGGTACAGAAACAGTCACAGAACTCCATTAACTGACATAGAAAACTAAGTACAGATAAATAATGCAAATGGAGTTGTGGATTCAGCAGTGTGACAAAGGAATAAATCATATCAAATAAAATGTCTGGTACCGAGGTACTCAATCTATTGAAATGTTAGTTCACGAATATGCCTCCTGAAATTGGTCAGGGAGCCAAATGCATCCGAAAGTTTCAAAGTATATTATCTTAGAGAAAAAGAGTAGAGCAGAACTATAGAGGAAAATAACTTGCGAGGAGAAACAAGGAAAAAAGGAGGGTAGGGGGGAGGTGGGGTAAGGTAGTGGTAGGTACTGCATGTTTTCGGTTCATCTGGTTACTGATCAGGGGTGTAGGCCCCAGTAAGACAGTTACAGGGCTAGAAAGCTCAGTAGGGTCTCCGGTGTAATATTATTGCATCACAGACTCATACTCTCATGAAAATCTGAAAGCAAACCATGGTCGCCAGGTGTCAAGAAATTTCTCAGCTGTCCCTCTGTCCTGTGCCAATGTGTCCTCCATCTCGCACACTTCCGCCACCCTGCGGAGCCACTCCTGAGCGGATGGCACTCTGGAGGTGTTCCAGTAGAGGGTAATCAAAGACTTGGCTGCATTCAGCAGGTTCTTGGTCAGCGAATTCTTGTATCGTGAAAGCGAGAAAGAGGGCAGGTGTAGCAAACAACATGCAGCGGACAGATCCAAGGACGTTTCTGTGATCTGCTTGATTAAAACACAGACCTCTTTCCAGAAGGCAGAGATCGTGGGGCAAGTCCACCAGATGCGGATCAATCAACCCACTTCAGACTGACACCCCCAACAGGTGTCTGGTTTCAAGGGATTCCATTTGTGGAGCCTCGCTGGTGTGTTGTACCATCTGGTCAACGATTTGTAACTTGTCTCCTGCAGTTTCGTACTAATGGAGCATTTGTGTGCCAGTATGCAGGCATGTCACCACTGCCTGTCAGTAATGGTCAGATCGAGGTCCTCCGACCAACTCCGTCTCTGTCTGTCTAGATCCTCCTCTCCTGTACATTTTAGCCAAGAATATACCACCAAGGTGGCCCTAGTCACTGGGTTCTGGGCATGGCATGTAGACTCTAGGTCAGTCTGTGGTTGAAAGAGGTCAGGTGAGTTTCTGAGTCCATTTAAGTAGCTGCGCAATTGGAAATATGACCATTGTTTCATATGGGGGAGGTTGTTGTTTAGTTTAAGGGAGGGCCAGTCTTTAAGTTTGTTCCCGTCATAGCAGTCTCCTGCCAAAAGGGGACCGCAGGAGCGCGATAATCGGAATGTCGAAGTACGCAGTTCAGGTGAGAAGTCAGGGTTATCAGCCAAAGGAGTGAGTGGACTGGGGAAGGTGGAGAGCTTCTTTAGTCTGGAAAGTGAATGAAATATTCCCAGGGTGGTTCCAGTAATAGGATTTTTAAGCAGGGGCAGGGGGCACTTGGGCCACGAGATCCATGGTGAGTACATGAGGGCCACGGGGCTAAGTTCAGTCTCTAATGACACCCAATCCTTTGCGTGTCCGTGCCAATGCCAATCAATGATCCTAGCTAAGTGGGCCGCTTGGTAATATTGTTTGAAATCGGGGAAACCCAAACCTCCTCGCTCCTTAAGTTGCATTAGACTAAGTAATTTGATTCTAGGCTTCCTTCCATTCCAAAGAAAATGGAGTAGAATGGAGTGTAATGAGGCGAAGAAGCGTTGCGGGACTGCAATCGGGAGGGTGCGCATCAGGTAGAGGAGTCTGGGCAGTATTACCATCTTGACTATGGACACGCGTCCAAACCAAGAAAAATTTTGCAGGCCCCAGTGATAAAGTTCCTCTCCGCAACTCTTAAGGAGCGGTGGGAAGTTCCTCTCAAAAGTATCTCGGAGGTGGGGGGTTATCCACACCCCAAGATACCAGAGGGCTCCATTTTCCCAGCGGAAGGGTGAGTTTGCTTTGGTCAGGGTCAATAGCCTGTCCGGGAGCGAGATGTTGAGCGCTTCTGATTTTGTATAATTGATTTTCAAGTTCGATATATAACCGTAATGGGCGAATTCCTTCATCAAATTGGGGAGCGATATGTGGGGATTGCACAGGAAAAAAAGAAGGTTGTCGGTGTAAGCCGCAACTTTGAACTCGTTGTCTCCTACATGGAACCCATTCACAGCTGTATTCAGTTTAATTGTCCTAATAAAAGGCTCAAGCGTTAAGATAAAAAGCAGGGGCGACAATGGACAGCCCTGCCTCGTCCCGTTTGCAATTCCAACTTTTTCCGAGAGGTTTCCATTGATCTTTAGACGCGCCAACGGATTTTGATAGAGCGCAGCAATCCACGCCATCATGTGTGGACCCAAGCCCACACGATCGCACACCGCCGTCATGAAATCCCACGCCACTCGAGCGAAGGCCTTCTCCTCATCCGTAAAGAGGAGAAGGCCCTCGATCTTCCGGACCCACGCCGCGTGGGTCAGCAACAATGCCTTGGTAACATTATCTTTAGCTTCCCGATTCGGCATTAAGCCTGCCTGTTCAAGGCCAATCAACCCAGGGAGCAATGGGCTGAGTCTAGTGGCAAGGATATTGGCAAACCAACTTCACATCCAAATTGAGGAGTGAAATGGGATGATAGCTCGAGCACGAGGTAGGGTCCTTGCCAGGCTTCGGTATCACCGCTATGTGGGCCGAAAGGAAATCTGGTGTTATCGTTCTGGGTGTAGACAGCGAGTTCAGAGCATTTCTAAGTATCCGTCCGATCCCGGACATTTATTAGTTTTCAGCTGCCCGATCGCCTGACCTATTTCTGCCGCCGTAGTTGGGTTTTCCAACAGAGCAATATCAGGGGCTGAGAGCGTCGGAAGGCCACTCCTGTCCAGATATTCTCTTATAATTTGCGACCTGTCGTCTGTCATGTGGGATTGTCTGTGTTGAGGGGGGAGGTTATAGAGCTTTGTATAGAAACTGTGGAAGTGGTCTGCAATCGCTTCAGTCATTACATCTAATCTCCCATCGTCTCGTTTTATTCCAGCAATATTGTTGGTAGAAGAGCACTCACAAAGCGCCCTCGCCAAGAATCTACCGGTCTTGTCTCCCAATTCGTAGTAAAGTCTTTTTTTGAAAAACAATAGGCGCTTGGCCGAGGAGTCCAGCAGTTGCTGTAACTCCCATCTGAACTCAAGCAGCTGCGTGGCTGAATCAGCGGAGAGTGACTGCTTGTGTAAGGTTTCCAATCTGTTAATTTGAGCAGTCAGTTTAAGCATTAAGGCCTCCCTGTCCCTTTTACGTTTGGAACTCAGGCCTATCAAAACCCCTCTAACAGTGCACTTGTGTGCTTCCCAAACCGAGAGTGGGTCTGACCCTGGGATGGCATTAAGTGCAAAGAACTCCGTCAAGGATTCAGTTATGGAGGGAAGCGTAGCCGTGTTGGTCTGTAGGGATGCATTTAGTCTCCAAGAAGGCGAGTGCCGGGAGGGATTTAACAGGTCCATTGACAGTGACACTGGGGAGTGGTCCGAGAACGTCTGGATGCCTATGTGTGCTCCCGTCACTATCGTAAGGTCACGTTGTGTGACAAAAAGATAGTCTAATCTAGCATATCTTGCGTGCGGGATTGAAAAGTGAGTAAAGTCACGCCCCTCCGCGTGCGAGAATCGCCATGTGTCAACGAGTTGGAGAGACTGTAGCATCATCTTAAGGCGTTTCAGGATTCTATAAGTGATACACGACTTCCCGTTGGAAGTGTTCACAAGGGGGTTCAGGGGTACATTAAAGTCCCTCCCATGATGATGCACTCACTGGCAAACCCAGCAAGTTCCCCAACAACTCTCCGACAGAATGAGCCATGAGCCTTGTTCGGGAAGTATACATTCGCTAGAGTCACCGGGGATCCTCCATACGTGCCCTTAATAAAAAGAAATCTGCCCCCAGGGTCGTTCAACTGGTCTGTAATCTGAAAGGGGGCGTCCCTTCTCACTAATATAGTCACGCCCTCGATTTTGAGTCATTGTTGGTCGCGTGGAATACACCGGGAAAATGGGCATTGGAAAGTCTAAGAACATGATGGGTCCTAAAATGAGTTTCCTGAAGGAAAACAAAATGGGGCCTACCTTTTTTTTAATTCTCTTAGGAGGGAGGAACGACGTTCCGGAACGTTCAGTCCCCTGACATTGTGCGAAATCACCAGAGGACGGCTCCCTAGGGAGGAGTAGGCCATGGTGAGTATCTCAGATGGAGGAGTCGGTCGGTGGAACAATCTGGGAAGACACAACTGCAGTAAACAAGTCAGCAACAACACCTGTGAACCTATTATCATCACAGCACAGTGGTTAGGCTAATGAACCTTAGCAACAATGGGTAGGGGGGTTGGGGAGGACAAAAGCCAAGGGTTGGTGTAGACAAAGGAAAGAAAAAGAGCAGCAGAGAGAGGAGTGAAGAGAAAGTCAGGAGAAGGCCACCTGATAGAGGGTCTCCCCCACGAGGCCGAAATCGGTCCCGCCGGGGAGAGACCAATTGAGGTGTAAAGAGTGCCCAGCGACTCTAAAAAGAGGCCAGGGCACCTTGTGGGGTGTTAGGGAGGCAGCGACAGCCAAGTGTCAGCACCTCAGACAATTCACTATCCAAACGAGAACAAGAACAGTACATTCCAAATAAACGTTATCAAACAGCAGGCAGCACACACAGCCCTAAAAAGCTAGATCAAGGTGATCAAACAAGCAAAATATATACATATACCCGACCTACGTGAGGCAAGTAGGTATGGGAAAGCATTTCAAGACAACAGCTACGAATCCCCCACCCCCAAACAAACAGTAACAACATTATATGAGAGGACCCCCCTCCCTCCAGCACACCAGCGATATCAGGCACTAGAATAAAAATTAAATGCAGTAAAACATAACACTGGTCGCCCTGAGGACTAAAATGCCCGCAGGTGGGCAATCCACATTCACCACACAGAAAATACCACCCTGGTTTAAAGGGAGTCCCCACTAGGACGTGGGTGGCGCCCATGTCATGTCAGGCAAAACTTCCTCGTACCATGAAAGGAGCTACGTCCAGGGCTGGGTACGGCACAGAGTGAGAAGCTCCTATCGTGTGCACGCTGCAAGAGGCAATGGCGTATGCGGGAGCTTCAAAATATATAGTGCACCAGCCAACAGCTAAGGAAGGAAGTCAAGTTCATAGGGCGGCCGTTGTGAGAGATGACAGGGCTAACGATGAAAGGCCAGGAGCTGGAAGTGCATATAGGGGGTGGCCATGGGCAACAAGGAGTGGAACAGGGGAACACCAGATGTGGGGGTAACACAACGGGGATACGTCTCAGTCAGAGCAGTAGGTTATAACTCACGGACCTTCCTCAGCCCTGCCCCTGGGTCCTCCACCCCGGCCTTGCTTGGGTCTCTTCATCAGCCGTTTGTCCGGTGTGTGGAGCGGGGAATCCGGCGGGCTACGAGCCGGTGGCGGATGTAAGAATTCCGCGTACCAATCAGGCAACTCTTTTTGGCCCAAGTCAAGCGCTTCACAAAACTCAGGGAGATCAGCCGGAGTACGCAGTGTGAACTGGTGACCATTGTAGGAAACATTCAGGGTGAAAGGGAAGCGCCAAGTGTACCTGAGCTCCCTCTCCCACAGTTTCTCCAGTAGGGGGCGCAGAGCTCTCCTATTCCGCAGTGTTATTTGGGACAGGTCCTGGAACAACATAATAGTGGAGCCATTAAAGTTGATGTTATCACTCCTTCTAGCTTTGCGCATTATTTCTTCTTTAAGCATATAGCTCTCCAGGCAGCATATTATGTCTCTCGGGGGCGCTGTATCAGGTCCTCTAGAACGCAGCGCTCTATGTGCCCTCACAAAATTAATTTCAGCATCATCCTGCCGCTTAAGCAGGCTGTTAAAGACACTTCTCAGCGTGATAGCAATTTGGTCCGTGTCCACGGATTCCGGGATGCCCGAACACGTATATTGCACCTCAGACCTCTGTTGTCGAGGTCCTCAATGTGACGGTTCATGTCTATTAAGTGCTGAGCATGAACCATGGTGACCCTTTCTATCTTGTGAATCGCCCTGTCCCTGCGCTTCCCTGCCGATTCTGTGGCCGCCATCTTCTCGTTGAGCAGAAGCATGCTCGTCTTAAAGGCCGCGAGGGCCGCCGAGAAGGTGGCCTTGATGTCCACCGCTATCACTGACATGTCTGCGAGGGTTAGCGGATAATCAGGGATGGACTTACCCCTCGCTGGACCCTTCGGAGCAGATTGAGAGTCATCGCTGTAGTCCTCCTCATGGTGGATCGACGCCATTTTGGCGCCCGCAGCAGTACCGCGTCCCGCTGTTCTCGGCTTGAAGAGCTCTGCAATTTTAGCCGAGGAAGGCACCAAACTCCGCCGCGTGCGGGATAAGGGAGTAGAGTGGGACTTCTTGCCAGGCATCTGGGAGCTTACGGTCAGGTATAGGCTGCTAACGGGCCGTGTGTGCCGAAGAGCCGTCTCAGTGAGCTGCCATCTTCGCCGCACTCCAAGCCAGGCCCGATGACATCATCTTTAACCACACACCTTGCGTCACCGCAGTTTCACCCTAACTGTGCAGCCGCGGGCAGCAGAGAGATTACATCATCTCTCATTGCCCACCTTCACTCTGGGACCCAGTCAATGTTCATGTGCTAAAAAGACTGGGGAGAGACTGATAGAAGCTGCTTTTTCTGCTGTTGCCTTCCACCAAATTGCCTGTACATTTAAAAAGTGACAAGCTGTATCTGGTATTTTTTGGTGGCAGGCAAGAGTGGAAAGCTTTAGCTGGTGGCAGGACAGTGACCATCTACATCTGGTGGCAGGCGACGTGGTGACAATCTGCTTGTGCTAGCATGCGACGTGGCAGGTTATGCAGCAAATGACAAGCTGCATCTGATGGCAGGTGACATGGCAAGTGACAAGCTGCATCTGGTGACAGGCAACGTGGCAAGTGACGAGCTGCATCTGGTGGCAGGTGACATGGCAATTGACAAGCTGCATCTGGTGGCAGGCGACGTGGCAAGTGACAATCCACATCTTGTGGCAAGTAATAAGCTGAATTTGGTGGTAGGCGACGGTGGCAAGTGACAATCTGCATCTGGTGGCAGGCGACAGTGGCACGTTATAGTGAGTTGAACGATTTCATTATGTAATACAATGTATATAATTCATACTAAGAAGTGATTCTAATGGGTGGTTACTGCTCTAACTTTACTTTAGGCGGAACTACTGTAAGAAAAACTGATATACTCATTTATCCAGACAATTAACAGCAAACCAAGCTGATGTACAGGTTTTTCTGCTTAAGCTGATGCTGGCAGGGAATCTTTCCCTTTATTTCCTTATTGACTAATCCTGTAATCCTGGCAAACATATCTGACATATATGCTGAAAATATATCTAAAGTAAAACCTATTTTATGTTGCATAGAGTACACCAATTGTTAAACCCCCTGTCTGTTTTTTTTCCTTTCTCCATTGGAGAACATTTCCTTTGCTTGCCTTGTGGAGACAACAGTGTACATAAACCAGTTGTTAGGGTTCTTTCACTAGGAGCCAGTCTGCTCTGTTCAGGAGGAAATTCATGAGCAGACCCTCTCTAAATTAGACGGGACAGATGTAATTTTTTTTACATCAGTGCTTGTTCAGTTTGTGTCTGCATTTACACAGCAGGCCCGTGATCGTTCTGTGGGTGGCCAGATGTTAACGACGTTTGATCTGTTTACATCAGGCTACCTTCAGGGCCAGATTAAGAGCATCATGGGCCTGGTGCTGAGGATTTTGGTGGGCCTTTTTATGAAACAAAATAAAATAAAAAAACACAAACAATTTTTTGGGTAGTCACTGTCCGTAATGTTATTATCTTATCCATTACATTGTTTTTCTGCCGGCTATCGTTGGGCCCTTCAAAGAAATGTTTGTACACTAAAGGACCGTTTTAGCAAACTAGCATGCAGTATATGTTAATGATGCCAAGGTGCGGTACAGGCACAGTATACTTAATGTCCTGCCTCCAGAAACGTAGTCCCTGCTAGCAGTGTGAAAAATAGGCAGTGAGCTCTCTCACCAGCCCCTGGTGAAGCAGCAGTGAATTGTTGTTGTAGAAGAGGGCCCCTCAGTCTCTCCACAGAATAACTCAGGTTATCAGTGGTGGCAAGTAGAGGGTAAGAGGATGTTCTGTTCTACCTGTGGCAGCTCTGCAGATGTGATTATTAAGTCTGTGCTGTGCTGCCCCAAGTGTCTCCACCCTGAGGTCTCAATCTCTGGTCACTCACCCTGCAGTGAAACAGTGTGCACCAGGGCCATTGTGCACATCTTGATTCCCACGCTGCAAAGAGGAACCAGTCTGTACAGCAGTCTGGTAAAAAAAGCTATTTCACCACTCCCCCTTTGCCTCAGGGTGCTCTTGGGAATTTGAGGTCAAAGAATCCATGAGATCCATTCTATGGCTGCTGTCTCCGACTTTAATTCTCATTATCCTCAGTGTTCTGCATACAAATACATAGGCTTTTCTGGTTATAGTTCAACCACTGCTGGCTGGGGGGGAAAGTTAAAATATTTGTTTTTTTGTTTTTAGATAAAGCTTAAGCAAGAGTTAATAAAGTATATATATATACAAATATATTAATAGGGGTACAATAATAATAACCGGTTAACGACGGCTCATGCACATATACATCGGCAGAATGGCACGTTTGGGCAGAGTAACGTACATTTCCTAAGATGTTTTTTCGTATCTTTTCCCTTTACTCCAACCCCACTGCACAAGTGCGTATTAATGGCTCCTTGAGTGATCCATTTACGCTACGTAACGGAACCAGACAAGGTTGTCCTTTATCCCCCTTGTTATTTGCTATCTCCCTTGAACCCTTTTTGGCCACTATTAGGAATAACGGGGGCATTCATGGCATTCAGGTCGGCTCTAGAATACATAAATATGCAGCCTATGCTGATGACGTTTTATTTTTTATCCAACAACCACGTGTTTCATTGCCGAACCTGATGTCTGAATTTTCCTTGTTCCAAGTCCTCTCCAACTTTAAAATTAATCTTTCTAAATCCGAAATTTTAAATATAACAGTTCCCCAACGAATAGCTGATCAGCTGAGACCCCTATTTCCCTTTCGCTGGGTTTCGTCACGCATGAAATATCTTGGCATTTACTTGACTCCCCACCTTCACTCCCTCTTTAGGCAAAACTATATCCCTCTTCTAAATGCCATTAAGGACGATCTCCGGAAGTGGTCTTCTCTCTCACATTCTTGGCTAGGTAAGGTCAACATAATTAAGATGAACGTACTCCCCCGTATTCTTTTTTTGTTGCAAATGATTCCCTTGAAGATCCCAATAGTTTTTTTTACCCTTTTACAAACTATAGTATCCCGTTTTATATGGAGGGATGGGCATCCCAGGATCTTTAGAGAGACTCTTTTCAGGACCAAATGTTTGGGGGGCCTGGCTTTACCTAATTTTAAAGCTTATTACCAAGCAGTTATATTAGCGCGGATAGCGGACTGGAAATATGCCTCCGCCTCCAAATTATGGGTCCAATTGGAACATTCTCTATGTGGCTCTGATCTGTCTATGATCCCTTGGATCCCACGCTCTTTTAGGGATCTATCACCCATTACCTCGCCTCTCACTTCATCTTCCTTACAAATATGGGATGATCTACATAAGAAGTTTACGTGGTCCTATGATTCCCCATTAACTCCCTTGATGTCTCACAGATACTTTGCCCCGGGTCTCATTGACTCAGGATTCCAAACGTGGTCACCGGATGGCCCTCTCCTACTATACCATGTTGTTTCGTCCACTTGTCCTTTGTCTGAGATTCTGGGTCATAATTCACCCTCATTCTTAGACAAATGGAGATACAAGCAATTGAGTAGTTTTCTCCATGCACTGCCACGTCCCTTAAGAGGTATCCCAGATCTCAACAGCATAGAACAAGTCTTTCTGCCTAGAGATCCTCCTATACGCTCTATTTCTCAATTCTACAAGGCCCTCTTAGACTTACAATACCCTCCGTTTCCAGAATATTTATCCCGGTGGGAGAAGGACTTAGGGACTACTATTACGAATAAAGAAAAGGATAAGATCCTTAAGCTTACGCATGTCTCTTCCCTAGCTTCTTCCATGACTGAATCTAACTTCAAGCTCCTCACTAGGTGGCACCACACCCCTGCCAAGCTTCACCGTATGTTTCCTAGTAATTCCCCACTCTGTTGGAGGAATTGCGGTCAAATCGCCACCCATGCCCACATCTGGTGGTCTTGTCCGCTCATTCGTCCTTATTGGGTGGAAGTCTTAAATCTGATATTCCGGATCACTGAGGTACAAATCCCCCTTAAACCTTGGACGGTTCTTTTCCACGCCACCTCTAGATCCATTGGCAAATACAAACGCTCAATTGTCCCACACCTTCTAAATGCAGCTAAAGCTATTATCCCTTGTCTCTGGGGTCAACCTGAAACCCCTTCCATCAAAACATGGTTGCAAAAGATTTCTGAGGTTAGTCTCATGGAAGAACTCACTCACATTGCAAGAGACACTAGAGAACAATACTCCTTAATCTGGGCATCCTGGTCTTCATTTATTTCTACACAGTGCTATTTAGATATTATTTCCTCGCTCCCTTACAAGTCTGGAACCGCATAAAGCTTCTTTTCACCAAATTGTAGCCCTTGTTTCTACTTCACGGCATGGTTCCTCTCTCTTTTTTTTTTTTTTTGATATCTTCCTAAATTAGTTCGTTTAGCGAGGTGCTCGATACTGCTGCCATGTGTCTCGGCTCCTCCCCCTCCCTACCCTTCCCTACTTGTCCACCCATTATCCCTCTAATTTCTTTTTCTACATCCCCCCCTTTTTTTTTTTTTACTTCTTTCCTAACTCTTTCCTTCTCCCTTTTCCTTTTCTTTTTTATTATTTCTATAAAAAAAAAAAAAAACTGAAACACCTGTGTTCTCCATGATGCATCATTTGTTGTATTTCCCAATTTACTATTTTGTGGTGATGCGTCTTTAAAGTGTTGATTTGCTCTTATACTGTACTGTCTATTTCTTTCAATAAAAATATATTAAACAAAAAAAGTAACGTACATTTACGTCACTTTAAAATTCCCGCTGTGCTGGCACGTGCGCGCCCCTGCTGCGAGCTCCATGACCGTGTCCGTGACTCAATGTCCGCCGGTGTCCTGCGAACGGGTCACAGAGCTGCAGAACGGGGACAGGCAAGTGTAAAAAATCATCTACCCGTTCTGCCTAGTGACACTGTGACTGCTCACCTGCTCCCTCTCATCGGGAGCAGCGTTCAGTGATGTTTCACTCGTAGCTACGCCTCCTAACAGTTAGAATCACTCCCTAGGACACATTTAACCCCTTTAGGACCGCCTAGTGGTTAACCTGCCAGTGTAATTTTAACATTAATCAGTGCATTTTTATAGCACTGATCGCTGTAAAAATGACAATGGTCCCAAAAATGGGGCATATTTTGTAGATGCTATAACTTTTGCACAAACCAATCAATATACGCTTATTGCAATATTTTTTTTACCAAAAATATGTAGAAGAATGCGTATCGGCCTAAACTGTGGATTTTTTTTTTTTTTTTTTGGGGGGGGGGGGGGATATTTATTATAGCAAAAAGTAAAAAGTATTGCATTTTTTTTCAAAATTGTCGCTCTATTTTTGTTTATAGTGCAAAAAATAAAAACCGCAGAGGTGATCAAATTTTTGGGGAAAAAAGGACGTCAATTTTGTTTGGAAGCCACGTCGCATGTCCACTGGTCTATGGCCAGCCAAATGGTCCGGGGCTTAAGTGGTTAACTAATAATAATGCAAATTAATAAAATAAAGCAACTAAAATTAACAGAAGCATCACAGTTAACATTTCATTGGCCTATGGCAGGAGTCTCCAAAATTTCTAAACAAAGGGCCAGTTTACTGTCCTTCAAACGTTAGAGGGACCGCACTGTCCTGGCATCCATGGGAGTAAACAATTCCCCCTGATTAGTAATAGGAGATGTAATAATGCCCATCATTGGTGTCAACGGGAGGAATAGAGCCCCATCATTGGTTTCAATGAGAGGAATAGTGCACCACCATTGGTGTCAATGGGAGGAATAGTGCGCCACCAGTAGAGACAGTGGAAGGAATCAGGCCCCCCTGTTAGTGTCCAGGGCAGGGACTATTCCCCACTGTTCCGGCGAATCCCCCGTTGAAGTCCTATTGAGAAGAAACGATCGTAGGGTGCCGTGACATCATCGCGTTCCGGCAGAGTTTTCCAGTCGAATAGCGAGAGGTATCGGATTTTGGATCGAAGAGGTCACAATTGTTACATGCCGTTTTTGCATCGAATATATGTAAGTGCAAGACTTATTAAACCTTTATGTTTTTATGCGTAATACGCTGAGAGTTTTCCTTTCTATTGTCCATGTACCCATCTCGGAGTCATCACTGAGTGTCAGTTGGGATTTATGCTGAATGGTTTTAGGGAGACCGGATGTCCCTGTGCTTCATAAGACTGGTGCAAAACAGTCTTCCTTTGCGGTAAGCAGGCATTCTTACCTCACGAATATAGGGTGTCTTCTCTCCTTCTCCATCTGATGGGTATTGGAATTTATCTGGCAATTTTTCTTCACATCTTTTCTCATCACGAAGATTAACACTGGACTTTACTACTAGATCTCTTAACAATTCATTGTTAGAGACTTTTCCTTTCTTTTTTTACATACCTTATATCTTCAGTTTTATGTCACATATGATTGTTGTTATTGTTTAGCTCTGTTAACCCTTTCACTATTAGGATTATCACCGGACTTTAATACTAGATCCTTCAATATTTATGCTGGAGATTCAGGTTCCCAGTAAGGTGAGCTTATTTTTGGTTCACAGGGTTTTTCTTACTTCATTTATATATGAATGTTGTATCATAATAATTTTCCTAATATCAAGTGTTCTTAGCGCTGCACCCTTTTTTATTTTTTATGCTTTATTGATTGTTGTACACGATTTTGTGCCAGCTGCTTACCATTTACCCTATCATTGGTAATTACTTTTGATTAGCGCTGCGTCAGCCCTCTGTGGGCTTTTTCCTGTTGTTATTCCCCACTGTTCCCCACTGTTGCTGACAGTGGGGGGAAAAATGCCCCAAGACCTGGATAAAAGCAAGTAAATGGCCACATCTGGCCTCCGGGCAGTAAAGTATCATTTGAATCCCATGAAATATACAGTATGTGTAAGACTCATTTAGTGTATAAGACCCATGTGTCTGCAACTAGTTCTCTACAGTCTCAAATGTAAATCTGCAACCTTTCTGACATGTGTATGACCTCTGAGGCTACCCATGTATATCATTCTGTTGATGATAATAAGTTGGTCTTCTTTGCTTTGCTGGATTTTTTTTCTGTGTTACTATGTTGTACTTTGTTTTGTTCATTTTTTGCCCATGTAAATGTACAGTAAGTACAAAATGCAGCAAACAATATACGCTAAAGTACAATAAAGCTCATAGGAGCCCTCTGACTTCTCTTGAATTGTATTGTAAGTAGCTCTATTGTCTGCCCTTTACGTTTTAAGGTGCTGCACAAACTGTAGGCGTTATATAAATCCTGCATTCTTAAAATAATAATAATTAAACAATAATTAAATTACGGTAAGATATAGTAAAAAAAAAAATAAGCTTTACAATAATTCTGTCGATTTTTTCATTTGTATTAAATCATTTTCTCTACCAGGAGTTCCTTAATTCTGGAGAAGCTGGGTGTTTTCTGACCTGATTCACTAGGAGAACAAAACCAAACATGCCAGCTCATTACATAGTCATGTAACACACCGTGCCAGGCAGTCATGTGACCATTTCTGTTCACTGCGGTAAATGTGCTTGTCTCAAAAGGTTCAATGAAGGACACTGTTCTTTGTCCTTATCTCTAAAGTTTGTATTCCTAATATTTTAAATAAAGCCCCGTGATTATGGAAAAAGCTTTTCAGATTATGAATGCTGCACAGAGAAGTGTTTAACTAAAAAAAAAAAAAAAAAAGACTTCTGATGAAAGCCTATTTTGCATGATATGTGTTCTTCCTTGTACAAGTCAGCTTTATGTGATGAGATGTTAATTACATTAATTAACCTTGCTTTCTCAAAGGGGAAATCAGAGACATTATTGTAATATTCTCGACGTACACTATGTTTATAAAGTAACTTTACAATTACATACCTACTAGTCATGATCAGTTTTAGTCAGCACTTGTGTTTTTCACTTCAGTTATAGTAAAAGATTTAATGCTAATAAAGCCTGTACTGAGAAAAAATGTGGACATTTCAATTGCTGATCTCCTTATGAAAATACTAGCTGTCTAGTCTAGTCTAATTTGCTGCAATACTTTCTTAGGCACTGACCTGGAACAAGCATGCAAATTGCAAAGTCAAAGTGAAGTCATAACTCCTTCCGACCATACAAGTTGTCCCTGGTGATGACTTAAGTAAAAAGTGTTAAGCTCATTAGATTATCTTGACAGTAAGGTGACTACCATTTTCAGAAGAAGAGTTTGGTAATGGTAGCCTTCATACTTTTTCACATAAGACCCCTTTCACACAGGCTGTTTGATCAGGTCCGTCTGTTAGTTTTTCAGTTGGACCTGAACGGACCCTGTATTGTCCTCTATGGAGCGGCAAAAATCAGCAGACACATACAGTGGGAAATTGTTTGATCCCCTGCAGATTTTGTAAGTTTACCCATTTACAAAGAAATGGAGAGTCTATAATTTTTATCATCAGTGTATTTTTTAATTATAGAGACAGAATATCAACCACAAATCCAGAAAAAACACATGATACAAATGTTATAAATTGAGTTGCAGTTTAGTGAATAAAAAAGGTATTTGATCCACAAGCAAAACATGACTTGGTGGAAAAAACCCTTGTTGGCAACCATAGAGGTAAGACGTTTCTTGTAGTTAGTGATCAGGTTTACACACATCTCAGGAGGGATTTTAGTAGACGCTTTTTTACAGATCTTCTCTAAATCCTTAAGGTTTTTTGGCTGTCAATCAAAGTTTCAGCTCCCTTCATAAATTTTCTATAGGATTAAGGTCTGGAGGCTAGGCCACTCCATGACCTTCATATGCTTCTTCTTAAGCCACTACTTTATTTCCTTGGCGGTTTTGGGTCATTGTCATACTGGAAGACCCATCCACGACCCATCTTCAGTGTTCTGACTGAGAAAAGAAGGTTCACATCCAAGATTTTACAATACATGGCCCGTCCACTGGCCCCTCAATGTTGGCCTGTTCCTTTAGCAGAGAAACAGCCCCAAAGCATAATGTTTCCACCTCCATGCTTGACTGTAGGGATGGTGTTCTTTGGGTCATAGTCAGCATTTTTCTTCCTCCAAACATTGCGAGTTGAGTTGTTGCCAAAGAGCTACATTTTGGTCTCATCTGACTGCAGCACTGTCTACCAATCCTTCTCTGAAGTATTCTGATGTTCATTGACATGACTGTACATGTGCCTTCTTGGGTTGTGGATGTGTCCCTCTGGAGTATCGTGGATGGTTCTCTACTAATTTCTGTGATTTTATCTCTACATATGCACCGTATTTTTCGCTCAATAAGATGCACTTTATCGCCCCAAAAATTGGGGTAAAATGTCCCTGCGTCCTATGGAGCGAATACTGACCAGGCAAACCCCCCCCCCCCCCCGGCACCACCATGTTACAATACCAGGCCGATGGTGGTGTGTCTGACTCCCATGAGTGCCGGGCAATCTCCCACTGGGCCTGTCATTCAGCCACAGACCGAAAACAGAGCAGCCCGAGCAGCCATTAGGCTGCATTTTATGGGTACAGGTCAGGCTGCATTTCATGGGCACTTCAAAGAGTTTTTGGCATGCAGCATCATTCCCCCTACATAACATGATGTTCCTACAAAGGGTCATCCCAATTTGAATGTGGCACTGCTTCAAACAGAAAAGGAAACCCTTTCCTTCCTTTTACTAATTTATACATAGGAACCTTAATATTTATGCCAATTTAAAAGAGGGGGTATTGGAGTGAGCTTTATTCTGATGGAAACTGATGGAACCCATTCCATTTATGAGACTTTATATCACAGACTGTTTATGTTTATGGAATTGGTGTCCAGTAAATAAAACCTACTGTATGTCTGCACTTTATCTCAGTACTGGAGAACCATATATGGAATATTGTGTTTCCTGTGGGTTTGATATATAGAGTGATTATGTTTACACTTTTGTCTGAACTGCCAATACGTGTTTCCGTGGAACATTTACTTCCTACATGGATATCATTGTACAGGCACCTTCAAGCTTCAAAAGGTTTTCATACAGCAGAAATTGATGGAATGGATACTTAGTTTAGAGTGGATTAATATGTTTTTACTGCAACATCAATATATTGATTCCCATCCCCCATTTGGGGAAGGGTTAGCTTAGTTTTCATTAGCTTTTTTCTTATTAATCTGACATCTTTCATGGATATTGCATTAAATTAGGTTATCATCCTTATAGACAATTGTCTACATCTTTCCTAATTTGGTTACCAGTATGCCTTGCTTGATAGTGGGGAGGGTTGCCTTTGCTCAGGGGATATTTGACAACATTGTCATGTTATATTTATATAGGTTAGGGGTGAGTGTGATTTTTATGTTATTTATTTTTTACAAAATGTTGTATAGTAATAAATAGTAGTATATACAGCCCTCAAAATTTGTGGTCGCCTCCTCGCATGTGGCGAGGGAATTTATGTGCAGGGCGAGTATCCCGTGTACGCCGCTCAGACACACACAGTGCGGCCAGTAAAAAATACGTATTCAGTTACAACACAGCTGCCACGCCGTCCCACACAGGCTAGCACAGGCTAGCAGCAGAATAGACACCAGCGCCGTCCGGGACCGCCCCTCTCCACCTCCCATAGGCCAGTAGTGTTGCCTAGAATTAGAACTGCCGCCCGGGACCGCCCCTCTCCACCTCCCATAGGCCAGTAATATTGCCTAGAACTGCCGCCCGGGACCGCCTCCCTCCACCTCCCATAGGCCAGTAATATTGCCTAGAACTGCGGCCCGGGACCGCCCCTCTCCACCTCTCACAGTACAGTGGAATTGCCCTGCACTGTACTGTACTAGACGCACGGGACCGCCTCGGACCGCCCCTCTCCACCTCTTACACTGACTTATAGTACAGTAGAATCGCCCAGCACTGTACTATACCAGATGCCCGGGACCACCCCTCTCTGCCTCGGACCGCCCCTCTCCACCTCCCACACATCGAAGGAGTGCACTGTGCCTGCAGTACAATGCTGGTATGTAATATTAAGACAGATGTTTTCTCTGTTAAAAAAAATATTAAGACAGATGTGTGATGTGTGATGTTCTGGAGGCACTGGGAGTTTGCTGGGAGTAAGGGGGATTGAAGGAACATATGTGCTGGATTGAGGGGGGGGGGGGTTAATTGCAGATTTGGACTCTAAATCATCCCCCCCAATCCATTATACCTATGCCCTCTGCCGCCTCCCCCCAATCTATCATGCTTATGCCTCCAATTCCGTCCCCCCATTCTATCATACCTATGCCCCCAATTCTGCCCCCTTCCCCCAATCTATCATACCTATGCCTCCAATTCCGTCCCCCCCATCTATCCTATCATAAGATAGATGGGGGGAGGAATTGAAGGCATAGGTATGATAGAATGGGGAAAAGGGGCAGAATTGGGGGCATAGGTATAATAGAATGGGGGCAGGGGGACGGAATTGGAGGCATAGGTAGGATAGAATGGGGGGAGGGGGACGGAATTTGGGGCATAGGTATAATGGGGGAGGCGTTGTAGGTAGAGATGTACTGCGGGAGGCGTTGCAGGTAGAGGTGTACTGCGGGAGGCGTTGCAGGTAGAGGTGTAATTTATGTTAATATTGTTAAAGTTGTTGTTATGTTATGTATTTTTGTAACTTAATACTGAATAAAACATTTAACAGTGTTATTTTATGAGATCATTTACAAGGGCGTGTTTAAGGGGCAGGGCAAGGTCGGGTTTGGGTGGGGCAACAGGTGCCGAGTAACTCCTAAGGCCTGGCTAGTAGCTCATTTTGAGGCCTGGTATATATATATATATATATATATATTGTGAGGGATTAACTCGGTAGCGGTGTGTGTAACCCCCTGGATGGGTTCACTACAGGCTGAACTGTAAAAAACGGCACTTGAGGATGACTGAAAACAAATGATATGGTTTATTTTTCCATCTTGCGGGATACATAGTGCAAGCATCAAAACAGCATAAACAAAACAAAACATAAAATAAACCCTTGCCACTTGGGGCGTCTACCTTCCCAACACAGGAACCTACCTATGGAGTCTGGCACAGCCTACTGCTGGGCAGACACTACTGGTCCTACAGCAGAAAACAACAACAAAAGTCTCTTTGATATTTCTCACACAGAAATATCCATCAGCACCTCACCTCTTCAGAAGTGCTTATGTCTGCTCCTTCACTCACAAAGCTCCCAGGATGCAGCAATCAGTTGTTATCCTTACGCTTTATTTGTAGGGGCTTTAATTGCTTCATTTTGAACAGCTGAAGGCTTCTAACTCCCCAAACCTCTCTGGCCATTTCTACAGCCGACGCCCAATAGTAATTGGTGTATTGTCTACACAAGGCAGAAAAGTATCTTCCGTCGGGGACAACACACACAGATTTACCTGACTTCCTGTCACATATCCCCCTCTCTTGTTTCAACCCTAGGGTTGGGACACAGGTTGCCAGGCACGCATGCACTCGGGACACCCCATCTGCATTCCCGATTTCAACATCGGGGCGATGCGTTACGACAAAACTAAATTCCTGAAGGGCCAGGAACCACCTATTTATTCTCCTATTGTTCTTCAAATTTCGGCTAAGGTACATAAGAGGGTGTTCCTTGCTCTGTAATATACTCATTTTCAGTTGTAAACCATGCAAAACCTTAATTGGTTTTTCAATGGACACAAAGGTTTCCCTTGATAGCTCAATCCCTGAAGAACTCAGCGAGTCATAACCAATACCAAGAGCTGATAACACTGTGCTCTGCAATGGATCATCCATGTGGATGCCCTCTTCAGATGTAAACACACCAAGACTGGAATCCTCCAAAGCAAGGTGACACCCAAAAAAATATGTTCTTCTATGAAATGGACTAAAGTCTGACACAGAAGACCTCTGATAAACCGATGTACTAGGCGGTTTTTCTTCCCTTTGGTGCGCTAGACGGAAATCATTACTTGTCAATTCTACATTTCCAAGTTTCTTACTTTGTGATAGTTCAAACTCACAAGTATGGTGAAAATCTATCAAACCCAATGTAAGGTTTTCAGAAACTGAATCCTTGTCACTTTCTTGAACCAACCGCTTACTCTGTGCATCACTTGTTCGCACACCCCTATTCTCACCAAGAACTTGACAATTGCTATCAGACACATCATTAACTGAGCTAGACAAAATTTCTTGTCTAGCAGATACAATCACTTTTGAAATTATGTTTATGGCTAGTTGTTCAACTATCTTTGCCTCATAGTCTCCCAAAAATGTTTTAGTACTTGTTTCTTTGAAACCATCGACTATTGGACACACATTCTCATATTCTTCATTCCTTTCAAGACATTTGGAAAAAGCATCCAATAAATTAGTACATTTAGCCTCTCTGACCACTTCAGTGATGGAGGTTTCACCTGCCATTACAGATTCTACACTTTGAAAAATAGATTTTACTTCCCAAGGAATCTTTGTAGTCAAGTCCAAAGTATTATCCTGCGTTACTTGCTCTGACAGAACACTTTCTAAAGACTGGGTTTCACAGGATGTGACATTACCTTTATATTCAAATCCGATTTCATTAACATAAAACTTAACACACTGCTCTTTAACATGCAAATAATTCACAGAGGCAAAAATAGCTTCAGTCTGGGTGCATATTTCCTGCAATTCAGATTCCTCAATGACCCTGCTCCACTGATCATCAACTATGAGAAAGTCATGAATATCACCTGCCTTACTACATTCACAAGGCTCAGTGGATATTGGACACACTTTTTCTACATCATTTAGTGCACTGTCAGAATTAAGTTTTTCAGCTTTATTTCCATCAAGCAACTGACTGAGAACTGAAGATGTGCAAACCTCTACTTCTTGCACTTCAGCCACTTCATTTGCCCTGATGCGGTCAGGGATTTCACTTTCAAAATCACTTCCAGAAAGTTCAGCTTCATTTTCCAGAAAGTCCTTCAGATTAGCTTTCTAAGAATTTCCTCCTCCTCATCGTCATTATCTTCCACACATTCTTCATTATTTAGTGTTAGTCCATTTTGAGGGTTGGCTGTTTCCGTAGGACAATCATCAACTTTAACATCTTCATGTTTCATTTCTGCTTTGGTAATCTTGGTGACACCAGGAACTCCTAACTTGGCAGAGTATGCCCAAAGAAATGAACAGTGATCCATACAGCCCTGGCACCCCATCTCATGCAACTCAACGTGCTCCGATGGAACTGCCCCCAGGTGCCGACCATGAAACCAGTCCTCACACACCACACACTGGATCATCTCATCTGGGGTCTCATCCATTCCTCAGGATCGGGGTACGGTCTCTTACATGTGCAGTAGATGCCAAAGAAATTGTCCTTGTAATTATTAGCCAGGTTTTTCTTCTCTTTATCCGGATATAACTTGTACTCCCGCTGTTTAAATTTGGCATTTCCACAATAGCAGCGAAATTTCCTCTTGGTGTAGAGCTCAAACAGGTCGTGGCCTTCATGAGACTTGTATGTACAGGCCAGACATATCCCAGCAGGCTCCTCTTTATCCAGGGTGCAGGTACTGCAGGCGTACAGCACTTGTCTCTTCACATAACCCAGGGGGTAGGAGCATTTTTCGGAATCTCTCCCCGCCAGCACAGCAGACGCCTCATCCTGCAGGACGTCATCCTCCTCCAGGACATCCAGCAGTGACAGGACCGGCTCTTTCTTTACTGCCATTTCTACCTTAACTTCCACCTTCACTTCCTCCTCTTCATCTTCTGCACCACTTTCAACTTCTACAAGCTCTTCGCTGTCAGAATCATCACATGGTAGAAGATGAAAATCCTCAAACCCGGCCTCATTTTCTTAATTTTCTCTGTTGGTGAAAGAACCGGAACAGAGAGCAACTGCTTCATTCATTAGGTCACTTTTCTCATTTTCAGCATGAGCCTTTGTACAACTAAAAGATTCTTGATTTGGACCATCATCTTGACAGACACATTTTCCAGAGCGGAGTCCTAGCAACTCATCCATAACCCCTATCTTGGAGTCATTTGTATCAGGCTGGCTGGTGTTGGACTGTGATTGCTTAATCTTTCCTGAGCAGAGATCTAACAGTTCGCCCATATTTGCATCCATAGCATTCTCATCCATATTGTCCATCACAAGTCTTTGCTTGGCAGAGCTGTACTTGCTCCTGTTGCGGCCAACATTTAGAAAACCATCAGCATGCGTGACAACGATCTTTTCGTTGTAATCCTCATCACTCCAAAGTAAGATTTCCGTGCAAGAATCGCTGAGCGTCTCCTCATTACTTAGTCTTGTATATGGACGGCATCCATGATCACTGCTTTTATCGGAACACGGGGCCTTATAATCACTGTTGAACTTTGAAGGTTGTAATTTTTTTGGTGAGAGCTCCTTAGAAACCTCTATGTTCTCTTCCCTACCAGACAGCTCTGACTTTGCTTTCTTTTTCTTCTTCTTTTTCTTTGACTTCAGACTCAATAAATCTTTGAACTTTTCTCTTACTTTTTCTTTAACACTTTCAGACAGCTTGTCTGGCTTGCGATGAGACTTCTGGATTAAGTTCTCCTTGCTTTGGACGGTCAGTGGGAATTTGAACTGTTTGTGGTGCGTCTTCTCTTTGAGGTTTGCTGACTGGCCTTTTTGTGAGCTAAAGAGCCTCTTGTCTGCATATGCCTCGTTACAGGACTCTGATCCTGCTCTGACTTGTCAACGCCAGGGAAATACTTCATATGGTAATGCAGCAATTTGGCTTTGCGAAAAAATTTGGAGCAATCCAAAATCTTGCCTTTAAACTTGTTGGGTTCCAGTTCCAAGGTAACAGCTTTGGTAGCTGGATCATCAAGTTTCTTCAAAGTATTTGCTAAAGGTTCTCTACTGTCTTTAACAGAACTGTCAGAACTTTGATTCAGCTTCATAGGAGCTGCTACTGCATGGACAGCCGGGACCTCCTCAGCACCTTCTTGTACATGAGGGTTTTTCTCTTCTGGTTTGATCTCGTCTGGTTTGACCTCTGGAACGCCATTCACAACATTGGTTTCCACAGGCTCTACAGACTCTTCTACTTCTAATGGCGGCTCCTTTACTTCGGGAGTTTCAGGCTCTGCCAGGGCACACTCCTCTGTCTCCACTTCTTGTTCCTCTGGTGAAGTACTACAGTCTGGTGATGATTCCGTCTCAACAACAGACGTGATAACCTCTATAGCATTATGATCCTCTGGATTCTCAATCAGAGAGGGCTTGCTATCCTTTTCCTCTGTTCTCTCAAATAGTTTCGCGATGGCCTCCATTTGCTGCTGGTGAGCTGCCATGCTCTTTTGGTGAGCCTGTTGTTGAGCTGCAAGGCTCTCTCGGTGAGCTGCCATGCTCTTTTGGTGTGCTGCAAGGCTCTCTCGGTGAGCCTGTTGTTGAGCTGCAATGCTCTGTTGTTGAGTTGCATTTGCTAGAATCAGCTGTTTTTAGCATCTCCTCGATTTTGGGTTTACTTTAACTGCCCATGGCACTCCACCATGTGTGAAGGATTAACTCGGTAGCGGGTGTGTGTGACCCCCTGGATGGGTTCACTACACGCTGAACTGTACAAAACAGCACTTGAGGATGACTGAAAACAAATTATATGGTTTATTTTTACATCTTGCGGGATACACGTGCAAGCACCAAAACAGCATAAACAAAACAAAACATAAAATAAACCCTTGCCACTTGGGTCGTCTACCTTCCCAACACAGAAACCTACCTATGGAGTCTGGCACAGCCTACTGCTGGGCAGACACTGCTGGTCCTACAGCAGAAAACAACAACAAAAGTCTCTTTGATATTTCTCACACAGAAATATCCATCAGCACCTCACCTCTTCAGAAGTGCTTGTGTCTGCTCCTTCACTCACAAAGCCCCCAGGATGCAGCAATCAGTCGTTATCCTTAGGCTTTATTTATAGGGGCTTTAATTGCTTCATTTTGAACAGCTGAAGGCTTCTAACTCCCCAAACCTCTCTGGCCATTTCTACAGCCGACGCCCAATAGTAATTGGTGTATTGTCTACACAAGGCAGAAAAGTATCTTCCGTCGGGGACAACACACACAGATTTACCTGACTTCCTGTCACAATATATATATATATATATATATATATATATATATATATATATATATATATATATATATATATATGGGGATACACCTTTGGTGATGTGTATGTTTCACAATTTTTATTATTTTGGTAAAATAACATCACATTTTTACTGTGATGACTACTGTAAAAAAGAATGTGACAACTCACTGTGTGTTAACACAGTTGCTTGTATTTCAACTTGGAATAGTGATCACACTACAGCTGAACTAAGTAAGTGTTGTCACTTTAACAAGGAAGTAAAGTCCTCTGGTGTGTTTACCTGTTGGTAAGCCCATAATAAGGCTTACCTATAAGTACTGTAAATATCTCCTAAATGTGCACTGTTTAGAAGATATTTACTGTATACTGCACCGATTGGCTGAAGCCACAATGACATCACTCCAGTGCATGCGGGACAGCCATTCCTTCAGGGTGTGTTCTGTTACCGGTGTCATCGCGGTTCCGGCCAATCACAGCGCTGGAGCCCGCAAACCCAGAATAAACACCGGGGAAGATGTCGGCCGTGTCAGCAATGTGCAGGCGCCACTGCTTTGTCTTAGGCCGCGTACACAATCGGACCAATTCGATGGTGTGTACGGCCCATCGGACCGTTGTCCGTCGTATGAAAGTTTTAAAACTTGCTTTAAAATCTGTCTGACGGACACCTGTCCATCGGACAGATTCGATGGTTAGTACGGCAAAGCATCGGGCCAAAAACCCACGCATGCTCAGAATCAAGTCGACGCATGCTTGGAAGCATTGAACTTCCTTTTTTCAGCACGTCGGTGTGTTCTACGTCACCGCGTTCTGGTCTGATCAGATTTTTGTTCCGATGGTGTGTACACACATCAGACCATCAGACCACTTCAGCCTGGTCCGATGAAAACAGTCCGTCGGACCAGTTTCATCGGACCAGTCTGATCGTGTGTACGTGGCCTTACAGTGAGAGTGCATATTTTTAGCATTGATCACTGTTTTAGTGTCACTGGTTCCCAAAAAGTGTCAGTTAGTGTAAGAACGTTCGCCACAATAGCACAATCCAGCTATAAGTCGCTGATCGATGCCATTACTAGTAGAAAAGCATTAAATAAAAAACAATAAATAAAAATATCCCATAGCTTATAGATGATATGGGCCAGATCCACAAAGATCTGCCCCGGCGCATTGTATCTGAGATACGCTACGCCGCCGTACCTTACCTGGCTTTAGTTCGAATCCAGAAAGATTTTGCGCCGTAAGTTACGGCGGCGCAGTGTATCTCAAGCGCCGTAACGGCGCGGAATTCAAGTTGGGCGGGTAGGGGGCGTGTTTCATTTAAATGAAGCGCGTCCCCACGCCGATCGAACTGCGTATGCTCCATTCAGAAATTTCCCGCCGTGCATTGCGCTAAATTACGTCGCAACGACGTTATTTTTTTTAACTAGCGTGAATTACGTTCATTCCTATTTACGGACGACTTACGCAAAAATAAAAAAAAATTCAAATTTCGACGCGGGAACGACGGCCATAATTAACATGACAAGTCTAACTATAGGCCGCAAAAAAGCAGCTTTAACTATACGCCGGAAAAAGCCGACTAGAGACACCGTAAGAGAATGCGACGGCCGCGCGTACGTTCGTGGATCGTCGGAAATAGCTCATTTGCATACTCGACGCAGAAAGCAACGAAAACTCCACCCAGTGGACGCCGAAGTATTGCATCTACGATCCAAAGGCGTACGAAGGCGTACGCCTGTTGGATCGAACCCAGATGCCGTCATATCTTCGTTTGAGGATTCAAACTAAAGATACGACGCGGGTAATTTGAAAGTACGCCGGCGTATCAGTAGATACACCGGCGTACTCTCTGTATGGATCTGGCCCTATATCTTTTGCGCAAACCAATCAATATAAGCTTACTGGGATTTTTTTTAACTAAAAATATGAAGCAGAATATTGACCTAAACTGATGAAGAATTTTTGTTTACATTTTTTTATTGGATACGTTTTATGGTAGAAAGTAAAAAATATATATTTTTTTTCACTTGGGCTTTTTTTTGTTTATAAAAAAAATTTAAAACGCAGAGGTGATCAAATACCACCAAAAGAAAGAGCTATTTGTGGGGGAAAAAGGACAATTTTATTTAGGTACAGCGTTGCATGACCGCACAATTGTCAGTTAAAGTAACGCAGAGCGATATCTCAAAAAATTGCCTGAGAAATATTTAATAAAATTGCCTGGTCATGAATATTTCGGTGGTCAAGTGGATGAATTGTGAATTTATAATATTTATTTGATTGTAGCGCAGCACTTTATATTATTGTTTTTCGATGGTTTATGTTTATTTAGAGTGATTTGTATGAGCATGGTTTGTCTTTTATTTTGTATAATATCTAGCTTTTCATAGCTTGAAGACGTGCAACTCTCCTTATAGTTTAAAATATTTTTTTTTTAGGCTAATTATTATACACATGATTTAAAGAGACACTTTAAATCAGCTCCCCAGCCGCTCCTTGAAAGGTCTATGTGGCAATGTGTCTTTTCAATGTCTGAGGCCTTAGGCGGCGTACACACGACCGAGGTTCTCGCTAGAAACCAGCGAGAACCTCGCTGGGAGCTGCATTCCAGCGAGAACCTCGGCCGTGTGTACGCTCCTGGCTCGCCCCGCCCGTCGGGAATCCCATCGAGCGAATAGAGAGCAGGCTCTCTATTTGCTCGACGGCCCGTCGGGATAAATGGCTGGTTGCCATTCCCGACGGGCGGGTCGCCGATTTCGACGGCCGGGCAAGAACCTCGACGGGCGGAACGATGTGTTCCGCCCGTCGAGGTTCTCGTACGTGTGTACGCCGCCTTAGAGGTGTTGGCAGGGGACTGTTGAATATCCATTTTAACATCTCTATATAAGGGGGGTATTTGAGGCGGCGTACACACGTACAAGAACCTTGACGGGCGGAACACATCGTTCTGCCCGTCGAGGTTCTCGAGGTTCTCGTCCGGCCGTCGAAATCGGCGACCCGCCCGTCGGGAATGGCAACCAGACGGGCGGGGCGAGCCAGGAGCGTACACACGGCCGAGGTTCTCGCTGGAATGCAGCTCCCAGCGAGGTTCTCGCTGGTTTCTATCGAGAACCTTGGTCGTGTGTACGCCACCTGACAATATTGTTCATACAGCCTTTAAGGAACAACATTGTGCTACCAAACCTTTTCTTTTTTCTTCACCAAAGTGATTCTTTGAATTTACAGCAAAGCTCCATGCTTGTGAATATCAAGTAAGAGGGTAGGGTTGTCAGCTCCCCTGCCCATCTTGGTCATGCCCAACAGTGTATCTTTATATGAAAGCATGAAATATACAAAACATTTTTTTTAACATTATAGTAGCATGCATACCAACATATCTGATTTTAATGCTCCTTTTAAGCCGCATACACACGATTGGTTCAAACCGATGAAAACGGACTGAAGTTTGTTTCCACCGATCGTATGTAGGCCCCATTGGTCCGTTATCCTTCGGTCCAAAAACAGAGGGCTTGCTTTAAAATTGAACCGATGGGCTGAACGATAGGTCAGAACCAATCATTAGTACGCACGAGCATCGGTTACAAATCCACGCATGCTCAGAATCAAGTCGACGCATGCTTGGAAGCATTCAACTTCGTTTTTTTTATCACATTGTTGTGTTTTACATCACCGCATTCTGACATGATCGGTTCATGAACCGATGGTGTGTAGGCACATCAGTCCATCAGTCAGCTTTATCGGTGAACCGATGAAAACGGCGCGTCGGACCGTTCTCATCGGATGGACCGATGATGTGTACAGGGCTTTACTGTTTAGTGTCTTCCAGTCAGAAACTGCCAGGCTTTAACGTGTAAGCATGGATGAGACACTTTATTGAGAAATTGAAATTGAGAAATTTTTGCTTCCTTATAGTTGGTACTGAATACAGTAAAACATACATAGACAATCTAAACCTTGTAAGTTTAGCAAAGAAGAGGCCTATTTAAAAAAACAAAGCGAAGTACACTTGGGTCAGATGTCAGGAGACATTTGCCGGTTCAAAAAAGAAATAGCCGACATTCTGCCCATGTGTTTGTCGGTTTGTCCAAGCTCACTGTTTGATCGGCTTCTGTTGGACGTGCATGCTGAAAAAACTAAATCCGACAACTCATGATAAGCGCTCTCAGCCAATGGCAGAGAGCGCTGATTGGAGTGTTCTTGCAGTACTAATGCTGGATGGTTAGTACAGCGGTTCCGACCAGAGCTGTTAGTGTGTACCAGGCTTAAGACATTTGTATAATAGAATGTATACAAAAAATTCTAGAGGTACAGTCACTGATTCTGATTTTTTTTTGGTTTAACAATTAGGCCACAAGTTGTCATGTGAATGATTTGGCATTCGATGTCAATGATTAATTGAGCTATTCCACATGTTCCTGTAGAAAAAGCAGCTTGGTACACATTGCACGTTTCATATTTCCTTAAGGCTGCACTGCAACCACATTTAAGAAACATGTTATTCTATTTCTTATGTGAGATAGAAATCTGTGAGCCGAAGAGATTTATACCACATAAGACTAGGAAGATTTATTGATGCATTTTAAAGGTGAAAGCAAAGTAATGCCCCACGATGCGGAACCTTATATATCCATATCGGATAAAACCTAATTTCATTGAGATATCGTAATAAAGTGGGGATTTCTTGGTCTATTACTGGGAAAAAGCGTGTTTCAGGAATGGGTCATTGGAAATTGCATGCTTTTCTGCAAATTGCCATGGATTTCCCTAGTAAATCTAAAGTTATAGCAAGCATTTAATCTGATAAATGTGTGCTGTTGAGATATTCTTAAAGGACACATCCACTTGTCTAAATGTGTCATTGGATATTAAATCCACTACACAATTCTGTGGACACTCTTTAGGTGCCAAATCAGACCTCAGCAAACCCTCTTGGACACAAGTATCAGAGAATAAGGTTTTTAGACAAATGTGTAAATAGATAATAACATTTTTGGTTGCTCACTTACCTAACTGCAGCGCAGTCTCAAAAGAAAGGCACACCACTAGATGGGTTATCATTAGTTTCGTTGTATAGTTACCACATAATTAAAATGTCACTTTACACAAAAAGTGATTTATTTGTCATTTATTACAATACAAAGAAACAGAAGTAATACAGAAACAACCTGGGTTAATGCAAGAATAAAAATACACAGCTCCGTTGTGATCTAATTATCTATACAGGCAGTCCCCGAGTTATAAACATCCGACCAGGGCCAATCCGCCCTATAAGCTCACTATGCAAGCTGCTTAGGGCCCCGCAAAGCTGCAGAGGGCCCCCCAAATTACTAGAGGCCCCACCTGGTGAGAAGTCATTTTCGGCCCCTCACCCCGCATCTCAACTTGCTGGCTGCATGGGAGAAGAGGTAAGAAGTCAGCACCCCCTGCTTCTCACTTTAATGTAAGATGTCATTTCCGACAGAAGGCTACCCCCCTCTCAACTTTATTCTTTAATGTGACATGTCACTGTCGGCAAAGCACCCCCCCCCCCCTTTTAATGTGACATTAATTTTGCTTAGGGCCCCAGGGAGGTCAGGATCGGCACTGCATCCGCCTTTTAGGACTCATACTTACAAATGGAGGGAGACAGCAGGAAGTGAGAGGAAATCTACCCCTAGGAAGGGAAATTCACTCCTGTAGGAGATATCATGGGAAAAAGGTGTCTCCACTGATGCTTTATCACCAATCCTTGTTTCCCCAACAATGCTAAATCCAATTGTCATTTGGACAGAAAGTGAGGAGAAATCTTCTTAACAGGGACACAGACAGCAAAATTAAGATTACAGTGGTGTTAACCCTTCCCTATGCTATCCAAAAAACTTAAAACATCTTGTTTGTAATCCAGGGAGTGCCAGTACTCACCACAGTTACATTATTACCACAGTATAGCAGCAATAAAGAAAAAAAATGCATTTGAAACAACATTGCACCTGGAAGACCAAACCAGGGAATCAAAGTAGATATTTTTTTTATTTTTTTTTATCATTTTGTATTAATATAAATATTTCTTCCTGCAGCTTTGTGTGATTACAGAATGGAAACCCCATATTATTATATTATAATAAAAAAATTGCACAGCATACTGTCATAGTATAACATTTTTAACAAACCATTAAAAGACAACATATATTGTAATCACATAAAACAGATGTTGAGTAGGCATAACAAGTGACTTTATTAGGATCCCTCACTTCCGCTGCACATGGCCATCAGCAAACTGGTTGGGGCAGTGTAATTTCAGCATCTATTTCCTCAGAACCATGGCATCCTTTACACCAGTGTTTCTCAACCTTTTTGCCTTTGAGGAACCTTGCCTGATTCCACTCTAGACCCTTACAACTCAACATGCTTCTGTATGGGACAGCAAGTTGCAATCAGTCTGGACCAATCAATGTGCTTAATACCCAAGAACAGGTTACGGTATTTTTTGTCTGGTGGCTCAGGAATCCAGCCCTGGTATTAGGAAAAATCCTGTCTTCTGATTTCTTGGAAGAGTATCACAACAGATGCCAACTGTCAGGCTGGGAAGAAGTCTTAAACAAAGCTATGGGATGTGCTGCTGGTGGAATACCATGTTCCTATCAACATTATAAAGTGATTTGGTTGTCCTTTCAATGTTGGAATTTTCAACTGCAAGATTATCCAAACCAGCTTTGGTTGGACAATACCACAGTGGTGGCATACATCAACCATCAGGGAAGTACCAGAAGTCTTGCTATGGCTAGAGCAGCAAAATAATCTTGAACAGAACATCACATTTTAGCCTTTTCTGCCTGGCCTGATAAAACACCTTTGGGATGAATAATAGTGGAGACTGTGAGTCAGGCCTTCTCGTCCAACATCAATGTCTGACTTCACAAATGCACTTTTGGAAGAATGGTCAAACATTCTCACATATTCTGTTCCATCGCTTTTCACATAGTATATCAGTTTCCTCAGGGAACTTCTGTATATATCAACAGTATACACAATTCAGTATATTTTTGTTTTTGTATATTTTTGTTTGCCGTTCCAACAGAATGGAGAAGCAACATTTGCAGGCCACCTGGTCTCTGGCTAACAAACAGAGGACGATCAAATGGGTATTGGACCACCCAGAGGGGTGGTCCCAATTCAACCCACCGCAACAGCTGAAGTCTAGGGGACACCAATCCTTCGATTCTCACTGTCGCAGCAACCACCAATCAATGAAAGTCTAGTACAAGTACAATTTTGGGACCCCAAACATTTACAGCCCTACAATTACAAATGTATACATAATACATACACGCATACCTCCCCTGTTCTATACTGCCCAATTTTTACTGCAAGAGAGCACTCATTGCCATAACATCAAATCCCCCATATACAATAAAAATACTTTAAAATGTTTAAAGTTTATTTGAAGATATTTTTTTCAATTAGATGGAGTAAGAAATAGTTAACACTCCTGTTAAGTATTTCTTGCCATCTGTGTCCCATTTGGGAGATTTCCCTTCATTCCTTGTCCCATAGACACAAGATAAAGAAAAAGAAAATATCTCTCCATTTAGGGAAATGTCTTGTCTTAGATAGTAGCCCCTGGTAAAAATACTCCCATGTATGTTTTCCCTCTAAGGGCCAGATTCAGGTAGAGTTAGGGCTTGTTCACACTATCAGTTTTCCTTCAGGTTTTTCTCTTCAGGTTTACCAAAACCATGTAGTGCAAGGGCCTGCCTGATTGCATACAAATTGAGACTCTTGAGGTTAGACCTCATATTAGATGGATTTGGTAAACCTGAAGAGAAAAACCTGAAGGAAAACTGATAGTGTGAACAAGCCCTTAGGCTGGAGTATCAGTGATACTCCAGCCTAACTGTCACTTTAAGCCGGCGTTTCTGTTTTATGTAACCAGAAAACAAGAAACGCCAGGTTGGAGTTCCGATGCGATCGGCGCAATTGAATTTCGCCATCGCATCGCAACTTTAATTTAAAAATGGCGCCGGGGGCGTTCCCGCTGATTTACGCCGAAAAAATATGTTAATCAGCGGGAATCGGCAATTCACGATCGTATTCGGGCGCGACGCAGTGACTTTCCGACGTTTCCGTAAGTGATACGCGGCGTAAAGATAAAGCAGCCCCCTAGTGGAGTATCCTATGTTAAGTATAGCCGTCGTCATCGCGTCGAAAAAAATAATAATCGCGTTGCTTGCGTAAAACGTCCATGAATGGGGATTTGACGTCATTGACGTTCACTGACAGAATTTGGAGCACGCGCACTGGGATGCATTGACGCATGCGCAGTACGTTCGCCGCGGGATCGCGCTTAGTTTAAATAATACACGCCCCGTACCCGCCCAATTTGAATTCCGCCGGCTCACTTGCGATGCGCTGCCGCAACTTTAGGAGCAAGTGCTTCATGAATAACAGCACTTGCTCCTAAAATTTCGCCAGAGTAACGTAAATGAGAAGCGTTACTCCAGAGCAAAGATGCTCCCATCTACCTGAATCTGGCCCTAAAACTGTTCAGGTAACAACTCAAAATGTTGGGTTTTCTCTTGTTTCAGCTGCATTGAGAATGGCCACCAGGACAAATAGAAAGAATGAACCTAGTTAAAACCTGACAGAGGTTTTAACCATTCACCATTCTATACAAAAATAAAAAAGGATTGGATTTTGAAACACTTTAGGAGTCAAAAAATTTCAGTGACATTTTTACCACTCAAATGGTGGTGAATTAAAGTTCATTAGTGTCTCAAGGGGCCATTAATTACTATGTGCCCAATTGTGACATGATTTTTAAATTGGAATATAAATCCTTTTGATATTTTAAATCCTGGTTTTCAATAAAGATTAACGTATAATGCCAAGGGAGCATTAATTGATAAGAAGTGAATATGATATGAAGTAAAATATGAATTTAATGGGATGGTGGAATTTAATGGACAAATGTCTTTTTTCAAGACTATTTGGATATATAGTGATGAACAGCAGAAGTATTTCCCGGGAAATTGTTATGGTTCTGGGTCAACATTATTTCATATTTTTGAAAGTTTTGAATTCATGCTTTACATATTTTCTGTGTGTATACAATTGTTGTTTTACAAATAAATATGTAATAAATAATAATAATAAATAATAATAACATTAAACATGTAATGTGACAAAAAATGCCCAGGGACATATGGTTTTGTGAAGACAACGCAGCAGAAGAGGTCTTTGATTAAAACCTTAGAGAAGGCTATATTACCAGGTATAATATGATTAAGGTAAGTCAATGCTTATTCACTTGTATGTGTATATACAGTGCCTTGAAAAAGTATTCACACCCCTTGAAATTTTGCACATTTTGTCATGTTACAACCAAAAACGTAAATGTTTTTTATTAGGATGTTTTTTTTTTTATGTGATAGACCAACACTAAGTGGCACATAATTGTGAAGTGGAAGAAAAATTATAAATTGTTTGCAAATTTTTTACAAATAAATATGTGAAAAGTGTAGCATGCATTTGTATTCATAGAGTCCACCTGTGTGTAATTTAATCTCAATATAAACACAGCTGTTCTGTGAAGCCCTAAGAGGTTTGTTAGAGAACCTTAGTGAACACACAGCATTATGAAGGCCAAGGAACACTCCAGACAGGTCAGGGATAAAGTTGTGGAGAAGTTTAAAACACTGGCTAGGTTATAAAAAAAATCCCGAGCGTTGAACACCTCATGGACCACTATTTAATCCATCATCTGAAAATGGAAAGAATATGGCACAACTGGAAACCTACCAACACATGGCTGTCCACCTAAACTGACAGGCCGGGCAAGGAGATCATTAATCAGAGAAACAGCCAAGAGGCCCATGGTAACTCTGGAGGAGCTGCAGAGATCCACAGCTCAGGTAGGAAAATCTGTCCACAGAACAACTATTAGTCGTGCATGGATGATGGATTGAACAGTGCTCCGTGAGGTGTTCAAAACTTGGGATTTTTTTTATAACCTAGCCAGTGTTTTAAGCAGTTTGCAATTTCCGCGAAGCCATGTGGGGGACACAGCAAACATGTGGAAGAAGGTGCTCTGGTCTGAATTTTACTTTTTGGCCTAAAAGCAAAACGCTATGTGTGGCAGAAAACTAACACTGCACATCACCCCGAACACACCTTTTCTTCAGCAGAGACAGGGAAGCTGGTTTAGAGTTGATGGGAAGGTGAATGGAGCCAAATACAGGCAAATGTTAGAAGAAAACCTGTTAGAGTTTGTAAAAGACTAGGGACTGGGGTGGAGGTTTACCTTCCAGCAGGACAACAACCCTAAACCTACAGCCATAGCTACAATGGAATGGTTTAGATCAAAGCATATTAATGCGTTATTTATAAGATCATTTTTCGGCATGAAAAAAACTGCCTTTTTTCCAACTCCATCATTAAAACGACTTTGCCCACACACGATCATTTAAAAAAAATGCTCTAGCAAAGCGCAGTGACGTACAACACGTACAACGGCACTATAAAGGGGAAGTTCCATGCGAATGACGCCACCCTTGGGGCTGCTTTAGCTAATTTCCTGTTAGTAAAAGACGATTCAGGCTTTTCTGTCTGTTACAGCATGATGAATGTGCTTACTCCATTACGAATGGTAGTTTTACCAGGATGTTGTTTTTTCATGCCGAAAAATGATCGTGTGTACACGGCATTAGGATGGCCCGGTCAAAGTCTAGACCTAAATCCAAATGAGAATCTGTGGCAAGACTTGAAAATTGCTCTCTCCATCCAATCTGACAGAGTTTAAGCTATTTTGCAAATAAGAATGGGCACAAATTTCACTCTCTAGATGTGCAAAGCTGGTAGAGACAAAAAGACTTGCAGCTGTAATTGCAGTGAAAGGTGGTTCTACAAAGTATTGATTCAGGGGGGCTGAATACAAATGCACACCACAATCTTTACATATTTATTTGGAAAACATTTGGAAAACTATTTATCATTTTCCTTCCACTTCACAATTATGTGCCACTGTGTGATGGTCTCTCACATAAAATCCCAATAAAATCCATTTACGTTTTTGATTGTAACGTGATAAAATGTGGAACAGCCACATCTGAACAGTGAAACAGTGGTGATTGTCATCTGGACAAAAAAACAATAAAGTGGGATCCAGAAGGTCTTCAAACTATCCCTATAGTAAACCTAAACCTAACTGTTCCTGAGAAGATAGGCTTCTCTCCCTACCTACTCCCAAGGAAGTGAGGAGAAAATAAGACATGGCTTTACAAACAGGAGAGAAGGGTTACAACCTCTGTCATAGCTACATAAAATCTCCCCATCACAGACATCAATAAAGACCTGAACTGAAGTTTTAAATATTCCAGTATGTATCCAAAATGTAAAAAAATCAAGCTGTAAGTAGACTTTAACTTTAAATGCATCACGTGCCACACTTAAATTACCATTGCTGCACAGGAAATATGTAAATCATAATATTTATTTACATGTTTAGTTGTAAATTAGAGTGTGACATTCTATGCAATTAAGGTAGTGGTAATTTGTAAAAATTTGCTTAGTTATCTTAAATTGTTGATTCATCTACACATCAGCAGCACATATGGCAGAAGGTATAAATGGGCATGGATTTAAAACCTCAAACTCACAGCTTTTTTTAATCAGACATATCGTTTGCTCAAAAAGAGAATTGATGCCCTCGCAGTTAATACACACAGGAAATATAAATGTCATTAAATGTATTTTTTAGCAAAGATGCATTCACATAAAATACATAGACTTGTCTTAAGACAGGGAATAATAAAATACAATTCTATAATCATTTTTTATTAATATTGTTATTGAAGTTGTTGAAATATTTTTAACTAACACACTTTTAAATGCGTGCCTCTTTACATGCTTAGATTTCGATGCTTTACATCTGTTTTTTTTTTTTTAAAAGCAGAACTCATTTTTGTCCACCCTCCCTGCACCCTTTCCATATGCCTTTCTGCACTGGTTTTACTCTTTTCTTATTATATACTGTATATACCTATACAAGTGTCTTTTCGTCAGTCTGGTGATCTCATGGGTCCTTCCTCCTCCTATACACATAATGATTTGTGAGCATCTTTAAGTATCCAGGCCAGTGTGATGACGCACACTAGGGGTTGTATCCATGACAGCCTGGGCTCAGAGGATGTGGGTTGAATGATGCCGGTTGTCTTTCAACCCAAAAGACTAGTGACATCTAGGGGTGAAAAAGGAATTACTGTAGGAGACAGACTAAGGTAAGAATTGCAGCAAAAGCTGCCTTTTATTTTAAAACTTATGCTAACCTTTGATTTTTTAGATAAAAACTGGAGTTTTATAAATACAGAGATCTGTGGATTAGCCACTAAAAAGAGCATTAAGCATTTGTTCTTAATTGTTTCAGCTTACCATTCTTCCAAGGTTGAAGTTATGTTCCATCCAACTTTTCCTACTCTGGGCTTCATTTAACCCACTTCCTGTGGTGGTTATGACTAAGGCCTTATAGGCTGAAACGCGCCAACCTTTCCTATTTGCGTTTGTTTACTGTGGCTTGTCAATAAATACGTCAATTGTTTAAGAGCAACGACCGGAGTGCGCATCATCTTTTCCTCACTTTCTGTGAACCCAATAAATAAAAAAATATTGAATTTCACACGTATTAGACACATTATGTGGATTATTTACTATAGCTGCAGCTGTTGAGGTAAGATATGAGCAACACAGTGATTACTCCTGAAGATCCCTAGTACAGTAACGTGACCTGCAGCGAGCAGGCTGAACCACAGAGGCTATTGGAAGGACCCTTTATTCGATACTATGTAAGTCAAGTAGGATCAGCAGCAGAAGCTCTACTACAGAGCAAAGTTTCTGCAAAGGTGCCACAAAACAGGTAAGCGGGAGGCTGGTTTTACATCCATTTTCATATCTGCTGACATCTGTTTTTTACAAAAAAAAAATTACTGAACTGAACTACAAACACTGTGGGCCAGATTCACGAACACTTGCGCTGGAGTATTTGGATATGCGCCTCGTAACTGTGATGATGCGCCGTCGTTTCTATGTGCCCGTACCCACCAAACTAGATGCGCCCAATAACGGGTCATTTGCGACCGGCGGAACGTTCGGACGCCAGAGTATCGTCAGCGCGTATTTTCGCTGGGCGCATCAGTCGCGCCCATTGATTTCCCCTGCAAATATGCAAATGAGGTATTTTTCCCAATTCACGAACGGATTAGCACCATACGCCGGCTACATGCGCCGCGCGTATCTGGTCCGTCCGGCGCAAAGTTATTTCTACAAAAGGCTGCTTTATCTTTACTCCAGACGGTCACAGGTCAGCAGGAGAGCAGCTACAGCAGCGTTACCGACGAAACTAGCAAGCTGAACAACAACACTTGCAAGGACAACACCTCTGTGTGCCAACATGCCAGGGGCACTCGTGGTCCTAAGACTAGTACTGGGTCCCTCGCTACGGAGGAGGCGGGCACGTGAGAGGATATACCGCACTCGTATGAACCTCTTTGGCATGGGGGATGAGGAGGTGTATCGCCTCTTCAGATTCAGCCCTGATGTAATACTTGAACTAACCACAACCCTGCAGGATGACATCACCAGCAAGACACACCGCTTACAAGCAGTGCAGCCACTGGTGAAGGTCCTGGCAACACTTCATTTCCTTGCCAGTGGATCATTCCAGCGTACAAGTGGAGTGGTGGCTGGGATGTCACAGTCCTCCATAAGCAGATGTGTGCACCAGGTTGTCCCCGCAATCCTCAGACGCATGTCCAACCAGTTCATCAGACCCACCACTGAGGAGCTGCGGCTGAAGGCAATGACAGATTTCTACAGCATTGCCAGATTCCCACGCACTGTGGGGGCCATTGATTGCACACATGTGGCCCTACAGCCCCCCAGTGCCACAGAGCACATATACCGCAATCGGAAGCATTGGCATTCCATCAACGTACAGGTGATAGCTGATGCCCAACGCCTCATATGGCACGTCCGTGCCAAACACCCCGGGTCCAGCCATGACAGCTTCATATACCGTCAGAGCCCCATCCCAGCAGAATTCGAACAGAACATGTATGGGGACAGCTGGCTGGTTGGTGAGTGACAAGGGAGTCAGGCATGACTATCCCCTCCCGTGATGCACAACAGAAGTCGCACATGCATGACTAACATTCTCCTGTCTTTTACCTTACAGGTGACTCTGCATATGCACTGGGACCCCATCTAATGACTCCTTTCCGGAACCCCCAAACCAGAGGAGAGAGAAAATACAATGAAGCACACATCAAAACCCGTGGAGTGGTGGAGCAAACATTCGGGCTCCTGAAGTCCCGTTTCCGCTGCCTGGATAAGTCTGGGGGGACCCTATTGTATTCCCCTACCTTCGTGTGTCAGATCATCGCTGCATGTTGTATTCTGCACAACTTTGCTATGAGAAAAGGCCTGCAGATTGACATACGTGATGACCTGACCCCCGACCCACACAGTCCCCACCTGCCAGAGGACACCCAGTCTGCTGATGGAAGAGCAGTCAGGAGGGTCCTCGCCGTAGGCATCTTTGGACACTAAACCAAAACATTAATAACACAGACAATGCACGCGTGTACACCACTGATGTCCCTAGATCACACACACCACATGCACATCGCATTGGATTAGCCCAAGTCCAGCATGTAGGAGTTGGGAGCAGTAACGCCAGCGTCAAGGCCCCAATGATGTCACTGTCCATTCACACACCTTTCACACGTCATTCATTCAGCCGTGGGGTTAACTTCACCACCACGGCCGAGGGTGACACCCCTTACTTTCAGGAGTGCCACCCTCTCACATTCACACACCATTCACACTGCAACGTGTGCAGTATCAAAATTAAAAAAAATATCTCATAACCTGAGAACCCAAAAAAAATAAAAACTCATGTCCTGAGTATAAACAATAATAATAAAAAATAAACAAAAACTCATGTCCTGAGTATAAACAAAAATATATAACAACCAAAAATAAAAAAAAACCCTCATCTGGGATGACGGGGGCTCCTCCTTGGGGGCACTCTCGGGCTCCTCATCTGCCTGGAGGGAGTGGGTGGTGGTGGGGGTGGGGGGGCATCAGGAGGAGGCTGATCCCCGGGTGGGCCACTCCTGGGAGCTGTTGGCTGCATGCCCTCCAATGCCACAGCGATACGGCTCAGATACAAATTTGTTTGGGCCTGCATCCTCAACTGGCGGGTGATATTGTGCCGCTGGTCACGTTGCCGCTGCCTCCCCTCTTCCCGAATGGCAGCAGTGTTGTCTCGAACAGCTGCTGTCAAGTGCCGGATATCAGCCTGCACCTCCCCCAGGCTGGTCACAACGCCCTGCACGCGACTGGGCAGCTGTGACAGAGAGCCCAGGCTGTCTGCGACCCTGTCCAGGTGGCCAGCCATCTCCCCCATTTGCTGGGTCTGTTTGGCGTGGTCCAACAGCACCTGGTCCTCGACCAAATCACACACCCCCCTGGTCTTCCGGGTGGCCTTCCTGGGGGCAGAGGAAGGTTGTCCCCGTGGGGATGGAGTCGCCCTTGAGGGGCTACCTAGGATGGGGGAGGGGATCACAGAGGGCCCTGCAGAGGAGGAGGACTCCTCCAACATTAAAATAAACTCCTGTTCAGGGACAGGCTCCTCCACAACCACCTCTGCTGAAGTGGTGTGGGCACTCTCCTCCTCCACCTCGGTGTCTCCAGCACCCAGGGCCTCGTCTTCAGCATCCCGTTGGGGGGTTGGGGTGGACTGGCCGGCACGAGATGGCCCAGCACCGTCATCTGTGGATGACACAAAGCAGACACATGTTGGTGGTCCCACACACTTGGCACATGTACCCACCCCCCCCCCACATGCAACACACCAAAAAGGGGGTAAAAATCACTTACCTGTCCTGGAGCCTTCCTCCACGGAGTCATAGCCAGGGACCCCCTCCAACTGCTCCCTGTCCAGGCAGCGGGCGACCACCTCCTCCTCCGCGGTCAGGGTGACAGGACATGGGGGACCACCACCTGTGCCCCTCTCATGGCTCCTAATGGTGGACACCTTGCCCCTCACCTTGCGCCGCAGGTCATTTATTTTTTTTTGAATGTCTGAAGCACTCCGGGTGGAGTACCCCAGCACATTGACCCTGGCAGCAATGGTGGCCAGGATACCCTGCTTCCTTTCCCGGCTGGTGTTCCTGCTTTTTTTCCCATGGAGAAAATCATTAAATGCCTCCATAGCCGATATTATCACTGTGACCTCCTGGGCCTCTGCGCTGGGCTCCGCCCATCATTTACATATGATCACACCCACTTCCACTTGCGTCGGGTTACGCCAGCGCATTATCGTTACTCTGGCGCAAGTTTACGCGCAACTGCTATGTGAATTACAGGACTTGCGCTGAAAGGGTCTTCAGAGTAACGTAAATGAGAAGCGTTACTCCAGAGGAAAGATACTCTCATCTACCTGAATCTGGCCCTGTGGGCCAGATTCAAGTAGATACACCGCCATAAGTCCTAATCTGAACCCGCGCAAATTTAAGCGTATGCTCATAATGAGATACGCTTAAATGTTGCTAAGATACGAGCGGCGTAAGGCACTTACACCGTCGTAGCTTAGTTGCATATTTACGCTGGCCGCTAGGTGGCGTTTCCATCGTAAAATATGCAAATGAGCAAATACGCCGATTCCCGAACGTGCGCCCGGCCGGCATATCTGTTTACGCCGTTTACGTAAGACTTAAGCCTGGCGTATAGTTATCCCTGCTATAGTGAGGAGCAGCCAATGTTAAGTATGGACGTGGGGAAGTTACGTTCATGTCGCTTTCATTGACAATTTGCGACGTGATTTGGAGCATGCGCACTGGGATTCAGGGATGGCCGGCGCATGCGCAGTTCGTTCGGCGCGGGGACGCGCTTGATTTAAATAATACACACCCTCTATCCGCCGAATTTGAATTCCGCCGGGTCATTTACACTAAGCCGCCTCAACTTTACAGGCAAGTGCTTTGTGAATAAAGCACTTGCCTAAAAAAGTTGCGGCGGCGCAACGTAAATGACATACGTTACACCCGCACAAAGATAAGACGGGCTACCTGAATCTAGCCCTATATATAGCTGGTTGCTAAGGAGGGGTCGGGAATATAGCTGGATGTAACAAATAAAAAATTGCTGGCAAACGAAAGCCCCCTAATAAAATGCTGTGCGCCACTAAAGTGTTTGAGTTCGACTTGAAGAAAAGGTGGCAAGGGTCCAGGTTCCATGAATATGCTACATACAACTGTAAGCAGTACGGAACACCTAGCACAGCGTACAGAGAATAGATTTTCTGAGTATGTAATATACAAGCATGTTACATAACCCTGCGTGCCGTGGCATACACTACACTTGGTCACTGAACTATGTATGCTTTACTGTCCCCCAGCAAATTTTCCTTGTTCAACCCAAGGAAAAATCCACCGTCCTATAAGTATCCCCCCAATTAGCCATCTATTGCTCACCTATACACACCTCTTTGCTTACCTATGTGTCCCTCCATTCTTAGCTCAATTCTGCAAGTTTATCCACAGATCACTTCTTCTCTCCCTGTCCATAGCTCTCCTCTTCTCTTCCCATCCACAGCATTCCTCTTCTCCCTTCATCTACAGCTCAATACTGCACACCTCCTGTCAACAACTCAACTGTGTAACCCCTGTCAGCATCTCACATCTGCACACTCCCCATCCATAACTTATTTCAGCACCCCCATCATACACAGCTTATTTCTGCCGCCTTCCAGATTTTTACGTCTATACCCACCATCTACAGCTCTCACCTCTGGAGCCCACCTCTTTCACCTCTGCACCCTATATCTCTTACCTCTGTGGAACCCCCCAGCTTATCCCAGGCACAACCTGCCACCCTCACAGCTCTAATTTTTGCACAGCCCATCACCCAACAGCTCTCACAACTATACAAACATGGCCATTCCCCCACATTTTTATGTCTCGAAACTGTACAGATCTATAAAAGAGGCTATTAAACCCAGGGTTTTGCGAGACCCTGCTCACTTCTTCGGGGGCAGATGCATGAATGTAGTATCTGCAATGTAAATGATAAAATCAATAGATGTATGTTATTGATAAATGGGGGCAGGCAGAATGATTGGCAAGAGAGGTCTGAAGCAGAGACCTCATACTTACCGATGGGCTGAAATAGATTGCCAAACGCTGGATATTAAGATGGCGGCCATATAGTGCATCCAGCTCGGAAGCTGAGGAGTAGTGTTGCTCACGAATATTCGCATTGCGAATATTCGTAACGAATATTGCATATTCGAGTATTCGCGAATAAATCGAATATTGCGGTGAATATTTGATATTGCGAATATTCGTATTTTTTCAAATTTATTTTTAAAACAGATCACATCCTAGTGATCTCCATCGACGTCTAAAAGCATTGCTGGTATGATTAGAGACCCTGGGCCGAGTAGCTGAGGCGATCCTTTTATGTTGCCGAATATTCGCAATGCGAATATTTGTATTACGAATATTCACAAATACTTTCTCTGCCCTTCTGTGTTTTGTGTATAAAAAAAATAAAAAAAATAAATAAATTAGCTTTAGTTTAGTCATATAAGTTTGTGTAAGTAGAGTTAGTGTTTAGTGCATATTAGTTTAGTAATCCAGGAAATGATCTCCGTTTTCGCGTGTTGACGAGAATTTCGCAATCAATTTCGCATTCGCATTAGCGAAATTTCACAAATTTTTTTGTTTTGATAAAATATCATGAATATTCGATATTAACGAATATTTCACGAATATTCTTCTATATATTCGTGAAATATATTGCGAAATCGAATATGGCGTATTCCGCTCAACACTACTGAGGAGGATCAGCATGGTCTGGATATTGGTATTTCTCACTGCGGTCTACACTTAGCCCCTTAAAATCATGTCTAGAAAATATTTGCAAGGATGCACATGTATCAGGAGGCAAAATCATTGCAAAATAAGCTTAACCACTTAAGACCCGGACCAATACGCTGGTAAATGACCCAAGGTGTTTTTGCGATTCGGCACTGCGTCGCTTTAACAGACAATTGCGCGGTCGTGCGACGTGGCTCCCAAACAAAATTTGCGTCCTTTTCTTCCCACAAATAGAGCTTTCTTTTGGTGGTATTTGATCGCCTCTGCGATTTTTATTTTTTGCGCTATAAACTAAAATAGAGCCACAATTTTGAAAAAAAACACAATTTTTTTACTTTTTGTTATAAAAAAAATCAAATAAACTAAATTTTAGTAAAACATTTAGGCCAAAATTAATTCAGCCACATGTCTTTAGTAAAAAAAAAAAATCGCAATAAAAAAAAATAGCTACCTAGCGGGAACAGCGACACTAATACAGCGATCAGAAAAATGATCGCTTAGTGACGCTGGCAATAGGGAGTGAAAGGGTTAACTAGGGCGGTGATCAGGGGGTTAAAACTTTATTAGGGGGGGTGGGGGGGCTATCCTGAACCTAACACTAACTGTTTTTTACACTGCCTGTCACACTGACACTAAATGCAGTGATTAGATCACTGTATTCAGTGACACTGTGACAGGGGGGTGGGGGGGGCGATCACAAGGGGTTAATTTGCCTATGTGAGTGTGTGTCAGTGTTGTGTTGGTGCACACTTACTTGTGATGTCTTCTCTCATCAGCAGCGCTGGGAAACACCGCTGCGATGAGAGATTACATAATTTCCTCCTTCCTGTGTAAACACAGGAGGAGGAACTGACACGATGGGAGCGCGCTCCCATTGGCTGGGAGCGATCGCGGGGGGGGGCGGAAATCACGGACATCCGCCCGCTCGTCGGCGATCGCTCCCAGAGGCAGGGGGACCCCCGCACGCCGCGGAGGGGGTCCCGATGGGACCCCCGAACCGCACGAAGGCGGGGACGTAAATTTACGCCCTTGTGCCTGTACGAGCCATTCTGTGGCCGTATATGTGCGTGCGGGGGTCCTTAAGTGGTTAATGTGTAATGCCGCGTACACACGATCATTTTTTGTGATGAAAAAAAACAAAGTTTTCTGTGAAGTAAAAAACGACGTTTTTGAAACGTCACTTTCAAAGACGATGTTGCATACACACCATCGTTTTTTCACAAAAAGCGAGGTTACGTTCACCACTCTTTTCCATTGAAGCTCGCTTCATAACTAGCTTCTGGGCATGCGCGGGTTGAAAAACTTTAATTGACAATTGCGCGGTCGTGCGACGTGGCTTCCAAACAAAATTGGCGTCCTTTCTTTCCCACAAATAAAGCTTTCTTTTGGTGGTATTTGATCATCTCTGTGGTTTTTATTTTTTGCGCTATAAACAAAAATAGAGCGACTATTTTGAAAAAAATTCAATATTTTTTACATTTTGCTATAATAAATATCCCCAAAAAAGATATAAAAAAACATTTTTTTCCTCAGTTTAGGCCGATACGTATTCTTCTACATATTTTTCGTCAAAAAAATAATCGCAATTAGCGTTTATTGATTGGTTTGCACAAAATGTATGGCATTTACAAAAAAGGGGGTAGTTTTATGGCATTTTTATTAATATTTTTTTTTTTACTAGTAATGCAGCGATCCGCGTTTTTTTTCGGTACTGCGATATTATGGCGGACACATCGGACACTTTTGACACATTTTTGGGACCATTGGCATTTTTATAGCGATCAATGCTATAAAAATGCATTGTATTACTATAAAAATGCCATTGGCAGTGAAGGGGTTAACACTAGGGGGCAGGGAAGGGGTTAAGTGTGTTCCTGTTTGTGTTCTAACTGTATAGGGGGGGGGGTGGACTCACTAGGGGAAATCACTGATCTTCTGTTCATACATTGTATGAACAGAAAATCAGCGTTTCCCCCGCTGACAGGAACGAGAGGTATGTGTTTACACACAAAGTTCCCGTTCCCCGGTCTGTAACGAGCGATCGCGTGTGCCCGGCGGCGATCGTACCTGCCAGGCACACGCGCGGGACTCGGGGGCGTGCGGGGGGCACGCGCGCCGGCCGCCGGCGGCGCGCACGCGCTCCCTAGTGGCCGCAAAAGAGAGGACGTAGAGCTACGTGCTCTCGCAAAACAGTGCCACCGTCCCGCAGTTATATGACGGCGGGCAGTTGCAAATAGTTAAGACCCCTTCTGATAATCAGTCAATGCAGGGTTTGCTCCAGACCCACACCTAATTTTGTATCTGACAGATATTTGCTTGAATTTTGAAGAGCTAGAGTGGGAGATGTAATTGAATGAGGGCTTCAATGGGGCCTGTGTGTGTTTTTGTAGATTCTGTTGTTCCCTGTGGTTTATGTGCATATGCCCAATGAGCAATTACTGTGAATGGACAGTACAGCGGTGTAAGGGTTTTGAGAATGCACAGTGTTTTTATCTTATTTATTAATTGATTGATTAGTTTATGTAATTAATGGACGTGTGTCTTTTTTTTACCTAACTATGGGTGTTATTTATAAAAGGTAAATCCACTTTGTACTACAAGTGCAAACTACAAGTGCAACATGTAATTGAAAGTGAACTTAAAGTGCATTTGGAAGTGCAGTCATTGTAGATCTGAGGGGGACATGCAAGGAAAATAAAAAACAGCATTTTAGCTTGCACATGATTGGATGATAAAATCAGCAGAGCTTCCCCTCATTTCAGATCTACCTCTCAGATTTACAGTGACTGCACTTCCAAGTGCACTTTCAGTGCAATTTCAAGTGCACTTTGCACTTGTAGTTCAAAGTGGATTTGCCTTTCGTAAATAAACCCCTATATTATTTACCGACCCATGTGCTGGCAAATAAATACTATAGAATATTAGAGCACTCAACTCTTTTATTTCTTATATAAAATTGTTTATTAATTCGTTGTCTGGACATTCCATGTCACAGCATAAATCCCATGATTGTTTGTTTTAGCCAGTGGCAAAACTGGTATCATAGAAGCCACAGTTATTACCATGGTACTGGGGCAACAAAAACCTTGGGCCAGATTCACAGAGCGATTACGCCGGCGTTACAGGAGATGCGCGGCGTAAGTCTAAATTTGCGCATACGTTTCGATGCGCCGCATCCCCAAATTGAAATACGCAAGAAATCTACTTTTTTTTGTCCAGCGTAATTTCGATAGACAGGCGCATTCGTCCACGCAAAACTGCGCTAGACACACCATTGATTTGCTATTCAAATATGCTAATGAGGGAGTTACGGGGATCCACAAAAGAACGTTGTTGCAGCGCAGGCTACGCGCTGTGCGCAACAGCTGCACGGCCTGTCTAAAATTAGACCATATAAAAGGTGGTATAAAATTAGACAATTCGTCTACATGTCAGAGAAAGCAAGACTGTTAGTGAGGAGCTGAGCAGTCACACGTGTTGCACAACAATCTGTATGCCAACATGCCAGGGACATCCTTGCTTATAGCTATACTACTGACTTTAGAGGAGCAAAGAAGGAGGAGGGCACGGAGGAGGGCAAGGGAGAGGATATACCGCACCCGCATAGACCTCTTTGGCATGAGTGATTCTGAGGTGTATCGCATCTTCAGATTCACCCGTCATGCCATCCTGGAATTAACCACAACCTTGCAGGAGGACATCACCAGCCCAACACACCGCTCACATGCAGTGTAGCCACTGGTCAAGGTCATGGCAACACTCCATTTCCTTGCCAGTGGCTCTTTTCAAAGAACAAGTGGAGTGGTGGCTGGGATGTCACAATCCTCCATGAGCAGATGTGTGCACCAGGTTATCCCAGCAATCCTCAGATGCATGGCCAACCAAATCATCAAACCCACCACTGCGGACCTGCGGCTGAAGGCAATGACAGATTTCTACAGAATTGCCAGATTCCCACGCACCGTGGGGGCCATTGATTGCACACATGTGGCACTCCAGCCCCCCCATGAGACAGAACACATATACCGCAATCGGAAGCATTGGCATTCCATCAACGTACAGGTGATAGTCGATGCCCAAGGCCTCATATGGCGCGTCCGTGCCAAACACCCCGGATCCAGCCATGACAGCTACATCTACAATCAGAGCCCCATCCGAATGGAATTCGAACAGAACGTGTATGGGGACACCTGGCTGGTTGGTGAGTGACATGGGTGGCAAGCATGACTGTCCCCCCCCCTGTGATGCACACATCACAAGGGGGGACAGCATGACTAACATCCTCCTGTCTTTTCCTGTCACGATGGAAGATCCAGCCGATCCCGGCGCATGCGCGCTGGCACCTGTTTGCGCGCGCGTGCGCGTCAGTGCGCGCGATGCGCGCGGTCGAGTGCGTGATGCGCGCGGTCGAGTACGTGATGCGCGCGGTCGAGTGCGTGATGCGCGCGGCGGGAGCGCGCGCGCACGCTGACACCGTTTTGGCGCCAAGGAACGCTACTTAAGCTGTCTGGTCCTGGTGCACCTTGCTGACCAGTCTACAGCGTTTCCGGATAGACTCTGCATCTGTTGAACCTGATTGATCTCTGTTTACCTGACCCGGCTTCCCCTGACCTACCTCTGCCTGCAGCCTGCCCTTGACCCCGGCTTGACCTGACCACCGATCCTGCCTGATCCCCTGGTTCTGCTACCTGCCATCAGCCTGTATCAACCTGTCTGGACTGAGCTAACCCTTTCGGATCCGTTCCAGTTTTCTGATCCACCATCGGATCCGGTGTACATCAACTCTTGGGCTGCAACACAGCAAGTACCTACCTCACCATTCCAGTGTACTGTGGTTCCCTGCCAGGACCCCGCCAGGACCCGTGCCAGTCCTTCTCCGGTCCGCCACCAGTTACCACTAGGCACTTGTGCCCCTCTTGACCCGGGCTTCCCTGTCTGCTCTACCAGGGACCCCCGTGTCGGAGGCTTACGAGAGGCCGCTCCCTGCACGTTAGGCTCTACAACCAGGTACGTGACAGTACTGGTCAGCCATGTCCGAGCCCACGCAGGGAGCGTCTCCCATGGAGGACTTATGCCGCCATTTGGATGGCCTCACCGCAGCAGTAAGGAACTTGCAAGAGGGTTATACCCGGTTGGAGGGGCGTGTTCAGACTCTGGCTGCAGCAGTACCTACACCCTCTGGAACCGCTACTGCCCCCTCCGTGGTAATGTTGCCACCAGAACCCAGAGTTCCTACACCAGAAAGATTTTCCGGCGACCGCAGCAAGTACAGGGCCTTTCGTAATGCTTGTGAACTTTTTTTCGCCTTGCAACCTAGAACTTTTTCCCTGGAAACCACAAAAGTGGGTTTCGTCATTTCATTACTGTCTGGCGAACCACAAACATGGGCACACCGCCTTCTGGAACGCAAGGAAGAGAGTCTTAATCTCCTTAGCACCTTCTTTGAAGCCATGGACCTCATTTATGAAGACACTCAATTAGCAGCCACTGCTGAGGCGGCATTATGTGCTCTACAGCAGGGGCGCAGGGCAGTAGAGGACTATGTGGCAGAATTCAGACAATGGAGTTCCGATACCAATTGGAACGATGCTGCCCTGCGTCACCAGTTCCGCATGGGCCTTTCGGAATCCTTGAAGGACGAGCTGGCCCGAGTGGGCGTTCCTGCAACCCTTGAAGCCCTTATCCTCCTTTCTGTGCAGATTGACAGACGATTAAGGGAGCGGCGTGCTGAACGAACATCCGGCCCTACACGCCCCATGTGGATGATGCCCCGTGTGCCAGGCCCTCCACACATGCTTCCTCCAAACTCCGTACCAGCCTCCTCCGACCTTCCCGAGCCCATGCAACTAGGTCTCCTTCGGCCATCTCTGACTCCAGAAGAGCGCCAGCGGCGCCGACTCAACAATCTTTGCCTTTACTGCGGAGGTTCCGGGCACTATGTGAACACCTGTCCCGCTAAATTCCGTAAGTGCTCCATCTGTCCACCCGTCCTTTTCTCTGCTTTACGTAATCATGATACTCACCTGGCTGTCTCCATCTCCCTGCAGCTCCCCGGAAGGAACGTCCAGGTGCCCGCCATTATTGATTCTGGCGCCTGCAGCGGCTTCATGGATGTCTCCTTTGCCACCCGTCATGGAATTCCGCTACGTCCTAGACGCCAGGAGCTCACCGTTCACTTAGCCGATAGATCAGCCATCCGATCCGGTCCTGTCACGCATGAAACAATTCCATTGTATGCACTCATCTCCAACAATCACTGGGAGTTGCTTTGCCTGGACATAATCGTGTCCCCAATATTTCCTGTAATCCTGGGCATGCCCTGGTTGAAAGCTCACAACCCCCAGATTGATTGGGAGTCCGGAGAGATCCGTTTCCCGTCCTCTTACTGCCGCCAACATTGCCTCCAGGAACCTGCGGGCACTTTGTCCCCCCTGCTGTGTTCAGATTCTGAAATGGAAAACCGCCAGTTTATCCCAGAAGCCTACCACAGTTTTTTAGACGTATTTAGTAAAAAAGGAGCAGAGACTTTACCACCACACCGGTCCTATGACTGCCCAATCGAACTTTTACCAGGGGCTGAAATCCCGTTCGGAAGAATATTCCCCTTGACCGAACTGGAACTGGGCACCCTAAAAACCTACATCGATGAGAACCTCAAAAAGGGGTTCATACGCCCTTCCACATCTCCTGCAGGGGCCGGTATATTCTTTGTAGAGAAAAAGGACCATTCCCTACGCCCCTGCGTAGACTACCGGGAGTTAAACAAGATAACGATCAAAAACAGGTACCCCCTTCCTTTAGTTCCTGAACTATTTCAGAGACTTGGAGCAGCCACTATTTTCACCAAACTTGACCTCCGTGGAGCTTATAATCTTGTCCGCATTAAGGATGGCGATGAGTGGAAGACCGCATTCCGCACCAGATTCGGGCATTTTGAATACCTGGTTATGCCCTTCGGGCTCTGTAACGCCCCCGCGACATTTCAACATTTTGTAAACGACATTTTCAGAGACTACCTTGATCTGTTCGTCATCATCTATCTGGATGACATCCTGATTTTTTCGTCCTCCCTGCCAGAACATCGGAAACATGTCCAAAAAGTTCTAATCCGGCTCCGCCAACACAGCCTGTACGTTAAAGCAGAAAAGTGTGAGTTCGAACGTGTGAGCATTCAGTTCTTGGGATTGATAATTTCAATAGAAGGTGTCAAGATGGACCCCCAGAAGGTCACCGCCATCACAGAATGGCCCGCTCCCACCGATAAAAAAGCGGTCCAGCGCTTCGTGGGGTTTGCTAACTTCTACCGAAAGTTCATCAAGGGCTTCTCCGCCATAATTGCCCCTATCACAAGTCTGACCAAGCAAGGCACCCGGTTCCTGTGGTCTCCCGAAGCCCAAGCTGCCTTCTCCACCCTGAAGGACCTCTTCACTTCTGCCTCCATCCTGAAGCATCCTAACCCAGCCTTACCTTATATCTTGGAGGTAGACGCTTCTGAGGTGGCGGTCGGAGCAGTGCTCTCCCAGAGGCAGGGGTCCAAATCCCTTTTACACCCAGTTGCGTTTTTCTCTCGCAAACTGTCAGAAGCAGAGAGGAACTATGACGTCGGGGACAGGGAGCGGCTAGCAATCAAAGCAGCCCTTGAAGAATGGCGTTACCTTCTCGAGGGTGCTGCACACCCTATCCTGATCTATACTGATCACAAAAACTTAGAATATCTAAAGGTCGCCAAAAGACTCAAGCCACGCCAGGCCAGGTGGGCGCTGTTTTTTACTCGTTTTTCTTTTCACATAACTTACAGACCTGGTTCGAGAAATACCAAGCTGGACGCACTCTCCCGGATGTTCAATGGGCCTGAGGCACCTTCATCACCGGACACCATCCTCGCTCCCGGTAATTTCCTCATGTTGCAAGGAGATCTTCTTTCCCAGATTAAGCAGGCTTCTTCAGAGATCTCCTCACCCCCTGACCCTGCTCTCCAGTCAAGAGATGATCTGCTTTGGAAAAAGGACAAGATCTTCGTACCACAACAGCTACGAATAGCGGTCCTCAAGTCTTGTCATGATCATGAGCTGGCAGGCCACTTTGGAATCCACAAGACATCCGAGCTCCTCCAGCGTACCTTCTGGTGGCCGCAATTACTTAAAGACTGTAAAAAGTACGTGGAATCCTGTACCACCTGTATCCAGCATAAAGGTAGCAGAACCAGAGCTTGGGGGTTGCTTAAACCACTGCCCGTCCCAGAGAAACCTTGGAGGATGATCTCGATGGACTTTATTGTTGAGCTACCTCCATCTGAAGATTTTACTACCATCTTTGTGGTGGTTGATAGGCTTTCAAAAATGGCACACTTCCTGCCGATGGTGGGGACACCTTCCGCTGCCGAGACAGCAAAGATATTTATTAGAGAAGTGGTGAGACTTCATGGCGTACCCGCTAACATCATATCGGACCGTGGGGTGCAGTTTACTTCTAGATTTTGGAAAGCGCTATGTGCAGCGCTAAAGATCGAACTTTCCTTCTCATCCGCATACCACCCTCAGACCAATGGCCAGACTGAGCGCACCAACCAGACGCTCGAGCAATATCTGCGGTGTTTTTCCAGTTTCTCACAAGATGATTGGGCCTCTCTACTGCCCCTTGCGGAATTCGCTTATAATAATTCAGTCCATTCAGCTACTAGACAGTCCCCGTTTTTTGCCAACTACGGTTTTCACCCACTATTCCTATCTAACAATATTCCGGAATGCTCAGTACCGGCTGCACAAGAAACCCTGGATTTCTTTACCACCAACAACAAAATTCTCCAGGAAACCATGGCAAGGACCCAGGAGTATAATAAAGAGGTGTTTGACAGGAGGAGGAGAGGAGAGCTTGACCTGGCACTGGGAGACCAGGTCTGGCTGTCCACTTTGAATCTAAAGCTAGCCTGCCCGTCTAAAAAACTCGGCCCTAAGTTTGTGGGTCCCTTCCAGATACTAAGGAAAATCAATGAAGTGGCCTACGAATTAAAGTTACCTGCCTCTTTTCGGATCCACCCAGTCTTCCATGTGGCACTGCTCAAACCCATAGTTCAGGACCCCTTCACCAACCGGAATGTCGGTCCCCCTAAACCGGTGCTTGTTAACGGTGAAGAGGAGTTCGAGGTGGAATCTATCTTGGACTGCCGGAAGAGGCGTAACCAGATACAATACCTTGTAAAGTGGAAGGGCTACGGTCCAGAAGAGAACTCCTGGGAACCAGAAGCTAACATCCACGCCCAGAGATTGGTCCAGGCCTTTAGAAGGGCGCACCCAAGAAGGTTGGCACAATTGGGCATCCGGAGGCTGCCCGTAGGGGGGGGGGCAATGTCACGATGGAAGATCCAGCCGATCCCGGCGCATGCGCGCTGGCACCTGTTTGCGCGCGCGTGCGCGCGTCAGTGCGCGCGATGCGCGCGGTCGAGTGCGTGATGCGCGCGGTCGAGTACGTGATGCGTGCGGTCGAGTGCGTGATGCGCGCGGCGGGAGCGCGCGCGCACGCTGACACCGTTTTGGCGCCAAGGAACGCTACTTAAGCTGTCTGGTCCTGGTGCACCTTGCTGACCAGTCTACAGCGTTTCCGGATAGACTCTGCATCTGTTGAACCTGATTGATCTCTGTTTACCTGACCCGGCTTCCCCTGACCTACCTCTGCCTGCAGCCTGCCCTTGACCCCGGCTTGACCTGACCACCGATCCTGCCTGATCCCCTGGTTCTGCTACCTGCCATCAGCCTGTATCAACCTGTCTGGACTGAGCTAACCCTTTCGGATCCGTTCCAGTTTTCTGATCCACCATCGGATCCGGTGTACATCAACTCTTGGGCTGCAACACAGCAAGTACCTACCTCACCATTCCAGTGTACTGTGGTTCCCTGCCAGGACCCCGCCAGGACCCGTGCCAGTCCTTCTCCGGTCCGCCACCAGTTACCACTAGGCACTTGTGCCCCTCTTGACCCGGGCTTCCCTGTCTGCTCTACCAGGGACCCCCGTGTCGGAGGCTTACGAGAGGCCGCTCCCTGCACGTTAGGCTCTACAACCAGGTACGTGACATTTCCCTTACAGGTGACTCTGCATATGCACTGGGACCCCATCTCATGACTCCTATCCGGAACCCCCAAACCCCAGGAGAGGAAAGATACAATGAAGCCCACGCCCAAACACGTGCAGTGGTGGAGCGCACCTTTGGCCTCCTAAAGTCACGTTTCCGATGCCTGGATAAGTCTGGGGGGACCCTGTTGTATTCCCCAAACTTCATGTGCCAGATCATCGGTGCATGTTGCATTCTGCACAACTTCGCAGTGAGAAAGGGCCTGCAGATTGACATAAGTGATGACCTGACCCCTGAACCAGACAATACCCCCCTAACCGAGGCTACCCCGTCTTCTGAGGGAAGAGCAGCCAGGAGACAGCTCACATTAGGCATCTTCGCACGTTAAACACACACATTAATCATGGCACAATGAGAATGCATGCATGCACACCACTGTGGTCCCTAGCACAGACACATCACATCCTCATCTAATTGGATTAGCACAAGCCCACCATGCTGGACTTGTGAGCAGCAACGCCACGCCACGGCTCCAATTATGTCACTGTACATTCATACACCATTCACACGGACCTGGGAATCACTTCTCCCTGGCCCTGGGGAACCCTTCTCCACCAAAACTGAGGCTGACACCCCTTTTCCGGCAGGAATATCACCCCCACATTCCAAAAACATTCACAACACAAAAAAAAAATGTCCAGCAAAAAAAAAAAAAATTCCAGAAAAAAAAAGGGGGAAAACAAATGAATGCCGCTGGCGTGAGCCACGCCTGGGGCGCCCACGGCCCCGGCTCCTCAGGGGAGACTCATGGGGAAGGGGGGGGGTAATCCGGGGAAGGAGGAGCAGCCCCTGGTCTCTGCCCACCTGGCGGCCTGCCCTCCAAGGCCACGGCAATTCTGTTCAGGCCAGCACCTAGTGTTGCTGTGTTGGCCTGGATGAGGGCCCTCACATCCTGCCCAACGTCTGCTGTTGTAGTCTGCAGTATGTTTAGGCAGTTTGTAAGAGCCCGGGAGTGGCAGTCCAGGTCCCCAAGCGTATCCTTTATGGAGGACAGGCTCTCCTCCATCCGCCCCAAAGTCTGGCTGACCTGTCCCAGATGGCGGGTCTGAAGGGCCTGGTCCCTTCTCAGATTGGCAGGCAAAACCTCGGCCACCCCCCTGGTCTTCTGGGGCGACTTCCTGCCTCCAGCTGAGGCTTGTGGCCGGGGAGAAGTGGAGGCCCTTGGGAGAGGAGCCCTGTTGGGGGAGGAGTGGGAGGGGCTAGCCCTTATGGAGGGCTGGCTGCTGCCAGCCAGAGAGGAAGACTCCTCCAAAAATAATAATCCTCTGGCTGACATGACATCCTCCTCCTCCTCAAACTCCTCCTCCTCAAACTCCTCCTCTTCAACCTCCTCCGAGGACTCCGGCCTTGTCGGGGGGTCCTCATCAGGCTGTTGTCCCTGGGATGGTGCGGTCAGCCCAGATGGCCCAGCACCCTCCTGCACATCTGTGGATGACACAAAACATTCACAGGTTGGAGGATCCACACACTTGCCACATATTCCTTTTCACCCCCCCCTACATGCTACACACCTGATAGGGCAAAAAAACCTTACCTGGCATCACGCCTTCATGACTGGAGTCATAGCCAGGCAGGCCCTCCACCTGTTGTCTATGAAAGGTCTGGGCCACCGCACGCTCCTCCGCTGTCAGTCTAACAGGGCATGGTGGGCCCCCTCCTGTGCCCCTGGCATGGGCTGCCATTTTGGCCAGCTTCTTTCTGACCAGACGCCGGAGGTCATTGATCTTCTTTTCAATCCCCGGCCGTGTCCTGGTCTCCCCCCCCCGATGCATTCACCTGGTCAGTAATGTGCTGCAAGATCTCACGCCTCCTGGCCGGGGTGGTGTTGGCACTCTCCGGGCCGTGGAGGAAACGCCCATATTGGGTAATGGCCCGGGCAAGAATTTGTTTCTCCCCCAAAGTAAAATTTAACTTCCTCTTCCTCTTAGTCATACTCATACAAAAACTCTCTCCCAAACAATCAGCAAAAATCACTCACAAAAACAAGCAGGAAAAATCAAGCAACAAAACAAACAAAAATCTATCAACCAAAAAGTCTCACAAGTAGTCACCAAAAAACACTTTCAAATATATTCTACCAAACACTAGATCAAACAGTCCACAAATATAACAAAGACAAATCACAACGCAACAAACAGAACAAAAGCACCTTGCTGTATAGGGAGGGATACAAAGGGATGTACTTTTGCAAAGGAAGTGCGTTTGTGTCTGTCTATTTATGCTGTCTGCGTAGTTCACAAAGTTGCCCGGGTCCACTTCCAATTGCACTGATTGCGCCGTTCCCTAGTTGTGAGCATGCGCACAGAGGTGCTGACCATGGTCTGCTTCATGTGCGCATGCGCGAGCCGGCCGGCCCTTCATTTGCATGGGGTCACGGCTCATTTCAATGTAACACGCCCACGTCCTTCCCAATTTGAATTACTCCGCCTTACGCCTCTGAAATTACATTGCACAGGCGCTAATTTCTGCGCAAATCAATCGAGAATCAATCTATCTATCTATCTATCTATCTATCTATCTATCTATCTATCTATCTATCTATCGATGTCTATATCATACTGTATAATATCATATCTCTATTTTTATTGACTTCTCCCTCTCCATTTGAAAGATTTTACTTCCTGTTCAAGGGATAGGACCAAACCTTTACTGTTCGGCACTCAAACATGTACCTGTCAGTGTTGCCAACCTACCAGATTGAAATTTACTGTCACGACACCCGAAATTTACTGGCGCAGTCAGGTTTTTACTGGCATTTCCTAAAATTACGAAATTTTTAGGTGCAAATTTCAGTATTTAGGCTATAAACACGCACGCTAGGCAAATAGCAATGTGATTTAAGGTAGATAGTAAGGTAAAAAAACATATTTTTGTTATTTTTAATATAATAAGGCCAAATTATTTAGTCACATTACTCCCTGCCTCCACCTCCCTCTGCCACCAACACCCCCCTGCCTTCACCCCCTCTGCGGTGCCACAATCTCCCCCTGCCTCCAATCTCCCCCTGCCTCCAATCTCCCCCTGCCTCCAATCTCCCCCAGGCCCCCTGCCTCCAATCACCCCCTTCCTCCATCATCCCCTGCCGCCATCCCCCTCTGCAGTTCCATCAACAACCCCTGTCTCCATCCCCCACCCTCTGCGGTGCCACCAACACCCCCTGCCTCTAATCACCCCCTGCCTCCAATCTCCCCTCTACGGTGCCACCGCAGCCACCATCACCCCCTGCCTCCAATCTCCATGCGCAGTTCCAAGCCAAATCGATCTCGGCTATTTTTACTGGCACATTCTCGCAACCACGGACATTTATGAACGGGGAGGGGGGGGGGAGTGCCTGTTTTTACGAACTGTCCGTAAAAATACAAACAGTTGGCAACACTGGTACCTGTTCAGTGGGAGTGAAAAGTTATGTAAAATAGCAGTATTTATACTGCTGTTACACATGACAGCTTCCTGCTGTCAATAGTTGTTAAGTATGTTAGCGGTTGCAGGCACCACAAGTCCTTAACAACAAGTCATGTCACTGGCTTCATTGACTTACATGGAAAGAAAACCCCAGTCATGTGAGCAAAGGAGCATGGGATAATAGTTAAAAACAGTGTGGGGGTTTCCCCATAATTCATCCCTATCAGACTCTTAGCATGCAGGAAAAAGGGGGAGGGTGATTCCCACATCCTCTTATGAACCATGGCAGGCCACATGTGGGGTGGTACCTTGTGAGGGGCGTTGCCTCTGGAAAAAAAAACTTATCACTCATGTTGACCCAGCTAAGTTCAGCTATTTACTAGTAGACACCAAGACAAGAACTGGAAGGACGCATAGTTATTTGGTTTTATTTTTTTGGTAGAATGTGGGAGTGGGAGGACTTTTGGCAAGTTTTTATTGCTGTCTTTGTCTCCATTGGAATATTCATATGCTGCTCACAAATGATCCCTATGAAAAGCAGTGTGGAGAAATCTCCCAAGTAGGGAAACAGAGAACTGTAACTCTAACAGAGGCGCTAACCCTTTCCTACTCCATCCAAAGCAAGAAGAAAACATTTTTCCTGATTTCTTCCTTAACCCCCTTAGCGGTATCCCCGAGCGTGACTCGGGGTGGATTTTCTATGCTAAAATCGGTAACCCTGAGCCACGCTCGGGGTAGATGTGCAGAGTTTGCAGCGCGTGCTGGCTTACCTTTTCCAGGCAGGTTACTGTACTTACCTTGTCCCTGGATCCAGCGATGCATCCGTGCTGTGTTAGCGAGTGGCGTCCTCCATTCGTTTCACACAGTGCCCGCGCGCAGCCGATCTCCATTCCCTGCGACGTTACGACGCACGGGGGCGGAGACCGGCGGCAAATTCAAAAATGTAAACAAACACATTACATACAGTATACTGTAATCTTATAGATTACAGTACTTTATGTAACAAATACACACCCCCTTGTCCCTAGTGGTCTGCCCTGTGTCCTACATGTACTTTTATATAATAAAAACATTTTTTTTGTGCCTGCAAACTGGAGATTGTCCATAGCAACCAAAAGTGCCCCTGTATGTCAAAAATGATTTTAGAGCAGCGAGAAAACAGCGATAATAAATTATAATCACTTGCAGAATTGAGCGATAGTGATTTGTGGGGAAATCCTTCATAAAAAAAATAAAAGTAATGACAGCGACAATTCTGCAACTGAGCAAATTTCTGTGATTTGGAGTTGATTACATTATTGAATAATTTTTATTATAATTACATTATCATTTGTTATAATTATTTATAGTTATTTATTATATTATAATTTTATGATTTTGTGTTTCAAACTTTATCATACCCGGGATGTCTACTAGACTTGTGTTTGGACAGATTTAAGTGAGTTATTCCTAAGAATTACAGGCCTACAGTATAAAATGCCAAATTTTCATGCAAAATAATTGTACCGCTTTTGGTACGTAATTCCAGACAGAATCATACCGCCAGGGAGGTTAACAGCTTTTGGAGCTCACATTACGCTAGCATGTGTTTGTTTACAAGGTATATGGCCATAGATGCGAAAAAAAAGTCTGAAAGTGAAGTGTGCTTCTCCTGTGTTTACAGTAAGCCTTCTTTCTTCGGCAGTTCCCTGTGGTCCTCTCTTTTAAGCTGTTTATAATTCATCAATCCAGCTGTAGCGTGTTCATGATGCATTGATAAATAAATCACACAGCCTTACAAATGAGAAGTGAAACTAATAATACTCTTTGCCGTCTGGAAAGTTTAATTATTGGATTACTTTTCTGTTTTAAAAAGTTGTTTTTGTTAATTGCACTTGTTCTGTTTGCAAATGTTGTAATATCCTAATACATGTATTGGGCAATCGTTGTACTGTTGCCAGCTTGCTTAATAAGGAGTGGCAGGAACTGTGAGAAAATTCTCTTTTCCAACAAAGGCTACAGTTTGGGATCATCAAGTAAAATCATGGTGCTCTTTCATACTAGCTACACTGATTTTGTCTGAAACTGTACTTGTTTGGTTATCATGAAGATATGATAAATACAAATTAGAATCCTTTATTCGAAACAGTTTAACGTTTGCTTTATTTAGAGATACTTCTGCATTGCACAATGCACCATACACGTATGTTACATGAGCCACTGAGAGTCTTGTGACAGCAAGTCCAACCAGCAGAGGTGATGTAGCAAGAATAAATTGCACTTGTTTTATTTGTACTGCTCTCTGTAGTCCTATACCACAATGATTTATAAAATTATTTTTACTGGGTATATAGTTACATAGTAGGTAAGACAAACAGCCCGTCCAGTTCAACCTGTAAGTGTGCGTGTGCGTGTGTGTAGAAAAAACATTAGTTACATAGTAGGTAAGGGATAAAGACAACAGTCCGTCCAGAAGTAGTAGTTTCCACAAAGGGACACAAAACAACATTTGTCCAGGCCATGCTGCAAAATGGGACTCATTAACAGACCCATTAGTAACAGAACAGAAAAACCTGCCATTTTAAATGGTCTATATCCAACCACCCAGGTGTGAGACCTCCTATAAGTGAAAGTGAAACTGCACCAGAGGTCAGGTCCCCTCCCTTGTCAAGCAGGTGTTCTATCAGAAAGCAGCTAACCATCAAAAAATTCAACCTTAGTGACTTCCATTGCGGCCACCTTGGTACACCCGCACTCGCCCGCACTAAGCCTACTGTCTAAAGTTGCCAAGCATACATCTTTTTACACCCACCGGAGTCTTGCATTTCACACTTATTTTTACCAGTAAACTGAGCTTATATAGTGTAATACAGTATTTATAAATCCATCAAACTGTTTTGGTGTTTAATTTTAAAATTAGTGGTATTCTGTCAGATTAGCAAACCCCTGAGATCAGCATGCTTGCCGCTGCTTTTTAGACATGTGCACAACACAAATTTTCATATTTTTTTGTTCCGTTTCATCTCGTTCCGTAGATACGTAAAGATTCGTAATTTCGTAAGACTCAAGTTTTCCTATTCGGACCCGTTCGTATTTCGTAAGACGCAAGTTTTCCTATTCGGACACATTCGTATTTTCGTAACAGTTTTATTTTCGTTTATACTGAATGATTCGTAATTCCGTCTAATTTATTTTCGGTGATTCTAAATTCGTAATTTTGTTAGATAATAATTTTCGTTTAATGGATTCGTAATTTTGTACTTTCGTAAATACATAGCAACACGCGGCTAATCCATATTAAGATATACTTTCTCTTAAGCCCCGTACACACGGTCGTACTTTTTGCCAACAAATGTCAAAATTAGGGTTTTCCAAAAAATCCGACCGTATGTACGCTCTATTGGTTTCAAAAGTCTGGCCAACTCCCTTCAGACAAAAATCCACAGAATAGTTTGTTTGAAGTCTGATCGTGTGTACGAGGGTTTACACTGTCCAATGTGACTCAGCACAAAAGAGATAAGCTGATTGGCTTATGCCGCGTACACACGATCACTTTATGTGATGAAAAAAAACGAAGTTTTCTGTGAAGTAAAAAACAACGTTTTCTATGAAGTAAAAAACAATGTTTTTGAAACTTCAATTTTCAAAGACGATGTTGCCTACACACCATCGTTTTTTTCACAATGCTCTAGCAAAGCGAGGTTACGTTCACCACTCTTTTCCATTGAAGCTCTCTTCATAACTAGCTTCTGGGCATGCGTGGGTTGAAAAACATCGTTTTAAACGACGTTTTTTGCTACACGCGGTGACTTTTTGTGAAACAAAAAACGACGTTTTGAAAAACGACACAAAAAATTGAAGCATGCTTTAATTTTTTTTGTCGTTTTTTACAAGACATAAAACTACGTTTTCACCTACACACGGTCAATGAAATTGACGTTTTTAAAAACGTCATTTTTTTTCATCACATAAAGTGATCGTGTGTACGCGGCATAAGATATTAAGTAAGATACATCACTCACTAACTACACTGCCCAGTGCCCATTCGAAAGAACGATACAAGTACACAAATTTACCAACAGACAAAGAAACGGATTTACAAAACACACAGATGAAAATATGAACATACGAATGAAAATACGAACAGACAACGGATTTAAAATACGGAATGCAAATAGTTTGTTATAGATGTCATTTTCGTTCCTTTTCTTTTTCTGTGTTTTGTATTTCAGCAAGATTGTCCAATAATACGTTCGTATTTTCGCTTGTTCGTTATTTTGCTTATTCGTAATTCCGTAATTTTCCTATTTTGGTTCTTTCAGCTTTTCGGATGTTCGAATTGATCCAAATGTACGAATACTAACAAATTCGTACGAAAATCCATTTGTTACGAACGAGAACACACATGTCTACTGCTTTTAAAATTCAACATCTGTCACGTACCTTACCAGAGGCCGAAGTGCTGAGAGGGCTTCCCGTACGACCAAGTGCAGAGCGCCCCCTGGAGGTGACACAGGGGGTGCTCGGCCCAAAGATGCTAGGGTTGCCAGCTGCGACTTGCTGAGTGTTGTTGGGGATCAGCTGTATGCCAGGATACGTAGTCAGGCAGAGGGTACCACGGAAGTACCAGATGAAGTAGACTGGCAGGAAAACCCAGGGGCGGAGTCAGGAGCCAAGCCGGTAGTCATGCACAGAAAGCAGGAAGTGACTGGAACAGGTCAGAAGGCAAGCTGAGGTCATCTACTGGAACAAGCAGACCGGGACAAAAGGATAACCTGAGAGACAAGCCAGGGGTCATGCACGGAGAAGTCTGGTCAGGCAAGCCGAGTCGTCAACAGGAACACCGGGAACAGGAACAAGGAACTTAGGATCACACCAAGGGCTGAAGATCATGCAGCAGTTGGTCACTGCTGCAGCAAGCCTTTAATAGGGCACTGACGCCAGGAGTCCCGCCCGCATTGCGTGCGTACTGGCACGCGCGCATGCGTAGTGAAGAATACTGAATTCACAGAGTTGTTGCTCGTGTGCACGTGTGTGCGCCTACTTGCGCGCTTGTGCGCGTCTGTGCGCGCATGCGCATTGTGCTCGTTGGTCCGTGCAGGACAGGTCTGCTAGTTCTTCCACGTTTGGTTCTCTGACAACATCAAAACATTTAGGCCGCGTACACACGATCAGTCCATCCGATGAGAACAGTCCCAAGGACCGTTTTCATCGGTTAACCGATGAAGCTGACTGATGGTCTGATGTGCCTACACACCATCCGTTAAAAAAACAATTGTGTTAGGCCGCGTACACACGGAGGGACATGTCCGCTGAAACATGTCCGACGGACCTTTTCCAGCGGACATGTCTCCTCCGGATTTTCATCCGACGGTGAGTACACACCATCGGATGAAAATCCCCTCGGCCAGGGAACACGGTGACGTGGCGGTGACGTTGAAGCTGCCACGTCACCAAACCCGGAAATAAAATGCTTCCGCGCAATCGTCGAATCCATTTGACGCATGCGCGGTCAGTTCTGTCCGCTGGTTAGTGTACTAACCAGCGGACAGATCCGACGGACAGGTTTGTAGCGGACAAATTTCAAAGCATGCTTTGAAATTTGTCCGATGGACAAACCTGTCTGCCCGCCCGTACACACGATCGTATTTGTCTGCTGAAACGGTCCGTGGGACCGGTTTCGGCAGATAAATTTGATCGTGTGTACGCGGCCTTAGAATGCGGTGATGTTTACGTGTTTTAACGACATGCTGAAAAAAACGAAGTTCAATGCTTCCAAGCATGCGTCGACTTGATTCTGAGCATTCGCGGCCTTTTAACCAATGCTTTTGCATACTAACGGTCGGTTTTGACCCACCGGTCAGGCGTCCATCGGTCAAATTTTAAAGCAAGTTCTCTTTTTTTTGACCGAAGATGTGTACGTGGTCTTAGACGGACATCCGAATATTGTATTAGACTATATAAGCTCAGTTTACTAGTAAAACTAAGTGTGAAATGCAAGACTTCAGTAGGTGTAAAAAGATGTCCACTTGCCATTGTCTGACTGTAGGCTGACTGTGGATAAGTGCGAGTGTACCAAGATGGCCGTGCCAGAACGTCACTTCCGTTACATATGCTAGAATTTGATTGCTGTGCCCTTGGATGGCAATCAACATCCTTGATATATATAGTGCCACATCCTTAATAATTGTATAAGAGATATGAAATAAAGGAAAACATTTACTTTGTAGGCACTATTGATTTTTAATCTTTAGAACGATACAATTTCAAAACAAGATGCCAATTGCATCTGATAGAGTTATAAGGCCTCATTCACACTTCAGTCCGTTCAGGTCCGCCTGTCAGTTTTGACGGCGGACCTGAACAGGCGCTCCGTGCTTCTCTATGGAGTGTCGGATGTTAGCGGAGACATGTCCGCTGACATCCGACCTGATCCGATCGGATCGGGTAAGACCTGATGAAAACAGACATGCTGTCCATTTTCATCAGATCGCTCCATAGCAGACAGCGGTGCCGACAAGCCCCTCCCCGCTCAGTGAGCAGAGAGGAGCTTGTCATCCGTTGGCTCAGCGGAGATCTGCGGACTGACAACAAACTACAAGTTTCGCGGATCGTAGCCACTTCTTCAGGAGCTTAGGAACTACAACATAGAAAATTATAACATATAGTAAACAAAAATATTGATATTGAGAACGTATGCTAAAAAAAACACATCCCAGAACTGGGATCATGAATAAGCATTGAACAATTGTTTAGGATATGATCACCAATTTAATGGTGTCTTGATAGAGTGTTTAGCGTGATCACATGCCCCTCAGGTGGATAGCCCCCGCCCTACTACACCCAGCCAGGTGAGTGGAGATGGAACAAGCTCTGTGCTGGAGACCGCTGTAGCCAGGTGACAGTTTAGCTAATGTACAAGGGGGGAACAACAGGTAACTGCAAAAATAAGTCTAGTTTAGGTTGGTGACCCAAAATATTGGGGCTCCCTAGTGCATAGAGGATATTTGAGCCAATATTATTAATTGATTAAATAATAATATATGTAAATATGATTAAAAAAAAGTCATAACATAAAATGTAAATCTATGTATATATTTAGAAATTGGGGCAATCGCCAACACTAATTTACTTAGATGGATAGGGGTATGGTGAATAGCATTAAAATAATATTAAATAATAACAATGCAAACAATAGTTATATTTGACAATCCAATATAAACTTACTTGAAAAATAAACGTTGTGAGTTCTGCTTGTCTGCTGTTATTTAGTCAGATTAGGTAACCCGTCAGATTGTGTAACGGAAGTTAGACATGTGCAATTCGTTTAGTTGACAAATTAGTTACTTCAGAAATGTCCAAATTTCCGAATTTTTGAATTTCCGGATTTTCGCATTTTCGAAATTTCGAATTTCTGAATTTTCGAATTTCAGATTTTTTCTGAAATTCAGAAATGTGAAAATGCGAAGATTCAGAAATTCTAAATGTTGGAAATTCGATATTTCGGAAATCCGAAAATTCAGAAATTGAAAAATTCGGAAATTTGAGTAATTAACTAATTTGTCAAAATTCGTTAAAAAACTAATTCGGAACTAAATGAATTGCACATGTCTAATTTCTGTAACAGTAAACTGAGTTTATATAGTGAAAGACAGTACTTAGAACTCCGTCTGACTGTTTAGGTGTTGAATTTTAAAAGCAGTGTCAGGCCGCGTACACACGTCTGAGAACCTCGTCGGGCTAAACTCAGGCCCCGTACACACGACCGAGCTTCTCGGCAGAATCCAGCGAGAAGCTCGCTGGGAGACATATTCTGGCGAGAAGCTCGATTGTGTGTACACTTCCAACGAGCGTCCCGTCGGGAAGCTCGTCGAGCCAAAAAAGAGAGCACGCTCTCTTTTTCCTCGTTGTTCAATGAGGACTTTAGCTCGACGAGCATTTTCGACTGCTCATCGGGAACCTCGTCGGGCAGAACGATGGGTTTAGCCCGACGAGGTTCTCGGACGTGTGTACGCGGCCTCATCGTTCCGCCCGACGAGGTTCCCGATGAGCGGTCGGAAAAGCTTGTCGAGCCAAAGTCAATATTGAACAACGAGGAAAAAGAGAGAGTGCTCTTTTTTTTGGCTCGACGAGCTTCCCGACTGGACGCTCGTCGGAAGTGTACACACGATCGAGAACCTCGGCAGAATATGTCTCCCAGCGAGCTTCTCGCTGGATTCTGCCGAGAAGCTTGGTTGTGTGTACGGGGCCTCAAGCTTGTTGATCTCACAGGTTTTCTAATCTGACAGAAGTTCGCTGCTTTTATGATTCAACATCTAAACATTCACAGAGTTTTAAGTACTTTATTTTACTATATAAATGCAGCTGTCTGGGTGTAACAAGATGTCTGCTTACCCCCTTATTACTGTTTCCTTTTTGTGGATGGGTGCAGGGTGTAGCAAGATGGCAGTGACAAAAATTCACACTCTGATGGGTCACCTAATCTGATGAAACACTGGCCATCTCTTTCCACAATTTTCATGGATTCCCTGCTTGCTTTGCAGCTTCTCTTCTGCTGTTTACTTTCCATTTCTAAGGACCACATATCCCATGGTACCTTGCTGCCTGTAAGCAATGATTCCTGTACTGACTTCACCTCCTGAAACTCTTCCTCTCAGCACCTCTGTAGTTCAAAAGGCAGGCTCGGTGAAATGTGTGACACAGCAGTGCTATTTACAGGTCATAGTGGGTACATGTCTCAGAATTCAAGGAAGTAAATGTGTGGGGATCATCACAAAGTAAGTTTATAAACTTCAAGATAGTTCTGAGTAATAGTAGGCTAGGGAAAATTCAAATACAATGTGAAAATTAATATATGATTTTACCTTTCGACCATAGATGTGGCTTAATTTCTGCCTTTCTATCTCCCAGATTGAGTGCTGCTGTGCAGGAGAATGTAATAGAAGCCTTTATTCAGCACACACAAGCTGACTGTCCAGTGATCCTCTTGTGCAAGGGAAGGAAATACTGGATTAAAGAAAGCTGCTTACACTAGTCACATTTAAAATACCAAGTGAATATAGTATATCTGCATTAATTTGTGTTTTATATGTGTATTGAGTTCAGCTTTAGATGACAATATTTGTGTTTTATATGTGTATTGAGTTCAGCTTTAGGTGACAATATGTATGTTTGATACTCTTCTTTCCTTCCAGCCTCTTTCTCTGCTGGATACTCCATTTCTATTATCTATGTCCACCTTAGTTTATGCTGACTGCACTGAAACATTTCTGACAATATGGCAATTTCCTTACATTTTATACATCAACTTGTGAACAGATACGGATCTTATTCATCCATTACAGCCAGTTATTTTACGGCATGCAGCGCAGCATCACAGTAGTAATGCTGCCGCCTAGTAGATTCATCTCATTTTCAGTTTACAAACAACGCATTTATTGCTTAGTGTCCATTTATATCTGTGCATTTGCCAGAATTGAAATGCTTATTTTTCACCACACATAAATCCATAGACAGACAAAATGAATTCATGTCTGCCTAGACTATTCTGCTTTTTACTTTTTTTTATTTTAGGGAATTGTCTGCTTTTGATGCATGGTGAAATAAGCCTTTCTTTTTATGTTTTGCGCTGGAACACACAGAAAACACCGCACATCAAAACATAGCTGTGGTTGGGCCTTTGACTCTGCACTCCTGTGAACCCTTTTCAGCAGACAGTGGGCTGAAGCCCGCTGTCGGCTGACATCACAGAGCCAGTCCAGGCTCAGGCAAGATCGCGACAATGAAGTCAGGATACGACCACATGCCTGGACCAGCACCCAGTTAGCCGCTGAGAGCCTGAGCCGGCCGCTCTCACCCAGCGCTCCAATGAGCGGGGGCAGAGCAGACAGCGGTCACTGACAGTCACCAGGTCTCTGCTCAGAGATTCCTGAGAACCGAGTGATCTCTGGTGTTTGATCGCTCGATTCTCAGTTTTATAGCTGGCGGGGGACTTGCTGCATCCACGTAGGTCAGTGGTTCTCAACCCTGTCCTCAGGTACCCCCAACAGGCCATGTTTGCAGGTTTTTTTTATCTTGCACAGGACAGCTATTTTACCTGAGCAAAATTCGCAAAACATTGTCTGTTGGGGGTACTTGAGGAGAGGGTTGAGAACCACTGACCTAGGTAACTATGATTTTAAAATTAAAAAAAAACATACTTCTCTTTTAGATCTACTAATAGCCAGGGGCAGGCCGTCCATTAAGGGCGCATGGGCGACACCCCCTTATCAATGCGTTTGGCCCCTATGCTGGATGCCAGACACATGAATTCCAATGGGGGGGAGTGTCATTGAAACACCTAATTAGAGCCAGAGGCTAGGCTTGGTGTGCAGAGAATGCCAACCAAGCCCACCCAGATGTGTTATAATAGCGAATGAATATGCGTTATTTGTAACACTGAACCTCCTCCCGACCAATCTGGAAGTGGGTCTTGAGATCTGTCACTCGATTGGCTGAAAGGACAGGTGATCCTATTGGACTCCTAGGAGGAGGGGAGTTATTATTATAATACAGGATTTATATGGCACCAACAGTTGGTGCAGCACTTTCCAAAAAAAGGGAGACAGTACCGTTAAAAAAATTCAATGCAAGAGGAATCAGAGGGCCCTTCTCGTTAGAGTTTACAATCTAAAAGGGAGGGTCAAGTGATACAAAATGTAGTAGCTGTAGGGGATGAACTATTGAACAAAGTAAAAGAACAGTTAGAGGCAGAATAGGCCTCCCTCTACCTAGACCTATGGAGTTGAAGGGCATATCTGATTGGATGCAGAATGATTTGATAGTTGAGGTAGGTCCTCAAATTACATCATTTTGTTAAATTCATTATACGATTGTGTGGTCAGATTGTAACATGTATAGAAGTCTTTCTACAGGCTTGCATAGATTTCCTTGCATTTCTGTCATTGCAGAGTCCATACTGGAAGGCTAGCATGCCATTTAAAACAACACATGATTGTGGTTGCACAAATTTTTTATAAAATATAGTGAATATTCGTAAATATCGAATATTCGTGATATTTTATCCAAAAAAAAAATAGCGAAATTTCGCAATCATTTTCGCTTTTGCATATGCAAAATTTCGCTATTTTTTTTTTTTATAAAATATAGCGAATATTCGTAAATATCGAATATTCGTGATATTTTATAAAAAAAAAAAAATCGCGAAATTTCGCATTAGCGAAATTTCGCATTGGCGAAAATTCGCAATTTTTTTTTTTTTTTATAAAATATCACGAATATTCGATATTAACGAATATTCGATATTAACGAATATTCGCGAATATTCTTCGAAATATTCGCGAAATATCGCGAAATCGAATATGGCGTATTCTGCTCATCACTAGTTATTTGTCATGTCCTCCATACTTCTCTCCTCGGGCACTAAGCAAGGGTCACATTAGAGGCCTACCCTGGGATGGGTTCTTCTGTGCTATGCTAGGCACCTTGTCACTTTACTACACATTGGGTGTCTTTGCTTTGTGCTGTCTTCATCAATGCCCTGAGACAAGGCTGAGGCTGCCGTAGTGGAATACTGGACCTTAAGGCAGACCTCTACTCTAAGGCCTCGTACACACGAGGGGATATGTCCGCTGAAAACGGTCCGATGGACCGTTTCAGCAGACATCTCCGCTCGTGTGTATGGGCTAGCGGACAGATTTCTCCACCCGACAGATTTCAAAGCATGCTTTGAAATCCATCCGGTGGAATCTGTCCGCCCGACATGTCTGCTGGTTAGTACACTTACCAGCAGACATGTCGTCCCCCACCGCCGCCGCGCCGCCACCGAATGGATTCGGCGCATGCGCGGAAGTGTTTTACTTCCTGGTGCGGTGACGTGGCGGTGACGCGGCGGCGTCAACGTCACCGCCGCGTCACCGCGCCGTCCGGCGGCGGGGAATTTGATCCGATGGTGTGTACACGCCATCGGATCAAACTCCCGATCGGACATATCCGATGGAAATGGTCCGCGGACCGTTTTCATTGGATATGTCCGATCGTGTGTATGGGGCCTTAGAGATGGACATACACCATGTACACTTGCAAGGCAACTGTTCTTCAGCTAACTCTTGGTTCCCTGTGACAATGCACACCTCCGCAGTCTGCATTTAGGAGGTACGTGTCCACGTCCACCTGTCCAGTGTTTCCACTAATAATATTCACTAGAAGCAGTTTGGATGCTAGGATGAATGGGTATAAAAAGATAATAGGACTATATGTAGGTAAATGTTAAAGGATATTTTGTTTTTATGATAAAGAAATAATAGATATAGATCAAGACTCTGTGTAGCGGAGTACAATATTAAACTCCATGATCTCCGCTGGTAACCAGGGTAAATCCACAGTCAGCGTTGAAAAGTAAGGCAATGTCCCAAATCCCCCCCAGTAACCGGACGAAACACAGCTCTGAGGCCTTGTACACACGATGGGATTTATCCGCTGTAAACGGTCCCCGGACCGTTTACAGCGCATATTTACGCCGGGATGTTTTGATCCGATGGCTGTACACACCATCAGATCAAATTCCCCGCCGGCGGACAGCGCAGTGATGCGGCGGTGACGTTGACGCCGCCACGTCACCGCACCAGGAAGTAAACACTTCCGCGCGCATGCGTCGGATCCATTCACAGGATACGACGCATGTGCGGGCAGATATGTCCGCTGGTTTGCCTTACTAACCAGCGGACATATCTGACGGGCAGCTATCCGGCGGAAAAATTTCAAAACATGCTTTGAAATTTTTCCGCCGGAGGAGTCCGGCCAGAACGGTCCGTTTGCCCCTACACACGAGCGGATTTTTCGGCTGAAATGGTCCGTCGGACCATGTTCAGCGGATTTATTCCCTCGTGTGTACAAGGCCTCAGAGTCAACTGACTTTTTATTCACAGGCTTCCATATTTATATAATTCCCCATGCAAGTTTCCAAACCGCCAAACAGATTTAGCAGGGGTAATACAGGGAGGACCACATGGGGAACTTAACATTTTGGATAATTCTCCCATCAGGCATTGCTGCACGAGGGAAAAGTTGGTTGATAGCTGGGGTTATGTGTTGTGGGAGTTCGGTTTAAAACTGCCGAACACCGATTGGGCAACATAAAACAAAGTACTTGAATGCTAGTGGCTTACGGCTGCCAGCATACCAATTACTATGCCCACATAGGACCCAGCAGAATACATAGCATATAATACAGGCAACCTTTTGACATGTAACGTCCAGCGTTCCAGAAGTGGCTAGGTTTGCCACACTCTGTATAGTGAATAATGAGAAGAAACTAAAGCATATTGTAATAGAATCTTGTATAATCATTACTACATAAATGTGAGGGGTGTACTCACTTTTGTGAGATACTGTATATTAATGCTCCCAGTAGCAGTGCAGTATGCATTTTCTTAAACTGGTGTGTCAGTGGGCTGAAGGCTTTAGTCAGAGTCAATGGAGAAGATGACAGAGAACCCAATCTACGAAGTGGCTCCTGTGGGGTTGGAACTGCAGCAATTTTCCAGCAGGGGACAATTCAAGAGAACTAAACCAGCTGAATTTCAATCCATGTGTGGCCAGCTTTACACTCCCAATCCTTCATCCTTCACTTTCCAGTGCTTATCTTCATTGGTCTTTCCAGTTTTGCTGGATATAATCTGTTCCTGCATAGTGATGGACAAACATCTGATGGGCCGGTTCGTGAACGCTAACTGCAAACTTTCGCAAATGTTCGCGAACCGCAAGTACACGGCGGGCTCCATTGACTTTAATGGCAGGCGAACATTAAAAACCTGCAGGTCATATTTGCAGCCACAAAAAATAAGATTTGTGTCACTACAGTCTGTTCCTGCTCCGCACACAGCAACCTGTCCCCACACTGACAAAAAGTATATAAGTGTATTACACCCCTATATACTGCACACCAAATAGTACACCTATACCAGTACTTAAAAGGACTTTTGTGGATCTTTTAGGTAATCGATTGTGTCACTACAGTCTGTCCCTGCTCCGCACACAGCAACCTGTCCCTACACTGACAAAAAGTATATAAGTGTATTAAACCCCTATATACTGCACACAAAATAGTACACATATACCAGTCCTTAAAAGGACTTTTGAGGACCTTTTAGATAGCTATTTGATTCAATACAGCCTGTCCCTGCTCCACACACAGCAACCTTTACCTACACTGACAAAAAGAAGATTGTAAAATGGCCACCAGGTCAGGTCTATTTATAAGGTAGAGGGTCCATGTGCTGAAATGTCTCAATTGGCTGTCCTGTATCAAATGATGGATGTGTCATGGGTCAAAGTTCTTCTCAATGTAAAATGGCGGACTGCCGCGAATATCGCCAGATGTCAGCCTGTTCGGCGAAACACGAACGAGCAAAGTTCGCCGTGAAACGACCGCCGGGCGAACCGGCAGACCATCTCTATTCCTGCAATCTTCAGTTTTGGTCATCATCTTTTGCTATGATAACTTTATCAGAGTTCAGGCATCATCCGACTTTCAAATACAGTTGCATGTCTATATAATCCCTTCACAAGATCAAATTACCTACACATTTCACACACACATTGACTAGCATAAAGATAAGCACTTGTTTGAACTGGATCTTTTATTATCTATTCAAAATGCTTAACAATTCAGTAAAAATACCAGGGCTGACAGTGACAATCATATCTTTTTTACTATAAACAGGCTGCTCAATGCTTTGTCCAGGTACAGTGTAGGAACCACACCCATCTATATAGGACGTCTCAGCATACATACTGTAAATGCAAATATTCTATTTCATTCTATGCTACTCTAGTAGTACGGTTTTTCTTCAGTCCTGCAGATTTATAGCTGACAAATGTATAACTGATCGTTCCTTTTCAATAAAAATTACTAGCTTCTAATAGGGACTAATATAAAACGCTTTAAAGGAACTATTATTGTTTTGGGAAAACCAAAAGGGGGGCTTTCTCAGATAAGCACACCTTCCTGCCTGCATGTAGGTTGGGTGCACTTGGTGTGGAGGCCAGGGGCAGACTGACCATTGGGACTTTCGGGCACTGTTCGAGGGCCTAATGCCACTAGGGGGCCCCATCAGGGTTGCCAGGCTCAATAAAACCAAGGACAGTATGTAAAAATCTGTGTTTTTTTTTTTCGGTATCGGGACAACCCTAGTTTTGACCTATCGGTTAGCCGTCCATCGGTTCGATTTTAAAGCAAGCCATCTGTTTTTGGATCGAAGGATAACGGACCGATGGGGCCTACACACGATCGGTTTGGACCGATGGAAACAAACTTCAGTCCGTTTTCATCGGTTTGAACCGATCGTGTGTACGCGGCTTGAGAGATCGAATGTGACTTCAATATTTGTTCTTAGTAATTATAGGAAAACTATTAGTCCACTGAGAAGGCTCAAAAACAAACAATGAATAAGAGGAGTTAAGAGGAGTTAAGACGGCCACGGTTCAAATCTGTATGGGCAGGCTGAACGTACCCAAGTTGATTGATTGATCAACCTGGGTACCAACCAACATGCCAGATTTTAAATGCGATTTTTGGTAGAAACTGTTATAGATGCTAGCCATAATTACTGTGTTCTCCCAGTGGGGACACAGTAGATTTCACTTCTTCAAAGGAATATGGAAACACCCGTGCTGCAGCTTAATTTACTCAACTTTAATAATGGACGCACATGCTTAGAAAATGTGGGTAAATTGCTGACTCGGATTAGTGGATGCTCCCCCCCCCCCCCCCCCCCCGGACCCATACCATCTCCTCTTTTTGCCTCCCTTCCTTATTCCTCTCTTTCTCCCCTTTTAATATTTTATTCTGTTGTTTATTAAAGAAAAATCATATATATTTATCTTGTCCCCCCCAAAGATTAACAATGCTAATATTGCTGAGAATGTTTTCCCACCACATTCTCCGGCCTCCCACCTTACCCCTCAATCCATCCTCAACCCAGACAACCACTGTTTTTTCCCTCCCACATAGAGGTTCTAGATGGACGATTAAAAATCTGGTCTAGTTTTTTCCTGTTGTGTGGTTGGTGGATTGGTGGAAACAATGGTACAGATCTTGCATTAATATTTCCTTCTTTTTTTTTGTATAAAGTTAGCTCATGACAACTGACTGCCTGTCTATTTTAAATATCAGGTTTATTTTGCATCACCTGTTTTTACTTTCGCATAAATTCATACCTTTTTTTTGTTGTGTTGGAACTTTTCATCTGTTCTATTGTTGGAATATTGTCACATAAGATAACTTTCTTGTACTACTGTAGCTACTATATTGTTATATAGAAAGTATTTAAAAAAAAAAATTATATGAAGTACATACATTGAGTAAAAAAAGTATTGAACACTTTACCATTTTTCTAGGTAAACATATTTCCATAGATGCGATTGACATTACATTTTAACCACATGTCGGTAACAACCCATCCAATCCATACATACAAATAAACCAAAACAAACAAATTCAGAAATTAAGCTTTGTGTAATAAAATGGACTGAGACAGGAAAAAGCGTTGAACACGCCAACTGAAACCTATTTAATACTAAGTACAACACCTTTGTTGGTAATTACAGCTTTAAGACACCTCCTGTATGGAGAAACTAGTCGCATGGTGTGATTTTTGGCCCATTCTTCCACAAAGTCTTCATATCTTGAAGGTTCTGTGGGCCTCTTCTATAAACTCTGATCTTTAGTTCCTTCCATAGATTTTCTATTGGATTCAAGTCAGGTAATTGGCTGGGCCATTCTAACAGCTTTATTCTCTTTCCTTTGAAACCAATTGAGAGTTTCCTTGGCTTTGTGATCATTGCCTTGCTGAAATGTCCACCCTTATTTCATCTTCATCATCCTGGCAGATTTTTTATCAAGAATGTCTTGGTACATTTTTATATTCATCGTTTAATGATATGAAGTTTGCCAGAACTGTATGCTAAAAAAAAAACAGCCCCACACCATGATATTCCCACCTATATAAACCAAACTGTTGGTATTGGGGTGTTTTTGGGGTGATGTGCAGTGCCATTTGATCGCCAAACATGGTGTGTATTAGACATGTGCATTCGTTTTCGTCCAAATGCATTTTCGCCGGAATTTCAGGTATTTTCGTTATCGTTTTAACACAGAAAACCGAAAGATCCAACATAAACAAATGCATTATTTTCGTTTTCATTGCGGTCGAATGTGCCTAACCTTAACTCTATTGGTCCAATATTATTCTACATAAAGAGAAAAGATTCGACATAGAGAGAAAAGACTCGACATAGAGAGAAAAGATTCGACATTATAGAGACATGAAAAAGAGTCGACATAGAGAGAAAAGACTCGACATTGAGAGAAAAGATTCGACATTATAGAGACATGAAGAAGAGTCGACATAGAGAGAAAAGATTCGACATAGAGAGAAAAGATTCGACAATATAGAGACATGAAGAAGAGTTGACATAGAGAGAAAAGATTCGACATAGAGAGTGTAAGGGGTTAGCTCGGTAGCGGGGGTGTGTAACCCTTTGGATGGGTTCACTACACACTGAACTATACAGAGAGGCAGCCGAAGATGGTTGAAAACAAAGAGTTTGGTTTATTCTTCCATATTGCTGGAAACAAGTGCAAGCATCCAAACAGCATAAACAAAACAAAACATAAAATAAACCCTGGCCACTTGGGGCGTCTACCTTCACCACACAGGAACCTATCTATGGAGTCTGGCACAGCCTACTGCTGGGCAGACACTGCTGGTCATACAGCAGAAAAACAATAGTCTTTTTGTTTTTTTATCACACAGAAAAATCAACAACCACCTCACCTCTTCAGAAGTCTTTCTCACTGCTCTCCTTAACTCAAAAAGCCTCAGGATGCAGCAATCAGTAGTCATCCTCTGGATGACTTATATAGGCCTTAATTGCCTCATTCTGAACAGCTGAAGCTTTTCAACGCCCTAAACCTTTCTTGCTACTTCTGCAGCCGACACCTGGTAGTAATTGGTGTAATGTCTAAACAAGGCATAAATGTAACAACACCCACAGATTTACCTGACTTCCTGTCACATACCCCCCCCCCCTCTTGTTTCAACCCTAGGGTTGGAACACAGGTTGCCAGGCACGCATGCACTCAGGACAACCCATCTGCATTCCACATTTTAACACCGGGGCGATGCGTTACCACAAAACTAAATTCCTGGAGGGCAGGAACCACCTATTTATTCTCCTATTGGTCTCTTTGTTCTGTGCCATCCACTTCAATGGGACATGATCCGTCACCAGTTCAAACTGTCTACCTACGAGGTAGTACCGGAGAGAATCCAAAGCCCATTTCACCGCCAAACACTCTTTCTCAATGGTGGCATAATTCTCCTCATCGGCCTTCAACTTTCGTCTGAGGTACATAACAGGGTGTTCCTCCCCCTTGATAAGATGGGACAGTACAACTCCTAACCCCACATTTGACGTATCTGTCTGAACCACTAAGTCCCGTGAAAAATCAGGCGAATTTAAAACTGGCTGACTACGTAAGGCCTGTGTTAAAGCCTGAAAAGCTGTTTCTGCTTCGGGAGTCCATTTGGTCATGACAGACTCCTTCCCTTTGGTCAAATTGGTCAGGGGAGCAGCCTGTGAGGCAAAATGGGGGATAAAACAGCGATAATACCCCGCGATCCCCAAAAATGCACAAACCTGTTTCTTGTTGGTGGGACGCGGCCAATCCTGAATAGCCTCAACTTTGTTTATTTGGGGCTTGATTAGACCTCTTCCAATGGTATACCCCAGATACTTCGCCTCTTCTAGCCCAAGGGTACAATTTTTTTGGATTGGCTGTAAACCCGGCTTTCCAGATGGAATTCAACACAGCCTGAACTTTTGGTAAGTGTGAGTCCCAATCCTCACTGTGGATGACAATTAGTGTTGAGCAGAATATGCCATATTCGATTTTGCGATATATCTCGAATATATTGTCGAATATTCGAGATATATTCGCTAAATACGAATATTCGTGATATTTTTTGGAAATGAAATTATTGCGAATTTTCGCTATTGCGAATGCGAATGCGAATGCGAATTGCGATTGCGAATGCGAAATTTCGAGAAATGCGGAATTGAGCACTCTTATTGGCTCAGAATATTCGTGATATTTTACAATACAAAATAATTGCGAATATTCGAGAAATGCGGAAGGAGCACTCTGATTGGCTCAGAATATTCGTGATATATTACAATACACAATAATTGCGAATATTCGGCAAATGCGGAAGGAGCACTCTGATTGGCTCAGAATATTCGTGATATATTACAATACACAATAATTGCGAATATTCGAGAAATGCGGAAGGAGCTCTCTGATTGGCTCAGAATATTCGTGATATATTACAATATAAAATAATTGCGAATATTCGAGAAATGCGGAATGGAGCACTCTGATTGGCTCAGAATATTCGTGATATATTACAATATAAAATAATTGCGAATATTCGAGAAACGAGGAATGGAGCACTCTGATTGGCTCAGAATATTCGTGATATATTACAATATAAAATAATTGCGAATATTCGAGAAATGCGGAATGGAGCACTCTGATTGGCTCAGAATATTCGTGATATATTACAATACAAAATAATTGCGAAATTTCGAGAAATGCGGAATGGAGCACTCTGATTGGCTCAGAATATTTGTGATATATTACAATATAAAATAATCACGCGATATCGCTATTGCCGAATAATCGCATTGCGATTTTTTGGCAATATAAAATGAGCGCTGCAGCTACTCGGCCCAAGGTCTCTAATCATACCAGCAATGCTTTTAGACGTCGATGGGGATCTCTAGGATGTGATCTGTTCTAAAAAAAAAATTGAAAACATTCGAATATTCGAAATAGCGAATATTCGCCGCAATATTCGTGTTATTCGCGAATACTCGAATATGCAATATTCGTAGCGAATATTCGCAATGCGAATATTCGTGAGCAACACTAATGACAATGTCATCGAGGTATGCAGCAGCATAGGCTCAATGAGGCCGAAGGGTCTTATCCATGGTGCGTTGAAATGTGGCGGGAGCATTCTGTAACCCAAAAGGCATCCTCCGATATTGGAAAGATCCGTCAGGAGTTACACATGCTGTTTTTTTCCTGGCCGGCTCCGAGAGAGGAATTTGCCAATAACCCTTGGTCAGGTCTAACGTCATCATGTACCGGGCAGTGCCTAGGCGATCAATTAGTTCATCTATGCGGGGCATAGGATAGGTGTCAAACTTAGTGATTTTATTTAGGCAGCAAAGTCATTACAAAACTGCCAACTTCCATCTGGTTTGGGCACTAAGACAATGGGACTGGACCAATCACTATTCGACTCTTCTATCACACCCAGCTCAAGCACTTTTTTTACTTCCTGGCCAATTGCCTCTCGCCGGGCTTCTGGAATTCTATAAGGCTTAAACTTGACCTTATCCCCTGGTGTGGTGATAATGTCATTTTCAACTCCGGAGACCCAACCTGGCAGGTCTGAAAACTTCTCCCTATTACGGAGCACAAATTCTTTAACCTCCTGTTGCTGAGTTTTGGACAGAGTTTCTGTTATCCCAACTTCAGGGACAGCCAGGTTAAATGGAGCAGAAAATCAGGTAGTCTTAGCGACCAAGGACTCTCTATCCTTCCATGGTTTCAACAAGTTCATGTGATAGAGCTGCTCAGGTTTTTGTCTTTCCGGTTGGCTAATTTTATAATTCACCACCCCCATTTTCTCCAACACTTCATAGGGACCCTGCCATTTGGCTAGGAATTTACTTTCGACTGTGGGGACCTGCACCAACACCCTATCACCAGGTGCAAAGGAACGGACCTGGGCCCCACGATTGTAAATCCTTTGTTGAGCCAATTGGGCTTGGGCTAAATGTTCTTTAACAATCGGCATCACTTTGGCAATTCTATCTTGCATTTGGGTCACATGTTCAATCACACTTTGATGCAGGGAATTTTCACTCTACCATGTTTCCCTGGCAATGTCCAGTAGGTCCCGGGGGTGCCTCTTATCCAGTAGCTCAAACGGAGAGAACCCTGTGGACGATTGGGGAACCTCTCTTATGGCAAACATCAATTAAGGGAGCAGATAATCCCAATTCTTTCCATCTTTATCCACCACCTTCCTCAACATTTGTTTTAAAGTTTTATTAAACCCTTCCACTAACCCCGTCTGTTTGAGGGTGATATACTGATGTACGTAATTGGGTTACTTTCAGGAGTTTACAAAGTTCTTTGGTCACCCTAGACATAAACGGGGTGCCCTGGTCAGTCAGGACTTCCTTAGGAAGACCCACACAGCTGAAAACCTGAAATTACTCTTTGGCAATGGTTTTAGCAGAGGTGTTTCGAAGAGGAATCGCTTCTGGGTAACGGGTGGCATAGTCCATTATTACCAAGATGTGCTGGTGCCCTCTAGTGGACTTCAGTAAGGGGCCAACCAAGACTATGGCGATCCTCTCAAAAGGGACCTCGATAATTGGCAGGGGTACCAACGGACTGCGGAACTGTGGCATGGGTGCAGTAATCTGACACACTGGACAGGAAGAGCAATACAATTCCACTTCCTTAGTGATCCCAGGCCAATAAAACCTCTGGGTGATCCTCTCCCGGGTTTTTTCTGCTCCCAAATGTCCCCCAAGAATGTGCCCATGGGCCAGTTCCAAAACCATCTTGCAGTACGATTTAGGCACTACCAGTTGCTCAATGGTGTCCTCTATCCTCTGTGACACTCGATATAACAGGTCCCTTTCAATAATGAAGGGAGGGCAACCCTCTCATCAGGGTTAACTAACTCCCCATCTATCTTCACTACATTCTCCAGGGCTCTAAGCAATGTGGGGTCCCTCAATTGCTCAGTGATAACATTTTCTCTGTGCACCTCAAGGTCATCAAACACTATTGGCCGCTGTTCCTCTTCTGAGGTAGCAGGCTCCTCCCTAGGGACTGGTGTTTCCCCTGCTAAGACTGAGAATGGAAACTCAGGAGAATCCTCACAGTTAGAGGTTTCTGGAGTAGCGGTTTCAGGCTCAGAAGAACCACTTACTGGGGAATCTGGGCAATCCCAGAGCTCCCAGAACTTTGGGAAATCCCTTCCCACAATGGCGTCATGTGGCAGTTGGGGAACTAAACCCACCTGGTGACATAAGTTACCGAGGGAGGTTTCAAAGGAAACCGTAGTCACCGGATATTCTCCAGTGTCCCCATGTACACAAACTACAGCCATTTTCCTAGGATGTAAGGTTTTTCCCACCACTAGATCCAGGGCCGATCCGCCCTATAGGCACACTATGCAAGCTGCTTAGGGCCCCGCAAAGCTGTGGAGGGCCCCCCAAATTACTAGAGGCCCCCGCCCGATGAGAAGTCATTTTCGGCCCCTCGCTGGCTGCATGGGAGAAGAGGTAAGAAGTCAGCACCCCCCGCTTTTCACTTTAATGTAATTTCCGAAAAGCAGAAGACCCCCGCTTCTTAACTTTATTGTGACATGTAATTTTGCTTAGGGCCCCAGGGAGGTCATGATCGGCACTGCTGCTGTATGTGGGCCCCAGGCAGAGCATTGTGTACTCGCACTGTGGTACTAGTCCTGACTCCTGGGGAGGTAATAATAAAATCTGGGGGCCACAGGTCACCCTATCATCCTATCACCACTCTAGGTCTGTCCCTCTTATGTGGTCGGGCGCTATCAAAGGGGATTGGTGAAGAGTTATGGGTGACGGCATCAAGGGTCAGATAGAGGGCCCCTTAGTAGAATTTTGCTTAGGGCCCCAGGGAGGTCAGGATCGGCACTGACTAGATCACTTTTCACTAAGGTGACCAGGCTACCTGAATCCAACAATACCACAACATCTTTACCATCTAAGCGCATTCCACATAAACGTTTCTCATTTCTCTTTACTGCAGTGCATGTGGTTGTAAAGAAGGACTGTCGTCTCTCTGTCAGAAAGTCACACTGCATAGGTTCATCACCCGCTGGGCAAACCGCTGCTACATGTCCCTCTTCCCGGCAACTGTAACAAATTTTATGTTAATAGCACCTAAATATATTTACCTAGAAAATTTGTGACGTGTTCAGTACTTATTTTACTCGCTGTATTACCATTCATGCGTGAGATCTAGCCTGCTTGAATACAGAACACCATAGCAAGAGGGGGAGGTGTTCTGTAGTCCAGCACAAGAGCTTTTAGGCAGGTCGATTTTAGTGCAGCAACAGTAGTGCTGTCAGCACGCTAAAGGAGGTTAGTAGCACATTGGATTTCTGATAGATCAATAGCCATTTTTGTTTTCTTGTAGCATTTTTAAAGGATCTGCATGTGTTACAAAGATGCACTTTTTTTTTTCTTCTTTACAAGTTTACTTTAAAGCATTTACTTACTAAAAAGGCACCTTTCCCTTTAAACAGCTACAAACCTGTTTACTGTATAAGAATTGTTAGCTAAAACCATCTATTAAATCTGAGCTTAACCACTTGAGGCCCGCGCTACCGTCGGATGACGGCAACAGCGCGGACCTCAATATCCAACATGCCGTCATTTGACGGCATGTCTTTCTGGCGTTCCCAGCGCGCGCTGTACAGCGCGCTGCGGGGAAGCCCTGTGTTGTCCGTGTCCCTTGGACACGGCCAATCACAGATCGAGGCAAACGGCCAATCAGAGCGGCCGTTTGCAATGCGATCTGTGGGCGAATGAGAGATGATCTCTCATAGATCATCTCTCATTGCCGGCTGACACAGAGACAATGTCCTGTCTCTGGAAGGGAGGAGCCCGATCTGTGTTCCTTCCTACATAGGGACACAGATCGGTCACCCCCCCAGTCACCCCCCCCTCCCCCTACAGTTAGAACACACCTAGCATACACATTTAACCCCTTCCTCACCCCCTAGTGTTAACCCCTTCAATGCCAGTCACATTTATACTGTAATTAGTGCATATTTATAGCACTGATCGCAGTATAAATGTGAATGGCGCCAAAAATGTGTCAAAAGTGTCCGATGTGTCCGCCATAACGTCGCAGTAACAATAAAAATCGCAGATCGCCGCCATTTCTAGTAAAAAAAAAATAATAAAAAATAATAATTCTCTCCCCTATTTTGTAAGCGCTATAACTTTTGCGCAAACCAGTCGCTTATTGCGATTTTTTTTTTTTTTTTTTTACCAAAAATATGTAGAAGAATACGTATCGCCCTAAACTGAGAAAAAAAAATGTGTTTTTTTTTTTTAATTGGGATATTTATTATAGCAACAAGTAAAAAATATTGTATTTTTCTTCAAAATTGTCGCTCTTTTTTGTTTATAGCGCAAAAAATAAAAATCGCACAGGCGATCAAATACCACCAAAAGAAAGCTCTACTTGTGGGGAAAAAAGGACGTAAATTTTGTTTGGGAGCCACGTCGCACGACCGCGCAATTGTCAGTTAAAGCGACGCAGTGCCGGAAGCTGAAATTTCACCTGGGCAGGAGGGGGGTGTAAGTGCCCAGTAAGCAAGTGGTTAAAGCCAAACCTCAGGCAAACAACTAAATACACCAATAATACTGTACATGGGAGGTATTTTACTTACCAAAGGATTTGTAACTCTGTCCAGCTTGTCCTTAGATTTACACAGCCCAGGTAACCTGCTGAACTCAGTTATTATGTTGCAGTTAGTGACACTAAATATCTTTATTTTCCAAAAATTATACACATCCACTACTTAATGGTCCTGCAATCTATTTTTCATGAAATTGCTTCTTACTGTGTTTGTCCTTCTCCTTGAGCTCCTGAACCTGTCCTTTTTTCTCTCACTTCTGTTTGTTTGTAACGAGCAGTGCACATGAGGTCATGTACATTGCTATATGCACATTACAAATCCCATAGCCCATCACCTCCTCCCATGCTCACCTCCAAGACTTCTATATTGCCTATCCCATCCTCTGGAACTCCTTACCCCAGTCTGCATTTCTTCTACTCTGTCCACCTTTAGACGATCCCAGAAAACTCTTCTCCTCGGAGAAGCCTATATTGCCCCCACCTAACAACTGTACTTTTATTTTTTCCCATCAGCTCATCCTCCCATAGTTATTACCTTGTGTACCACCTGGCCTTCTCTTTTAGATTGTAAGCTCTGGTGAGCAAGGTCATCTGATTTATTTTGAATTGTATTGTAACTGTAGTGTCTGCATTCATTTTATAAAGCGCTGCGCAAACTGTTGGCGTTATATAAATCCTGTATAATAATAATATTCCACAGTCCCTAGTCCAACTCGGGGTATACAGTATACTGTATATTTCGTTAATTAAAGGCTCAATGCACATGGGGCTTAAAAAAAAACAACAACAGGTCTCCTGGCAGAAAAAAAGTTCATATAGAGCATTTTTTGTACATGGTTCAGACAAATTTAGGAGAGTTTTGCGGGGTTTTTTTTGCCAAAAAAGCTCCAATCAGAAACACAAACCTGAAGTTATTTTTTTCCTGGCTCTAAACATTGAGCCTTGAGTATGCCTGTAATAATAGGATAACATTGAGTTTCTTCTACAGGCAGAAAACAAAACGCCCAGTGTGCATAGACTCTAAAGCTTCATACAAACGAGTTTGTACTTTGGATTTTAGTCCGACAGACTTGTGTACACATGATCGGATAATCCGACGGAACACATTTGTTGTCGGGCAATTTGAGAGCATGAGCAGCCAACATTTGCTGTCGGAAATTCCGTCAACAATTGTCCGATAGAGCATACAGGCGGTCGGAAAAATCTGATCGTGTGTAGGGACCTTTAGAGCAGTGTTTTTCAACTCCAGTCCTCAAGGCACACCAACAGGTCAAGTTTTCAGGATTTCCCTCAGATGAAACGGCTGTGGTGATTACTAAGGCAATGAAACTGATCAAATCACCTGTGCAAAATAATGGAACGCCTGAAAACACGACCTGTTGGTGTGCCTTGAGGACTGCAGTTGAAAAACACTGCTTTAGAGTACAGCAAGATCCTCTCCCTTCCCATAGCCTGTGACAGGCCAATGTCAGTGCAGCTTATGAAGTCATCTCTCTGCCATCAGCATATTCCTTTCCAGCACAGTGTATGGAGCACAACCTAACTGGCTTAGAACCCTAACCATCCCTCTGCCAGTCTAAAGCCAATCCTAGCTAGTGTGAAAATTGCCTCATGTGTTGCTGGGGCAATTCCACAGAGCTATTGTGTTCTCCCAGTGGGGGTGGAGGCTGCGGAAAGCCGTCCCTGCCGAGAGAACACACAGGGCCAGATTCACAGAACGATTACGCCGGCATAACAAGAGATGCGCGGCGTAAGTCTAATTGTGCGCGTGCGTTTCGATGCACGGCACTCCCAAAACGAGATACACAAGAAATCAATTTTTTTTTGTCCAGCGTAATTTCGTTAGACAGGCGCATCCGTCCGCGCAAAACTGCGCTAGACAAACCATTGATTTGATATTCAAATATGCTAATGAGGGAGTTACGGGGATCCACAAAAGAACGTTGGTGCATCGCAGGCTACACGCTGTGCGCAACAGCTAAATGTTCTGTCAGATAAAGCAACACTGTTAGTGAGGAGCTGAGCAGTCACACATGTTGCCCAACAAACTGTATGCCAACATGCCAGTGGCATCCATGCTCATAGCTATACTACTGAATTTAGATGAGCAAAGAAGGAGGAGGGCACTGAGGAGGGCACTGAGGAGGGCACTGAGGTGGGCACGGGATTTTTATTTATTTTTATTAACTTTTTTTTTGCTTATATAAACTTTACCATTTAATCTAATCTAATACAATATTCTTATCTGATACAAACCCCTCACTCTTCACTCTTCACGGGAGAGGATATATGACACACGCATAGACATCTATGGCATGAGTGATTCTGAGGTGTCTCGCATCTTCAGATTCACCCCTCATGCCATCATGGAATTAACCACAACCCTGCAGGAGGACATCACCAGCCCAACACATGACACTACCCATGACACCCATGACAGCTACATATACAATCAGAGCCCCATCCCCACATATTTCGAACAGAACATGTATGGGGACAGCTGGCTGGTTGGTGAGTGACATGGGTGGCAGGCATGACTGTCCCCCCCCCCCCCATGATGCACACATCACAAGGGGCACATGCACGACTAACATCCTCCTGTCTTTTCCCTTCAAGGTGACTCTGCATATGCACTGGGACCCCATCTCATGACTCCTATATGGAACCCCCCTAACCAAGGCTACCCCGTCTTCTGAGGGAAGAGCAGCCAGGAGACAGCTCACATTAGGCATCTTTGCACGTTAAACACACAGATTAATCATGGCACAATGAGAATGCATGCATGCACACCACTGTGGTCCCTAGCACCGACACATCACATCCTCATCACATTGGATTGGCACAAGCCCACCATGCAGGACTTGTGAGCAGCAACGCCATGCCACGGCTCCAATTATGTCACTGTACATTCATACACCATTCACACGGACCTGGGGATCACTTCTCCACCACAAATGAGGGTGACACCCCTTTTTTTCGGCAGGAATGTCACCCCCACATTCCCAAATCATACACAAACAGAACCCCCAAAAAAAAATATCGACCAGCAAAAATAAAAAATGGCCAGCAAAAATATAATTTAAACAAAATAACAACAAAGAAAACACATAAAAGACAAAAATCACTCTCAAAGACACGTCACAAACAAACAAACGCTAATAAACAACAGAACAAAAGCACCTTGCTGTATAGGGAGGGATATAAAGGGATGTACTTTTGCAAAGGAAGTGCGTTTGTCTCTGTCTATTTATGCTGTTTGCGTAGTTCACTAATTTGCCCTAGTCCACTTCCAATTTCACTGATTGCGCCGTTCCCGAGTTGTGAGCATGCGCACAGAGGTGCTGACCATGGTCTGCTTCAAGCGCGCATGCGCGAGCCGGCCGGCCCTTCATTTGCATGGGGTCACGGCTCATTTCAATGTAACACGCCCACGTCCTTCCCAATTTGTATTACTCCGCCTTGCGCCTCTGAAATAACGTTGCGCAGGCGCAAATTTCTGCGTAAAACCGACGAGAATAGGGTGATTGCGCCGCTACATTGCGCCAGTCTAACGTAAAGGCTGTGCGCTGCGCCGGTCCAATAATGCGCAGATGTACCTAAATCTGGCCCACAGTGTTTATTGCTAGTTAGACACGTGCATTTGGTTTAGTTCCAAATTCATTTTTTAACAAATTCTGACAAATTCGTTAATTCCGAAATTTCTGAATTTCCTATTTTCTGAATTTTTTTGAATTTTCGAATTCCGAATTTCCGAATTCCCGAACTTCTGAGTTTTGTTATTTCCGAATTCTGAATTTTCGAACTTCCGAATTTCCGAATTCCGACTTTTCGAATTTCCAAATTTTCGAATTACGAATTTTTGAATTTCCTGAATTTCCAGAATCTCTGAAAAAAGCCCCAAAAAAAATTAAACGAAAAGGAAAAAAAAAATAAAAAATTTCGGCAGTGCAATAATCACATTGGAAATCCGACATGCTGGTTGCACCCAAGTCGATTGATGGATCGACAAGTACAATCAGCTTGCCTACACATGGTTTGAATACCGGCCGGTCCTTGCTGAACCAGCTGAGATTCAAACTGTCTATGGCTGGCTTAAGTGATGGGGAAACAAGAGGCTGATAAGTAGACAGATTCAAATACATCAGTTGCAAATAAAATACAAGTACTTTTTTTTCTAAAGAATACTTAACTTTATTAAATATTTTGATATGTGTGGAGCACAGCCTTGGCAGGCAGAAGTACAGCTTAATAAGAATAACCACAGAGGATTACAGGTATGGCATGTCGGCAACCCTGGGATAGATGATAGCGCAGCCTCCGTCAAGTTGTTTGTCGACATGTTGGCTGAATAATTGGGCTGGCTCCTAGTTTAGGTGCCAGGAACAGGAGAGGCACTATATAATGCTGTGCGAGGATATGCAAATTATAATGCAGAAGGAGGGGGACACCTTCCATTGGGTGTGTAGTATTTATTGAAGGAGTCTCATCTTGGTATGTACACACCTTTCTCTCCCTTCACTGTAGGTATGTATTCAACTTAGTTACTGCATCTCCATGCAACATGATATTTTGTTAATGTAAATGTGCAATGATGTGTTTCCTTCTGTGTTAGTGAAGGTATAAGACAGCGTGCTGTCTGTTGGAAATGTTATAGTGCAGAAGATTTGTAGACCAGGTGGTCTGCCGTGGTGAACTTGTTACGTGACTTTCAAAGTTGTCAACAATTACAGGATTAAATCATTCAGTTATTAGGAAAAAGGGAATAAAAACTGTATATTCCGTATGCCAAGAACTTTCATTGGAGAGTTGTGATGTTGAGAATTGTTTTTCTACAATTACTTTTTTTGCCTTGTTGTACTGCTGCTGCAGCATTCAAACTTTTCCAAAACATCACACACTTTCTTTCTTTGTTGTTCCTTCTTTTCCCCCCTTTGCTTTCCTTTTCTGGTGCTAATGGGAGAATTCCCATTATTTCGGGAAGTTTCCCCTAGCATTTTCTTTCTTTCTCTCTCTCTATTTTCGCTTCTCTTTCTCCCTCTCTTCCTCCTTCTTTCTCTCTTTCTGTTTCTCTCTCTCTCTCTTCCTCTCTCTCACCCTCTTTCTTTCTCTCTCTTCTTCTTTCTCTCTTTTTGCCTCTCTCCTTCTCTCTCTTCCTCTTCCTTCCTTCCTTATTTCTCTTTCTTTCTTTCTTTCTTTCTTTCTTTCTTTCTTTCTTTCTTTCTTTCTTTCTTTCTTTCTCTCTCCCCCCTCTCTTTCTCTCTCCCCCCTCTCTCCCCCCTCTCTCTCCCTCTCTCTCCCTATCTTCCTCTCTCTCTCTCCCTCTTTTTCTCTCTCCCTCTTCCCCCTCTCTCTCCTATCTCCCTCTTTCTCTCCCCCCTCTCTCTCCATCTCCCTCTCTCTCTCTCTCCCCCATCCCCCCTCTCTCCCTCTTCTTATCTCCCTCTCTCTCTCCCTCTCCCCCCTCTCTCTCCCCCTCTCTCTCTCTCTCCCTCTCTATCTCCCTCCCTCTCCCTCTCTCTCTCTCTCCTCTCTCCCTATCTCCCTCTCCCCCCTCTCTTTCTTCCTCTTTCTTTCTCTCCCTTTTCCTTTTATTTTCACATAATTTTATTGTATTTTTGTGCATTCAGAGAATGTTTATTACATGAAAAACTCTAAAGTTAGTCACAGCTTTATTTCTCTTCCTCTCTCTCTTCCTTGTTCTTTCTTTCTTTCTTTCTCCCCCCTCTTTTCTCTCTCTCTCCCCCTCTCTCCTCCCTCTTTCTCCCCCTCTCTCCCACCCTCTCTCTCTCCCTATCTTCCTCTCCCTCTCCCTCTTTCTCTCTCTCCCTCCTCTCTCTCTCTCTCTCCTATCTCCCCCCCTCTCTCTCCTATCTCCCCCTCTCTCTCCTCTCTCCCTATCTCCCTCTCTCTCCCCCTCTCTCTCCCCATCTCCCTCTCTCCCCCTCTCTCTCCCCCTCTCTCTCTCTCTCTCTCCCTCTCTATCTCCCTCCCTCTCCCTCTCCTCTCTCCCTATCTCCCTCTCCCTGTCTCTCTCCCCTTCTCTCTCTCCTCTCTCCCTATCTCCCTCTCCCTCTCCCCATCCCTCTCTCTCCCTCTTTCTTTCTCTCCCCTTTCTTTTTATTTTCACGTAACTTTATTGTATTTTTCTGCATTTAGAGAATGTTTATTACATGAAAAACTCTAAAGTTAGTCACAGCTGATTCATGTTTTTTTCTTTCAGCCAGAGGGCTGATCAAATAAAAAAGAAAAGCAGATTACCCAATCCATACAAATGAGGTGGATGGAAAAATGCTCCCAATTGAGGTGTATTCTGACTGTGGGAACTGTGTCAGAATACACTGATCACCGACAGCAGCAGGCTGATTGAAAAAACGTTTCCAACAAACAGATTTGACTTTGTCATTCTAAAGCCTCGTACACACGTTAGGATTTCCATCAGACAAAGTGTAGCACTTTTGTCCGAAGGGGGTTGGCTGATAATTTGGATTGCATACAAACAAAGAATTGCAAATTGCAAAGAATTGTCGTCCAACAAACAGAACCTACGTGTTTTTTCTGCTCTTTAGCAGCACCCTTTGGGCAACTTCTGCTAATGTTGTCTTATGGTTATCATTGCTTCTGTGCATGCGTGTTTGTACTTTGGATTTTTTTTCGACGGACTTCTGTACACATGATAATCCAACATCACACATTTATTGTCGGAAAATTTTAAAGCATGCTATCCCACATTTGTTGTCGGAAAATCCATCAACAATTGTCCGATGGAGCATACAAACGGTCGGATTATCCGACAACATCCTGCCATCACACTTTTCCCATCAGAAAATCCGATCGTGTGTACGGACCTCTAAGGCCGAGTACACACGATCAAATCTGTCTGCTGGAAACGGTCTGACAGACCGTCCCAGCAGAAAATTCAATCGTGTGTACGGGCGAGCCAACGGATTTGGCCAGCCGACAGATTTGAAAGCATGCTTTCAAATCTGTCCGCTGGGAACCCGTCCGCCCGACATATCTGCTGGTTAGTATGCTAACCAGCAGACATATCTGCTCGCACATGCGTGGAATGGTTTCGACGCATGCGCGGAAGTGTTTTACTTCGTGGTGCGGTGACGTGGCGGCGTCAACGTCACCGCCACGTCACCGCGCCGTCTGCCGGCGGGGATTTTGGTTTGATTGTGTGTCCACGATCAAACCAATACGTCCCCAGCAGACAGATTTGTTCAAATCAGTCTGTCCGACCGATTTGAACAAATCTGTCTGCTCGTGTGTATGGGGCCTTAGTCTCGTACACACAATCAGATTTTCCGACGGGAATTGTGTGATGACAGGCTGTTGTCGGAAAATCTGTTTGTACGCTCCATCGGACTTGTCCAATTGTTGTTGGATTTTATGACAACAAATGTGGGATTGCATGCTTTAAAATTTTCCGACAAAAAATGTTGGATAGCATGCTTTAAAACTTTCCGACAACAAATATGTGTTGTCGGATTATCTGATCGTGTGCACATAAGTCCATCAGACAAAACTCCAAAGTACAAACACGCATGCTCAGAAACAATGCTAACCATAACACTACATTAGCAAAAGTTGCCCAAAGGGCGGCGCTAACAAGCTGAAAAACCACACCGTTTTCTGTTTGTTGGCCAACAATTGTGTGGCGTTTGTATGCAATACAAGTTTCTGGCCAACGCCCTTCGGACAAAAGTCCTACGCTTTGCCCGCGGAAAATCTGATCGTGTGTACCAGGCTTTACACTATCAAAAAATAAAGTTTTGCTTTCAGTTTTAAGCCTCGTACATACGATCGCATTTTCCGACAACAAATGTGTGATGGCAGGGTTTTGTCAGAAAATTAGACAGTTTGTACACTCCATCAGACAATTGTTGTCGGATTTTCCGACAACAAATGTTTTATAGCATGCTTTAAAACTGTCCGACAACAAATGTGTCTTGTCGGATTATCCGGTCGTGTGTACACAAATCTGTCTGAAAAAATTCCAAAGTACAAACACGCAAGCTCCGAACCAATGCTAACCATAGCATAACATTAGCAGAGGGGTGGCGCTAAAGAGCTGAAATAACAAGTAGTTTTGTGTATGTTGGCTGAAAATGTTCTGTCTTTTGCATGCAGAAAAAGTTTACGGCCAATGCCCTTCGGACAAAATTCCATGGATTTGTCCGATGGAAATCCATTGTGTGTACGAGGCTTTAGTTTGAATTTTTTTTTTTTTTAAGCTGAAGTCTTTTTATTGCTTAACATCATCCACTATCCTTGGCTCCTGTTAATTGCTTTCATTAAAAAAAAATACTTTATGACTTTATTTATAGTGAAATAAGGATTTTTATGGGGAGAGGTGCAGCAGGCTGAGGCAGAAGGCATTATCTCACAGTCGTAAAAGGCTGCTAAGAATGCAAAAAAAAAAAAAAAAAATCATACAGTACGTGGTAGAATGTATTTCTGTCTGCGATCATTGTAACCGTCAGTGACCTCCCACTCAAAGCAAGGCTGCCTCTATATTGTATTGAGCACCCTCTAGTGCATGCAATGAAATTGACGTATGAATTAAAGCAGAACTATAGGCACAACTTTTTTTTATTTTGGATGGAGCAGGGGAGGTCATAACCCCCTGTCAGATTTTTTTTTTTGCCATCTGTGTCCCTTTGGGGACATTTACCTTAGCTTCCTGTCCAATGTCCAAACAGAAAGTGAGAGGAAATACCTGCAAATTAAAGGAATTCCTTGGATGTCCCTATTGGAAGATTTCCCCTCACTTTTTTGGGGACAACCCAAAATTTGGGATTTTCGCTTTCAATCATAATGGTAAACGGGACACAGAGAGAAGGTGAACATAGACAGCAATAATAACCTAAAGATGTTCTAATCCCTCTCCATTCTATCCAAAATTTAAAAAAAATGTTTTTCCTTTAGTTATACTTTAACCGCTTCAGCCTCGGACCATTTCGCTGCCCAAAGACCAGAGCATTTTTTGCGATTCGGCACTGCGACGCTTTAACTGACAATTGCGCGGTCGTGCGACGTAGCTCCCAAAAAAAAAATTGATGTGCCACAAATAGAGCTTTCTTTTGGTGGTATTTGATTACCTCTGGGATTTTTTTGCACTATAAACAAAAATAGAGCGACAATTTTAAAAACAAAGCTGTTTTTTTTACTCTTTGCTATAATAAATATCCCCCAAAAATATATAAAAAAATTTTTTTTTTTGCTCAGTTTAGGCCAATACGTATTCTTCTACATATTTTTGGTAAAAAAAAAACGCAATAAACGTTTATTGATTGGTTTGTGCAAAAGTTATAGCGTCTACAAAATAGGGGATAGTTGTATGGCATTTTTATTAATAGTTTTTTTTTTTACTAGTAATGGTGGCGATCAGCGATTTTTATCATGACTGTGATACCTTTGACACATTTTTGGGACCATTGTCATTTATACAGCGATCCGTGCTATAAATATGCACTGTTTACTGTGAAAATTACACTGGCGGTGAAGGGGTTAACCACTGGGTGGCGATGAAGAGGTTAAGTGTGCCCTAGGGAGTGATTCTTACTGTTAGGCTGCATATAAACACGATCAAATCTATCTGCTGGAAACGGTCGGCCCGACCGTCCCAGCAGACAGATTCGACCATGTGTACGGGCGAGCCGACGGATTTGGCCACCCGACAGATTTCAAAGCGTGCTTTGAAATCTGTCGGCTGGGAACTCGTCCGCCCGACATGTCTGCTGGTTAGTACGCTAACCAGCAGACATGTCTTCTCGCACACGCGCCGAATGGTTTCGACGCATGCGCAGAAGTGTTTTACTTCCTGGTGCGGTGACGTTGCGGCGTCAATGTCACCGCCACGTCACCGCGCCGTCTGGCTGCGGGGATTTTGGTTTGATCGTGTGTACACGATCAAACCAATACGTCCCCAGCAGACAGATTTGTTCAAATCGGTCGGCCCGACCGATTTGAACAAATCTGTCTGCTCGTGTGTACGCGGCCTTAGGGGGCGTGGTTACATTTGAAACATCACTGATTGCTGTTCCTGTGTCACTTGGCAGTCACTTGCCTGTCCCCGTTCTGCAGCTCTGTGACCCGATCACGAGACACCAGCGGACATCTAGCCGCTTGTCCCACGGGCACTGTCACAGAGCTCGCTAGTGGTGGCGGTGGCGTGCTTCCGCATGGCGGGAATTTCAAAGTGACGTATATATACATCACTTTGGCCAGCCATGCCATTCTGCCGATGTAAATGTACAGGAGCCAGTCGAGGGGGATTAGAACACCTGTTAGGGTCCTTTCACACGGGCGGACCATTCGTCCGTTTATTACAAGTCCGTTTACAGACTTGTAATGGTACCCTATGTGATCAACGTCCGTAATGACCCGCCTCCGCAAAGATCAGTTTTTTCGGACGGAAGAAAACCCTATTTTTCTTCCGTCTGAAGGATCGGATCGGATGAATACGGACACACGGTCCGTATTCATCCGATTCCCCATAGGGGAGAGCGGAGGAAAGACAGGGCGGTCCCTGCACAGTGTGCGGGGACCGCCCTGTCTGCCGACAGCTCAGCGGGGATCCCCGCTGAGCCGACGGACACACACGGAGCGGATCGAAAAACGGTCCACTCCGTGTGAAAGGACCCTTAGTTATTATTAATGTCTGTGCACCCGTTAAGGAGATTCAACTTCTCTATTTGTCTTGTTTACCATCATCATGGTAATCTTAAGTAAAAGTAAAGAAAATCCCAAATTTTGGGGTGTCCCCAGAAAAGCAACAGAGGGGAAATTTTCCAATGGGGGAAACTAGTTCTGGTGACCTAAAGGTCCCCAAGGGATTCCCTTCATTTGCAGGGATTTCTTTTCTTTTCCTGTTTGGCTATAAAACAGGAAGTGAAGGGAAATCTCTAAAATGGGACACAGATGGCAAAAAAAATAAAATAAATCTGACAGTGGTTAAAACCCTGTCTTGCTCTATCCAAAATGAAAAATTGATTATATTATTGTACGATCAATTCAAAGATGGTATTTTCGCCAAATTTTATGATCACGTGTACTAGGCATTAACAGATACCAGATATAGTGGTGTACTTTACCCTAAAGCCTAGTATACATGTGCCAAATGTCAGGAGTCATCGGCCAGTTCAGTAGACAGAAGCTGGTCATTCTGCCGGTTAGGCATGTGCATTTCGTTTCGTTCCGAATCGAAATTCGGACGAATTTTCCATTATTCGGACATTCGGATGCATACGAATTTCCGAATTGCTATATTAGCGAAAAATTTCGACCGTTTTCGGAATTCGTTCATTTTCGACCGAATTTCGAAAAAAAAATGGTCGAAATCGAATTTTTTTTTTTTGAATTCCGAATCGAATACCCGAGGACTAAATTCGATCGGAATTCGAAAAAAAAAAAAAAAAAAAAAAAAAATTTCGAATTTAATTCGAAAAAAATTCTATTCGAAAAGAGACTATTTGTTTTCTAATCTGGTTGAAATATTTTCGATTTCGACCGTTTTTTTTCGAAATTCGGTCGAAAACGAACGAATTCGAAAAAAAAGGTCGAAATATTTTCGATTTCGACCGTATTTTTCGAAATTCGGTCGAAAACGAACGAATTCCGAAAACGAATTCAACACATGTAACGAACCTAACTTAACGAAATTTATTAAATGACGAATTGAAACGAAACGAAACGAAACAAATTTTTCACTTTTGCACATGCCTACTGCCGGTTTCTGTTGAAGGGGCATGACCGAAAAAGGTCTGCTGTTTGGCTCCTGATCAGCACTCTGAGGCGGCGTACACACGACCGAGGTTCTCGCTGGAAACCAGCGAGAACCTCACTGGAAGCTGCATTCCAGCGAGGACCTCGGCCGTGTGTACACTCTCGGCGAGCTTCCCGTCGGGAAGCCCGTCGAGCAGAAATAGAGAGCACGCTCTCTATTTGCTCGACAGCCCGCCTGGAAGAATGGCTGGTTGCCATTCCCGACGGGCGGGTCGCCGATTTCGACGGCCGGCAGGGAACCTCGACGGGCGGAACGATGTGTTCTGCCCGTCGAGGTTCTCTGCCGTGTGTACACGGCCTAAGCCAATGATGCTGACCGGGGTGTTCTGGTGGGGGTGGTGGGGGCATCCACCTCTCAGAACACAGTAGAACAGCAAAGGAGATCACTAGGCTAACATTGGATTGTTAGTACAACGGCTCCGACCTGAGCTGTAATTTTTTTTCGTTCAGCCCGCTGGTTTGAACGAAAAAAAACTGTAATGCCTCGTACACACGACCGGTTTTCCCGACGAGAAAACTGCAATTTTTTAGATTGGCCGGGAAAACCGGTCGTGTGTATGCTCCATAGCAGAAAACTGCCCGCAAAAAAATTTGAACCTGCTCTATTTTTTCCCTTCGTGTTTCCCGTCAGTCTTTTTCTCGTTGTGAAAACCGCCCGTGTGTATGCTTTTCCAAGGGGAAAAAAACACGCATGCTCAGAATAAAATATGAGACAGGAGCGCTCGTTCTGGTAAAACTAGCTTTCGGAATGGAAATGGCACATTCGTCACGCTGTAACGGACTGAAAAGCACAAAGACTGAAAAGCGCAAATCTTCTCTCACCAAACTTTTACTAATACGAGGATCAGCAAAAGTAGCTCAAAGGGTGGCACGGTTTGAATGGAACTTCCCCTTTATATTCCCATCAGGGGCGGACTGAAAACTCATGGGGCCCCCGGGCAATAGAAGATTATGGGGCACTTGGGCTTACAGGTGGCCACCTAGCCAGGTGGCAGTACAGAGGCGGGCAGCTAAAATCTTGGGATTTTCACATCAAAAGCATGTAGGTTTTGGATATATCAGGGACAGATGTAAAAAAAAAACACAGATTTTTACATACTGTCCCTGGTTTTAATGAGCCTGGCAACCCTGATGGGGCCCCCTAGTGGCATGGGGCCCTCAGGCAGTGCCCGAGTTCCTCAATGGTCAGTCCACCCCTGATTCCCGTTGTACGTGTTGTACCTCACCGTGATTTGGTCAAGCGTTTTTTTGACTGAACGTATGTATGCAATGCAGGCTTGAGAGGATTCACGTAGGGAAAAACGTCGGGTTTTGGGCATGTCGGGAAAACCGGTAGAGGGCATTTGTGTGTACCAGGCTTTACCTTAGATAGGTCTCCAGTATGATCTAATCATGTATTCTTGTAATGTGCTCACGGGGACCCTTGTGATTAGATCAGTCTCCCAACCATCAGATCTGGGCACTATAGCCCTTTTGTATGCATCCATACAGTTCACACGTGATCGGGTTATAGGTCTGTTAAGATTAGCATTGCTGCCCAGCACGTATGAAGCATATCACTTGATGACACCGAATACACTTCCCATAACAGTTTGTTAATTTTCCGTACTAGTTATGTTTTTAGTGCTTAGGTTACGACAGCACTTTATCACTTCCTCTTTGTGAGGTTTTGTCATCACTATATACTAATCTGGTCATTTCTAAAGAATATCCCAGCTCAGAAATTGCATGTGACATGTTGTCAGTAATTTATTAGTGTTTTGTTGCCACTTCTTGTTTCTTTCTAATTAGTCTGGTCGTTTATGCCAATACTGCTCTCTAGTTTCCTGTTTTCTCTGCTCTCATTTTCCTGCTTAGAATCTGCTGTTCTTTCCACCAGAAACATCAAGCAATGGAAAACCCAGGAGCAGGATCAGTGGGGAACGTGCATCGGCCTGCCAATGAAGAGGTGAGAACAGTGTCAGCACCTGTCACTCTGTACAGCTAATGCAGACTACAAATTTACAGCACAAAAGCATTTATAACAATGCAGAGAACTGTCCTGCATAAGCTACCAATAGACGGTACATGGCACTCCTGCCAAAATGATTAGTAATGGTAGATGAGTGGTATGTCTGTGGGTACCATGGGCTCAACATAATTCCTACGCTCGTGGCAAAAACAGCCACCACTGGGGTTGGGTTATTTAGCCATTAGGCTATTGTTCAGTTCCTAAGACAGGACACCAGGAATGCTGCAGTATACAAGGGTTTATATAATAAAGTAGTTCAAAGTGTAATAGGTCATAGCAATCAATCAATCAATCAATCCAAAATTACCCTTTAAAGGGAAAATTATAGCTCATTAAGAATATAAAAAAATAGTCTAGAAAATGCTTTAAAGGTTACCTGATATTTAATAATTTAATATAATGATATTTAATATTTAATTTTCTCTTGCTTACTGTGCCATCTTTTCTTGATTGTATTCCATCTACTAATTATTACGTTCATCCTGGCAAGGTGTATGGCCGAAAAAGCAGTCAATGCCCTTGATGCATAACTGTCAAGAATAAAGAAGTATTAATCCTAAAACCAAAAAAGTATTACCGTATATTGCAGTTTAGGAGCCACAAAGTCCTGCAGTACAAAATGTTCTTGCTGGGTCTTCAACATGTTTGCATGGGTGCCATAACCCGATTAATTTCTTTGGGAGAGACATATTCTGCGGGACCACTGGTGGCCCACAGTTAGCTTGGCTCACCATATGAATAAATGGGTCTGTGATAAGAAATTAATTGGACTGTGATTGATATTGGATATTTTGATGAGGACACAACTAGGACATTTTGTGACTCAAGACTGTGGAGCTTTCAATGGGTTGTCCCAGGGAGATCATTGGATTGAGGCCAAAGGTAAATATAAGACCAGGTGAGCTGCACTAAGCAAAGTTGCTGCATTCATTGAAGCTGGGTTCACACTTAAGTCTCGTGCACACAACCGTTTTTCCTGTCGGGAAAACTGCCATGAGAACTTTTGGCCAGGAAAACCGGCCGTGTGTATGCTCCATCGCAGTTTTCACGACAGGAAAACTACCGGAAAAAAAGAGAACCAGCTCTATTTTTTCCTGACGGAATTTCCGGCGGTCTTTTTCCTGGCAGTTTATCTGTGTGAAAAACCTCTCGTGTGTAGGGGCAAAAACTTACCAAGCAGGTTCTTAAACTTTTTACCACCGGGAATCCTGTATGTGTGTACGAGGCTTAATGCAAATTGGATAAAGGTTTCCCCGCACCCATGGGCGTCCGCTGAAATTTTTTCAGGGGGGGGGGCTTCGGAAGCAGTGATACACAGTCGCATTTAACCATTTCTTTGACCGCTAGCAGGGGGTTAAAAACGTGCCCCCCCCCCACGTTAAAATGTAAAAACACCCGACTGTGCCCCCTGCATCTTTTAATATCTCTTTGTCACTACTGTGTACCCCCTCTCTGGACTCCTTTACATTACACAGCACCCTGCACCTCTGGCCCCCTTTACATTACACAGCACCCTGCACCTCTGGACTCCTTTACATTACACAGCACCCTGCACCTCTGGACCCCTTTACATTACACAGCACCCTGCACCTCTGGACCCCTTTACATTACACAGCACCCTGCACCTCTGGGCTCCTTTACATTACACAGCACCCTGCATCTCTGGACCCCTTTACATTACACAGCACCCTGCACCTCTGGGCCCCTTTACATTACACAGCACCCTGCACCTCTGGGCCCCTTTACATTACACAGCACCCTGCACCTCTGGGCCCCTTTACATTACACAGCACCCTGCACCTCTGGACCCCTTTACATTACACAGCACCCTGCACCTCTGGACTCCTTTACATTACACAGCACCCTGCACCTCTGAACCCCTTTACATTACACAGCACCCTGCACCTCTGGACTCCTTTACATTACACAGCACCCTGCATCTCTGGACCCCTTTACATTACACAGCACCCTGCACCTCTGGGCCCCTTTACATTACACAGCACCCTGCACCTCTGGGCCCCTTTACATTACACAGCACCCTGCACCTCTGGGCCCCTTTACATTACACAGCACCATGCACCTCTGAGCCCCTTTACATTACACAGCACCCTGCACCTCTGGACCCCTTTACATTACACAGCACCCTGCATCTCTGGACCCCTTTACATTACACAGCACCCTGCATCTCTGGACGCCTTTATATTACACAGCATCCTGAAGCCTTTGGGTTCACACTGGTGTACTGGAGTTTGTCGCAGTGTATATGCAGTTTTTCTGCATTTAATCCCTACTTCTATTAGCTTGTGTAATTTTAATGTGTTTTCTGAAAGCACACCAAAGATTCAGTATAGAGAACATTTAGTGCACTTTCAGAAAATTTTGAAAAAAATGTGTAATCTAATAGAAGTCTGTGGGACTTTGGTGAAAATGGAGATAAATGCTGGAAATCTGTGTATACACCGGCACTGCATCAGTGTAAACCCACTTGAGTCCTAGTTCACATATATGCGATTCCTGCATTGCATGTTGCTTGTCGGCCGTTCACTCTGCCCTTTGCAAACTGATACGGGTGTCAATGTAAAATTAATGACACCCCCATATCGGTTTGCAGATTGCAGTGAGAACTTTTGAAATGGTGCAGGAATTGGATTGCATAGATGTAAACACCCATCCACTCCAAAAAAAAGGGTCCTGCACAGTTATGGTGCAAATTCCATTTCAGCCATACAGTTTTTATGGCTGAATTTGCATCGCACAGACATCCCATGTGATTTGCACAGCAATGCGGTGCAAATCACATGCAATGTCTATGATCACACAAGTGAAAACCCTGGCTAAAGGCATAGCATAGGGTTAATGAAAGACTGCTGGAAGACAAGACAGGAAGTGAAAGATTTGGGGGAGAGAGGGCAGAGTACACAGTGACAATGCTGATAACTCACTTGATGTTCCCAGGATGCTCACACTAGTAGTTTAGTGGGCTCTTTAGCTATCAGCTACTTGTTTACGAGCTGTGCACAGAGCATGGACAAGGGCACACAGAAACAGAGGCAAGGGAGGGAGGGAGGGGGCAGAGCAGATGCAGCCTCTTCCATTTCTGTGGAAGGGGGGTGGTTGTACTGGCTGGGATGTTACAATTTAACAGAGTGAGACACACAGCATTGTGCATATGGGTCAGTCCACCTGAGCTCTCCCTGCGCTGTCAGCATGTCTCATCTCTGCTGCACTACCAAGCCCGTCCTGCTCTCACTGTTTCAAGTGTCTTCTCCTACGATCCTAGGGGGGGGGGCAAACGACCCCCGTTGCCCTATGGAGCGGACACCCATGCCCGCACCCAGTTTGCATGACAGGATAGTGTTACTGTTGTAATGGATAGTGTTACTGTTACTTTGGCTCTCAATGGAGCCAGTTCACACATCTCCGGGGCAGTCGTTGAGTGCACAGCAGAAGGGTCCTGTGTGTCTTTGGCTCAGTTTCAGGTCCGAATCCAAGCAAAAATTTGCACCTGAAACGGTGAACAGGGACTACCGTGCCCTCTGCTGTGTTCCGCGGCCACACATAGTGTGAACCCAGCCTAAAGGACTATCCATTCTTAAATAGATTGACTGGCAGTATCTGCACTTGTAGATATCGCCAACCATCAGCTAACGAGGGAAACAGCAATGGATAGAGAATTCTCACTATTTATTTCCCTCACATAAGCCAGCTCTGGAAACTTTCAGGGTAACCCTGACGCATGCGTGGGAGTGACATCACGCGACTCTGGCCAGTAACAGAGCCGGAGTCCACAGCCCCCGAAGTAAGAGGAGTTAAAGATAGATGTGGCCACACAGCAGGGACAGTGGTGACATTGCAGGTTTCTTCTGCGGGTAAGTGGCACATAATGATATTCGAATGATATCATCCCCACTAAACTGCTGAAGGAATGCGCCGACATCCTGGCACCTCCTATCACGCAGCTTATTAACCAATCTTTCATGGAGGGCATAGTGCCCTCCCAGTTGAAGGAGGGTATAATTAGACCCATCTTGAAGAAATCTACCCTGGACTCCAAGGATCCACTCCACCGCCGCCCCATAACAGGCTTAAACACTTTCTCCAAGATTATGGAAAAAGTAGTGGTACAACAGCTGCAACAGCATCTAGATACCCACAACCTACTTGATCCATTTCAATCAGGTTTCCGCCCCGGACACGGGACGGAAACAGCATTGCTCAAGATATGGGACGACGCCCTCGAGGCCGCAGATGAAGGAAAATCTTGTCTTCTGGTTCTGTTAGACCTGAGCGCAGCTTTCGACACAGTAGACCACAAGCTTTTATTGACCCGGCTAGCTGAAGTAACCAGAGTCGCAGAAGGCGATTTATCTTGGTTCTCCTCTTTTTTGGAAAACAGATCGCAAATAGTGAAGTTAGGGCCTTTCTTTTCTGAAAAACGCACGGTATCATGCGGAGTCCCTCAAGGATCCCCGCTGTCACCGGTGTTATTCAACATCTATCTTCGTCCTCTTTTTGATATCATCAGCAGCCAAAAACTGCTCTATCACTCATATGCAGACGACACGCAACTGTATTTCCGCATTTGCAATAAAAAGGATCACCACCTCAATCTAGAGACATGTCTCTCTTTGATAGAGGACTGGATGACAAAGAGTTATCTAAAACTCAACGGAGCGAAAACAGAACTCCTTCTGTTTCACGCCAAACGTAAGAATCTACCTGCAACAACGTGGAGTCCCCCACCCATTCTGGGCAAAATCATCACCCCTAGCGCCAAAGTCAAAAGCCTCGGGGTCATTTTCGACTCCTACATGACTATGGACGCACAAATAGGGTCAGTAGTCAGCGGATCTCACCATCTGCTGCGCCTACTACGTAGGCTCATCCCTTTTATCCCCAAAGAAGACATAGCGGTCGTGGTGGGAGCAATTGTAAACTCAAGATTGGACTATGCAAATGCCCTTTACCTGGGACACCCAAAGTACCAAATCGCTTGTCTACAAGTCTTTTAAAATACGGCCGCTAGACTTGTGACTGGAAAAAAACCTTGGGAATCAATCTCACCTTCACTGAGAGCCCTTCACTGGTTACCAGTACAAGACAGAATCACTTTTAAAGCACTCTGTCTAACGCATAGATGTATCCATGGGAATGCCCTCCATTATTTATGCGAAAAAATAAAAGCCCATAATCCCAATCGCATCTTGCGATCCACTAATCAAAATCTCCTGCAGATACCGAAAGCCGGATACAAATCCAAAGGAGATAGAAGATTCGCGGTCCAAGGTCCCAGACTATGGAACGCTTTGCCAACCAGTATTCGGTTGGAGGAGAACTACTTAGCATTCAGGAGAAAGATCAAGACTCATCTCTTTTGATACCAAAGGAGACAGGAACAACAAGCGCCCAGAGGCGATTCAGTTCGCATGTGCCGCGCTATATAGGTTTTCATTCATTCATTCATTCATTCATTCATAATGGGCTAGTATGTAATGCATACTAGCCCATTATGCTTTTACTTTGCAGGGAACAAAGAGGAAGTAAGACAAATCAGGGTTTACTTCCTCTTTAAGGCTGGCCATAGACAGTGAAAATGTATTTCCTGCAACCATGGGTTGACATTGTTGACAGGGGAATCCCTCCCAACATGCCATTGTGTTCTTCTGGTGGGGCAAGCCATCCCTGCTGGGAGAACACAGTGATTATTGCTAGTGGCTAGAACCGCCGCTTGCAATAATCGCATGTAAAATCCGGCAGACTGGCTGTACCGAAGTTGATCAAACATCCTGGGTACATTCAGCCTGCCCATACATGGTTTGAATCTCATTCAGTCCCTGTTGAACCGAACAAAATTAGGAGTTGAAATGCCCAGTTAATGTTTGCAGTGTCTGAACCGACTTATAGGGAATGAAGGAGGTATATGCAAAGATTTATTGGCGTATAACACTCACTTTTTTACCCTGAAAATAGAGGATAAACTGTGCCTGCGTGTTATACGCAGGGGGCTGGGGAATTATTTTTTCCTGAAACTTCCCTCTTAAAGTTAGGGTGCGTGTTATACACCTGTGCGTGTTATACGCCGATAAATACGGTAATCTAATCACGGGTATCCAGCATAGAATGGTCTGCCAAAGCTGTCCATATACCATAGACATGACAATGCCAATCTCAGCCCAATGCATTAGGTGCCAGGTCTGCCTATTAAACGTTCATGCACATGTATTCAATATACTAGCTGTAGTCCTCTGTCATGTTTGAGCTGCGGGTTTGTTGTTAAATCTGCTGTGTGTCAGCGTCTCTAGACACTTTGCTGATTAGCTCTCAATCAGTCTCTGTTTACAGTTATCAACCTGGCCCTATTGTATTCCAATCAACTATCCCAGCCACTTTGTATTCTAAACTAAACACACTCATCCTTTTAGTATTCTAATTACCCTGGTCCTATAGCGTACATTTTAATTGGCATGGCTGTTCAGATGTCAGACCCTGAAGATGAATATTATTTTCGCTAAATTACAGCTTTTCTATTTAGATGAATAGCTTACCAATTAAAACATCACAGGCTTTCTTGTATTTTTATTATTATTGTTTTATGTATTCATATAATGAGAGGGGAAGGTATGTATGCTCTGCCTACCCTGTCGTCAGCTTTCATGGAGGTAGGCAGAATACTGTCAGTCAATATCCTAAACAATGTGCGGAAATTTGTATTTATAGGTAGAGACAATGTTAATGACTGCAGCCACATTTTGATTAGTATTTATTATGATCACTCTTAAGTTGGCCGAACACTAGTAGAATTGTGTTTTAAGAACTTTCGCTAAATTTTTTATGTATAGCCAGCTTTATAAAGTCTGGTGATGGGGATTTTGTGTATTTTTTAAAATGTACTTTGTGTTATTTGGGTAGCAGGAGAAATACAATTGGATAAGAATTTGTTGTATGTCACCTGTCATAAAGGAAAAATAAAAGCTACTGCAACTGATCTGGAATCAGTATGCAGATAAGATCTGAATTTTCAAAGCAGTATGCAGCGTACACACAGTCAGAATTTTCAACAACAAATGTTCGATGTGAGCTTTTGGTTGGATATTCCCGACCGTGTGTAGGCTCCATTGGACATTTGCTGTCTGAATTTACGACAACAAATGTTTGAGAGCAGGTTCTCAATTTTTCCAAAAACAAACGTTCTTGTCGGAAGTTCCGATCGTCTGTATGCAATTCCGACGCACAAAAATCCTACTCATGCTCGGAATCAATTTGAAGCATGCTCGGAATCATTGAACTCCATTTTCTCGTCGTAGTGTTGTATGTGACCGCGTTCTTGACGTTCTAAATTTCCGACAACATTTATGTGACCGTGTGTATGCAAGACAAGTTTGAGCCAACAATCTGTCTGAAAAAAATCCACGGTTTTGATGTTGGAATGTCCAATCGTGTGTACGCGGCAGAAGACAGTAAAACTGCCAGTTAACTAGCATTTTCAAAAGATGTCAGCAATGGCAGCTCCCGTATTTCTTTCTTGACTGTTCTACCTTTAAAAAGATCCAGAAAGTAATTCAATTTATAGATGTTTCTGTCTACATTTATTTTCTTAGTAAGGCATCATTTTAAATTAATTGGAACTGTACAGCTCAAAGTAACATTAAGATAATAAAAAGCTTTGAATGAAATTAAACACAAATTGTTTATTGGGTGGCTTAGTCATGGGAATGCTAGATTAATGCTTTCTGTTTCTTGAGCTTTGTAGAACAAACATGTGTGGGCGGGCACATAGGAGCTGCCATTGCTGACTTATTTTTAAAGGTATAGGCGACAGGGCCATCATCTAATGTTGTCTTTGCTGTTCTGTGAATCCTGTATCTGGAAAAAGAATTAAGCTGGTGACGGCTGAGAAGATTGATCTCTGGTCTTACATATTTGTTGCTGGCCAGTGACTCAATAGGTAATGAAGGAAAATGTAGATGTAGATAGCAGACTGAGCAATAGCATACAATGTCAAGCTGCATTTACCAAAGTCGGCAGAATATTAGCATGCAAAACTAAAGGGGGATATACTCCAATGATAAAACCAGGGCCTTTTTTCTGCCGTAACACGGCAAAACACTGTTCTGCCACCTATGACAGCCCTCTCTGCTCCAAACTGTCATGACACACTAGCGCTGCATGGCCCTCACATCCTTCGGGTCCCAGCGCGGCAATGTACAACTACCTGTGTTGATGCAGAAGGCAGCTTCCATCCCCGCCTCTACTCACAATGTAGCACGGAGGAGCCCTGTTACTCCGCCCCAGCTACAGCTCCTCAATCACCTGCAAAAAAAAGCCTGCGCACACCATATGGTCTGGAGCACTGGCTGTGGAAGAGGTGAGGGAGCAGGGAATGAGAAACAGGGTTATGGGGGGGGGAGAGAGAGCGCTCCACAGAGATTGAACTGCGAAAGTGTGTGGGAGGATTTGAGCATAGAGAAGAACTGGGAAAACGTATGTGTGAAGGGGCAGAGAGGAGGGCTTTGAACGTGGTGGGAGGATTTGTGCAGAGATGAGGGCTGGGAAAGTGGTGGGGGGGATTTGAACAGAGAGGAGGGCTGGGAAAGTGGTGGAGGGGATTTGTGCAGAGAGGTGGGTTGGGAAAGTGGGGGGGGGGGGTTGTGCTGAGAGAAGGGCTTTGAAATTGGTGGTGGGGATTTGTGCAGAGAGGAGGGCTTTGAAAGTGTGGGGGGGGGGTTGTGCAGAAAGGAGGGCTTTGAAATTGATAGGGGGGATTTGTGCAGAGAGGAGGGCTTTCAACGTGGTGGGGGGGCGGGGGGATTTGCACAGAGAGGAGGGCTGGGAAAGTGGGGGGATTTGTGCAGAGAGGAGGGCTGGGAAAGTGATGGGGGATTTGTTTGGAGAGGAGAGTGGGGGGGATTTGTGCAGAGCATGAGCTGGGAAAGTGGAGGGGTGGAAATTTGTCAAGAGAGAAGAACTGGGAAGGAGGGAGCTTTGTACAGAGGTAAGTGCTGCAGAGGGCAGAAGGCAGGTTGTGCACATGTGAGAGCTGTAGGGGAAGCTGGAGGTGCAGAGGTGAAACATGAAGGGTAGCAAAGGTGAGAGCTATGGATTGGGGTAAGCTTTTTATGGGGGTGCAGAAGGTAAGCAGAGATAATATGGATGGGGGTGCATAGTGGAGCTGTGGACATGGGAAAGAAGATATAGATGTGGAACTGTCCTAGGAATCTGGGACAGTTGGCATCTATGCATTTTAAGCCTGTCTACTAGGGATGAGCCGAACATCCCCCAGTTCGGTTTGCACCAGAACATGCGAACAGGCAAAAAATGTGTTCGAACAGGCGAACACCGTTAAAGTCTATGGGACACGAACATGAAAAATCAAAAGTGCTAATTTTAAAGGTTAATATGCAAGTTATTGTCCTAAAAAGTGTTTGGGGACCTGGGTCCTGCCCCAGGAGACATGTATCAATGCAAAAAAAAGTTTTAAAAAATGCATTTTTTTTCGTAGCAGTGATTTTAATAATCCTTAAAGTGAAACAATAAAAGTGAAATATTCCTTTAAATGTCATACCTGGGGGGTGTCTAAAGTATGCATGTAAAGTAGCGCATGTTTCCCGTGCTTAGAATTGCCCTTGCACAAAGTGTCATTTCTGAAGGAAAAAAAGTAATTTAAAACTACTAGCGGCTATTCATAAATTGTCGGTCCCAGGAATACAGAGAAAAGTGATTGAAAATAATTGCCATTTTTTTCAATGACTTTTATCTGTATTGCTGGGACCGACAATTCATTAAAAGTGGGAGTAGTTTTAAATGGCTTTCTGTTTCCAGGGAACCAAAATTTTAAAAAAAATGTGTGGGGGTCCCCCAAATTCCATATCAGGCCCTTTTTTTTCTGTTTAATTTTTTTATTTTAAACCACTTAAGCCCCGGACCAATATGCTGCTAAATGCCCAGAGGCGTTTTTACAATTCGGCACTGCGTCGCTTTAACAGACAATTGCGCGGTCGTGCGACGTGGATCCCAAACAAAATTTGAGTCCTTTTCTTCCCACAAATAGAGCTTTCTTTTGACGGTATTTGATTGCCTCTGCGATTTTTATTTTTTGCGCTATAAACAAAAATAGAGCGACATTTTTGAAAAAAAATCTATATTTTTTCCTTTTTGTTATAAGAAAAATCGAATAAACTAAATTTTAGTCAAACATTTAGGCCAAAATGTATTCAGCCACATATCTTTAGTAAAAAAAAATCGCAATAAAAAATAATTAACTACCTAACGGCAACAGCGACACTAATACAGCGATCAGAAAAACGATTGCTTTGTGACGCTGGCAATAGGGGGTGAAAGGGTTAACTAGGGAGGTGATCAAGGGGTTAAAATGTTATTAGGGGGGGTACGGGGCTACCCTGGACCTAACAATAACTGCCTGTCATACTAACTGTCACACTGACACTAAATGCAGTGATCAGTAAATATATGATCACTGCAATCAGTGACACTGTGACAGGGGGGTGGGGGGGTGATCAGAAGGGGTTAAATGTGCCTATGTGTGTGGTGTCACTGTAGTGTTGGTGAAACTTACTGTGATGTCTTCTCGTCGGATTGAAAATACCGCCGAGAGGAGAGCTGACATCACTTCCTCTGCCTGTGTTTACATTTTGCAGGCAGAGGAAGTCACACGGCGGAGGCTCAGGGGATTGGCTGGGAGCGATCACGAGGGGGCAAACAAAAACAAACAGTCAGCCCCTCATCCCGGATCCCTCCCGCAGGTAAGACGTCCGCCGCATGTAGCGGGGCGGGGTCCCGATCAGACCCCCGACCCGCAAGAAGGCAGGGACGTACATGTACGCCCACCTGCCTGTACGTGCCATTCTGTGGACGTACATATACATGCGGCGGGCGTTAAGCGGTTAATAAAGCACTTATAAAGCTGTGTCTGTGGTTTTTAACAATTTGACTCTTTTTTTTTGTGAAATGATAGGGGTACAATGTACCCCTTATCAATTTACATTAGGGGGGTGGGATCTGGGGGTCCCCTTTGTTAAAGGGGGCTTCCAGATTCCGATAAGCCCCCTGTCCGCCGACCCCTACAACCACTGGGCAAGGGTTGTGGGGATGAGGCCTTTGTCCCCATCAATATGGGGACATCCTCCCCATGTTGAAGGCGTGTGGCCTGGTACGGTTCAGGAGGGGGGGCACCCTCTCGTCCCCCCCTCTTTTCCTGCAGCCTGCCAGGTTGTGTGCTCGAATAAAGGGTCTGGTATGGATTTTTTGGGGGAGCCCCACTTCATTTTTTTTTTAATTCCTCTGGGTTTCCCTTAATATCCATATCAGACCTGAAGGCCTGATATGGAATTTGGGGGGGGGGGGGGTCCCCACACATTTTTTTTTTAATTTTGGTTCCCTGCACAAAATGTAATTTTTGAAGGAAAACAAAGTCATTTAAAACTACTCCCGCTATTAATGAATTGTCGAGTCCATGCAATACAGCTAAAAGTAATTGATAATACAGATAATATTCATATTGGACTGGGGGGGGGCAATTCATGAATAGCCACTAGTAGTTTTAAATGACTTTTTTTCCCTCAGAAATTACACTTTGTGCAGGGACAATTCTAAGCACAGGAAACATGCGCTACTTTACATGCATACTTTAGACAAAATTTAAAGGAATATTTCACTTTTATTGTTTCACTTTAAGCATTATTAATTTTACAGGGTGTTCCGCGGCTTTTCGAATTTGCCGCGAACAGCCCAAATTGTTCGCTGAACTGCTTCCTGTGCCGGCTCTTGTCACAGGCAGAGTGATACCAAATGCACTTTACCTGGGACAGCAATAGACATGTGCACAGAAATGTTCCGTTTTTTCGTTTCCGTTAGTTTTTCGTAAGACGCCCGTTTTCCTGTTCGTTCCCGTTCGTTTTTCGTACGACGCGATTCCGATCGTTTTGTATTTTCGTTACCGTTTTATTTTCGTACATGCGGGATGGTTCGTTATTCTGCTTAATTCATGTTCGTTACTTGTTAGACAATAATTTTCATGAATTTTCGTCAATGATTTGCATTCTGTATCTTGAAACCCTTTTTTCTTTTGCTATTTTCAGACGTATGTTCATATGACATCTATAACAAAAGATTTGCATTCTATATTTTGAATTCCTATTTTCTGTTCGTATTTTGTATTCAAAATACAGAATGCAAATCTTTTGTTATAGATGTCAAATGAACATACGACTGAAAATAGCAAAAGAAAAGGGTTTCAAGATACAAAATGCTAATCTTTTGTTATAGATGTCATTTTCGTTTTTTTTTTGAATGGGCAGTGAGTGAGTGTAGTTAGTGAAGCAGCTTCTCTTTTGTGCTGAGTACACTAGTACAGTGAGTAGTACAGTAAAGCCAAATACACTTTTCTGTGGATTTTCATCTGAAGGGAGATCAGTTGGCCAGACTTTTGAACCCAAAAATGTTTTTCTGATGTAGTTTGAAAACGAAAAAATTTTCTGAGAACGAACAGAAAAATATTGTTTTTATGTTTGTGGTTAAAAAAGTCTGACCAAGTGTATGGGGCTTAACAATAGTTAATATGGATGAGCCGCGTGTTGAAAGTGCCACGAATCCCGCGATATATTTACGAAAGTACAAAATGATGTTAGTATTTTCAGTCGCATGTTCATATGACATCTATATCATATGATATGCAAAGTGCAGCTAACCTGCAGGAAAGCAGCAGGTGCACTGTACTGCACCTGCGGTGTGGGTAAACCATAGTGCATCAATGTGAAAGCAGCCTTAGCCCCCTTTCACACGATCAGTCTGACCCAATAGGACCTTCTACTAACCTTTATTGAGGGGCAGATGTAAACAGACTTGTGTCCATTTAACCTGCCTACCTCCATTTCGATTTACTCAGAAAACAGAAGTGGAACCATTAAAAAGGATAATAAGAGAGAGACAGTGCTTTCTCGAGGTAAATGGGATTTTAATTGGAGATGGTATGTCCTTTGCTAAGGTGAGCACACAAACAAAAAATCTTTAAGAAAATAAAAATGTATTGTATAATATCAGATAAAAGTTGCATAGTCATAATACATAGTTTGACCATGAGTTGATACTTAATGCATGAAATTAGAGGCTTGGATATGCAGGGGGCCAACATGTTTCGCAAAATGCTTCTTCAGTGCACTGCACACATCTGTTTGGACGCTACTTGGTAAAACCATGGTGTGCTGGCAAATACTGTATCTCCTTTGTGACTTTCAGAACCAGTTTCCAGCTGGTTGTTGCTGCAGCACCCAAACTGTTGAGAGCTTATCTAGGAATGTGTGCAATGGGAATATGGAGTATTGCATATGCAGAGTGGACACGGACCTGTCATCCACCTGCTCCACAGCCACTCTTTGTGGCCCACGACTGGTTACGACTGGTTCACTCTTCAAAAGTTTGGTCACCCCTGGCCTAGATGTATTTTAAAGTGGGCCTTCAGCCAAGCAATATTTTTGATAGGGAATGGTTTACAAACACTACTAGATATTTATTGCTGTATGTGGCTCCCTTGGGTAGGTTTCCCCTCACTGCTTGTACCAGGGACAGTGCAATCACTGGGTCACAGATAGAGAACATTTGCCTAAAAGGACTGCAAACAGCAAGAACCCCCTACTAGCATTTTAACCTTTCACTACAACTAAAATAAAAATGTTGTGGGAGTTTGGTTGGGCAAAATGAATATCAGAGGCTTTGCTTACTGTGCATGGCAGTAATGCATGCTGAACTCACAACAAGTATGATAACAAAAAATGCCCACAATATTTGTCAAGATGATGGGATGAGACATAAATTATGTTTGTCTGTAATGTTTCATTAAGTTTAATGCTTATCCACATCCCTTCCTGTCATGAATTTTCCATGACCTCCACACACACTGTTAACAAACTAGTGACCCCTTTTGGTAACCACCATATGCGGTTATCCACTCTCTTGCATCAGTAATGTACCTTTTGAGATATTGCTTCATGCCTTTTTAGCAGGGGCAGCGTTACATTCGTTATTCCTTGCCAGCTAGATGTCTTAATATAGCCTGATCATGTTAAGTAGGTAAATACTAGCCTCTCCATAGCTGTGTGTGTGTGTCAGTTTTTAAAGGATTAATTAAATCATTACAGGGTCATTTTGTGCCATAATCAAAACATTACAAAAATATGTGTTAAATATTTAAACATAAATGCATATTTATAGTGTCAATAAGGAAAATTGGACTAAATGTGCAAAGCATTTTGAAATGGCGTTTGAGTCAAGTTATATTTATAAGTGACATGCTTTCAGGACAAGCATATTTTTTTCAAATGTGAAAGCAATTACCAATGCACACAGTTCATCTCTAACAGGCCACAATTCTAGTTCTTTCACTTTTGTACAGCATCTTGCAGCACTGTCAAACTTAATGTGTTACTAAACCCACAACAGTAAAATCAGTCTGTATATACAGTAAAGCATGCTTGTTATACTCACTGTGGAACCTAAGGGGTTAATCCTCCACATGTGTAAAAAGCTTGTTTGTGAAGCAGGTAATACCACCACCCAGGTGTACTTCAGGTAATGCAGGATAACTTTCAGTGACCCCCAGATCAAATTTTCTTATCATAATTTAAACTGCTGAATTTAGTTTAACAAGAACTGGCTGATTTTGCTTACACAATAGGCTGCTCCATGAATCAGCTTTAAAGCAGAGGTCCACACAAAAAGTGAACCTCCACTTTTTGGAACCCTCCCCCCTCTGGTGTCACATTTGGCACCTTTCAGGGGGGAGGGGGGTGCAGATACCTGTATAATACAGGTATTTGCATCCACTTCCGGACATAGAATCTCGCGGGAGTCACGCCCCTTCCCACCTCTCCTGTCTTCTGGGAAACATACAGGTCCCAGAACACAGCGGGGGACCAGTGAGGACGCGCAGAGCGTCTTGAGAATGCGCAGTAGGGAAGCGGTCCATGAAGCCGCAACGCTTCACTTGCTGATTCCCTCACGAGGATGGCAGCGGGGGCAGCCAAGAGAAGAGCAATTGCTCGGCTTCGGCTGCCGACATCGCGGGCACATTGGACAGGTAGGTGTCTATTTATTAAAAGTCAGAAGCTGCAGAATTTGTAGCTGCTGGCTTTTAATATTTATTTTTTTAAGTTGGACCTCCACTAAATTCAACCGCAATGATTTGCAGGGTGTGTTTCTTTGCAAACTGTTAGTTAAGCTAATTATGTCAAAACACATATTAAAAAAATTGATTTCTACTTAAATAAAATGGAGTCAGTTATTTATACATTCCATTACAATTTGAACCTCTCTTCTCTTACCATTCCCATCTTTTACAGTCCCCAATCCATCTGCGGATAGCACAGAGCCTTGGAGGCACTCTGCACATGTTTGGTTTGGTGTATATTGACAATCAGCACTGTCCAGACAGAGGGTCAGGGGTCATGCAGCCTCATAGGACAGTCAGTGGAGAATGAAAACTCTGTCAATATGCTTTAACCAGTACTCAAACAAACTCCTTTGTTGCCTTGGCCGTATGTTTTGGGTCATTGTCATGCTGGGAGACCCATCCACGAACCACCTTTAGTGTTCTGGCTGAGGGAAGAAGGTTCTCATCTAAGATTTTGCAATACATGGCCTCATCCATTGGCCCCTCAATGCAGCAATGTCGGCCTCTGCCTTAAGCAGAGAAACAGTCCCAAAGCATAATGTTTCCACCTACATGCTTGACTGTAGGAATGGTGTTCTTAGGGTCATAGTCAGCCTTTTTCTTCCTCCAAACATGGCAAGTTAAATTAATGCCAAAGAGCTCAATTTTGGTCTCATCTGACCAAAGCACTTTCTTCCAACCCTTCTCTGAATCATTTAGATGTTCATTGGAAACTTCAGATGGGCTTATACATGTGCCTTCTTGAGGAAGGGGACACTGTAGGCCCTTCTGCTGCCTTTAATACAGTTGACCATCCACCCCTGTTCAAACAATTTTGACTTAAAAACTCTACACTTGTATTCCTATATATCTAAGTATACCTTCAGTGTTATCTACAAGTCAATCTCCTTCTCTCCTCTTCCTCTGTCCATAGGGTCTCCCATGGCCCTGTCTTGAGCCCCTCAAGACAGGGCCATATCTATACCTCCACTCTGGGTCAGTTGATAATCTCCCATGGCTTCCAAGACCATGTCCACTCCAATGACAACCAAATATAATTTTTTGTACCTCAGCTCACCCTTTCAGTCTCCTAATGCACCGCCAGCTGTCATATCAGTATGGATGTTACCCCGCTTCCTCAAACTCAATCTTTCAAATCACAAGCCCATATTATTTTTTCAAGCGCATGCTTCCAGAATTTGCATACCAGGGTGCTCTAAGATTCCAGGCACCAGTTAGCAGAAAAGGTAAGCTGGTGTGCTGGAACCCATAGTTTATGTAGGACCTTTTATTTCATACAACCCAAACCAGCTGTGCCTTAATGCAAGCACTTTTCATCCACTTGCACCTGCAGTTGTTTCCAGCTGAAAAACAATGGGAAACAATTTTATTGTGTCAAGAAAAAGAATGTGAATCGCATGAAATTAACTTTTTTCTTCCAGTAATTTGTCATAAAATGTGATGTGATCCTCATCTAAGTCACAGCAATATGCTTAAGCTTAAGTCACATAATGCTTAAGCTGACAGCACACAAACAGTGTGTTCTTTGGCAAACATCAGGTGCGCAGCAATTGTTTTTTTTTTTTTTAGACTAAGGTCGCGTACACACGATGAGACATGTCCGCTCAAACATGTCCGATGGACCGTTTGCAGCGGACATGTCTCATCGGATTTTGGTCCGATGGCATGTACACACCATCGGATGAAAATCCCCTCAGGCTCAGGACGCGGTGACATGGCAGTGACGTTGACGCCGCAAATTCACCACTCTAGGAAGTAAAATACTTCCACGCATGCGTCGAATCCATTCGACGCATGCGGGAGATTTTTGTCCGCTGGTTAGGCGTACTAACCAGCAGACATGTCAGACAGACGGGTTTCCAGCAGACAAGTTTTAAAGCATGCTTTGTATCAGTATTGCCAATCCCCCCCGCCCGAAGTGAAATTTACTCACAGGATGCCCAAAATTACCTGACAGCACCAATTTTTTTTACTAACAAAATTCATGAAATTTACTGAAAGAGACACATTTTTGGCAGTTGTAAGTGCAAAACAGTACAAATGTCAATCTTTAAGCTACAAGCATATAGCTAGTGTGATTAGCAATGTGTTTAAGTTATAACAAAAGTCAAAAACTATATTTCTCCATTTACATGGAGAATATAGCCCATATAACCCAGCACCAAAGCCCCATTTACCTTACATTTTCCACCTACATCAGGGCCTGCTTTCATGTCCTCATTGTTCGTTTTTGCTGTAATCCTTCTCTGTTTTGCACACTTCCTGGTTGTCTGTTTCCTTATGAAAAAAGTACTGGGAGCTTCTCTCTGTGGTCTCTAATCAAGAAGGTGTGATTACTGTGTGTCTAAAACCCCCTCAGAACAAATCAGTTTAATTTTAAAAACAAACACTGCCCTGTATTAGCTCTGTGTCTCTGTCCTTCACAGAAGCATGAAACTAGATGAAGAACGAAACTGAAACTGCAGGCACATTATATGATTGATTTTTATCTATTTTTAATCATTTTTAAAAGGAATCAGTTAACTATTATGTCTCTATACCCTGTAAACAGTCATTTCAGCAAAATAAAAATAAAAATCCTTTACAACTCCTTTAAACAGTTGATGGTCAAAGGCTGAAGACATGATACAGGACATAGTGAGTGGCTATGGACATGATACAGAGGATGGTTAGGGGCTGCAGACATGATACAGGAGATGGTTAGAGGATGTAGACATGATAGATTGGTAGAGGCTGCAGACATGATTAGGAGATGTTCAAGGCTGCAGACATGTGCATGCGTGTTTGAGGGGGGGGTGCAGGTGGATAGAGGGGAAGGAGGGACAGAGCCAGTGGGGGGGTGGAGCCAGGTGTCCAGAGTCCGCTCCTGGCTCCCCTGACCCTGTTGTAAAAGGTGCCAAGCAGAGCCATTATATATAGACAAAAGGTCATATGTGCTACCACTTTCCACAAGTTGCTATATGATATCAAGGCGATGATGGTTAGAAGCAGCTGCTCACATCAATTAATGTGTCCCCACTAGTGTTGCTCACGAATATTCGTATTGCGAATATTCGGCTCGAATATGGCATATTCGAGTATTCGCGATATATTCCGAATATCGCGGTGAATATTCGCTATTTCGAATATTCGTATTTTTTCAATTTTTTTTTAGAACAGATCACATCCTAGAGATCCCCATCGACGTCTAAAAGCATTGCTGGTATGATTAGAGACCTTGGGCCGAGTAGCTGCAGCGATCATTTTATATTGCCGAAAAATCGCAATGCGATTATTCGGCAATAGCGATATCGCGCGATTATTTTCGAGAAATTCGCAATATTTTTTTTAGCTAAAATAACACATATATTCGATTTCAGAGTGTTACTGTCGAAATTCCGCAATCAATTTCTCATTCGCATTTTTGCGAAATTACGATAAAATATCAAGAATATTCTGAGCCAATCAGAGTGCTCCTTCCGCATTTGCCGAATATTCGCAATTATTTTGTATTGTAATATATCACGAATATTCGGAGCCAATCAGAGTGCTCCTTCCGCATTTGCCGAATATTCGCAATTATTTTGTATTGTAATATATCACAAATATTCTGAGCCAATCAGAGTGCTCCATTCCGCATTTATCGAAATTTCGCAATTATTTTGTATTATAAAATATCACGAATATTCTGAGCCAATCAGAGTGCTCCTTCCGCATTTGCCGAATATTCGCAATTATTTTGTATTGTAATATATCACGAATATTCTGAGCCAATCAGAGTGCTCCATTCTGCATTTCTCGAAATTTCGCAATTATTTTGTATTATAAAATATCACGAATATTCTGAGCCAATCATAGTGCTCCTTCCGCATTTCTCGAAATTTCATTTGCATTCGCAATTCGCATTCGCATTCGCAATAGCGCAATTTCGCAATCATTTCATTTCCAAAAAATATCGCGAATATTCGCATTTAACGAATATATCTCGAATATTCGACTATATATTCGAGATATATCGCGAAATCGAATATGGCATATTCTGCTCAACACTAGTCCCCATATTTACGGACAAGGTTTTTATAATTATAATTTGACTCTTGCTTCTGAATATATTCAATAAAACTTGATAAACTTATAATTAAAACAACATAAATATTTTACTGTGTATATATTATTAGGTCTCGTACTCACGATAGGTTATCCAGAGGACAACGGTCTGATGGACCGTTTTCATCGGTCAAAACGGATCGTGTGTGGGCCCCATAGGTTATTTAACCTTTGGTTAAAAAAAAGCCAACGTGCTTTAATTTTAACCTATGGATTCCTAACCGATAAGTCAAAAACGATCGTTAGTAGGCACGGCCATTGGTTAAAAATCCACGCATGCTCATAATCAAGTCGACGCATGCTTGGAAGCATTGAAATTAATTTTTTTCAGCACGTCGTTGTGTTTTACGTCACTGCGTTCTAACACGATAATTTTTTTAACTGATTGTGTGTAGGCACATCAGACCATTAGTCAGCTTCATCGGTTAACCTATGACAACGGTCCTTCAGACCGTTCACATTGGATGGACTGATCGTGTGTACAAGGCTTTAATTGCGTGATGTAAATATTATCATTTAAACGCAATACCTAAAAAAATATTGGAGGTGTCCTGAATCTATTTGTTTGTCATCAAAACATCAACTAAGTGCAAGATATTGGTGCTGTATAACCATTGGAGCACCTGTGGATATGTATAAATAACAGGAAAAAATGATATATAGGGGGATACCACAAACTGGATTCAACAAATACTCTGCTGGGTAATTGATCCCAAGACTACAGTGCTGCAAGAAATACAATAATATGCATGAGTGTAAATAATAAAGATAAATAGTGTTCAGCGCAAATTCCTGAAAATAACGACAGAAATATACATACGCATAAAAAACGTCCATAAATGGTGAATAAACAATGATTTTTCAAAGCAGTGTTCAGAACAGTCTTATTGCAGTGACAGATAGCTTCTATGTGAAGTGACAGACAAACACATAAATCTTCTGTAAAGTGTCTCGGTGATGATCCAAATAACTTAATGCTCGCAGAGCGCTTACCTCAAAGAGGAATACAAGAGCCTTTTACATCTAATCCAGTTAGGCAAGCTCCTAATCTCACATGACTTCTGGTATATAATGAGGAGAAAACCAATAAGGTGTTTTCAATGGTGCTGCAGGTTTCAGAGATTCACATTAGCTGCCAGTCTCTCGTTTTTTTTAAATAGGGTGACCAGACATCCCTGGTTTCTGGGGACAGTCCCCGGATTGAGGACATTGTCCCTGGACCAAGTCTGTCCCATGTTTTTATCCTGGATTGGATTTGAACAGGGACTGGGGCAATTTCAAAAACAGTCAGTGCAGAATTAATAAAAAAAAATAATTAATTACATACCTCTACTCTGCCGCTCCTACTAGCTTAGGGGGGGGGGGTCTATTTTTCCATTATCTGTGCCCCTTTCTGATGATCATGTGCTGGTTGGAGTGGAGGGAATATTTATTCAGTTTTGGGTGCATGCTCATCCAGCTCCACTCACATGTTCTTCTGCCTTGGCTCAAGTCCTGGCCAGCCGCCTACCTGCTTATCTCCTTGCCTTCCCTGGTGGAGTGATCTTCCTCCGCTCCCCACCCAGTAGTAGCCGGTGCCCAGAGCTTAAGACTTGACAGGCTGTGTGGCGGGTGGCGGCGACGAAGCGCAGAGATTGCAAAACAAAAGAAAGGATTCTTCTGGACAGCCGCACTCCGAACAAAAGTTGCCTTTATTGTAAAGATCCAAGATAGAAAAACAGCACTACATGTCACAGCATACCGGCAGAGCTAACACGTTTCACACTGTATTTAGTGTTTAATCATAGCAAGTGAACACACAAAAACATTTCCAATATATACCACTCATAATGAGTCCGGTGATCAAGACCAGAGGGTGTGAATAATTAACTTACAATTAACTAACAAACCAAATGAAGACGATGCAGGTGTGTGATTAAAAAGACCATGTGTATACGGATCTTGATACCTAGATAAAATCCAGGCTGAGAAAGGCAAAGAGTCGTTGATTGCCGCCATTACTAGTAAAAAAAATTATGTCCCCGGATTTATTTTTAAAAATCTGGTCACCTTATTTTAAAACACATATAGGGGTAAAGGAAAATGCATGTATGACATACATCGATCATCAATTTCAGTAAAGTTGTATATAATAACCCTACTTGGTAGTGAGTCCCAAGCACCAGTGCTTCCACTCATTTATTCTAAGCTTACCTGTACTTACTCTGCATTGTACTTGTGCTCTTGTTTTTAAAAATGTTAACTATTTGACCATGAATTCTCAAGACCTGAAGCTCAAGTGTCTGCAGTATATATTTGTAAGGTAAGGCATATTGGCAAATAAAGCATTGTTTGCATGTAGGAGTTGCTCTTGGCCTTGGCCTATATGCATAGATGGGTTGTACATTCTTTTGTTCTGTTGAAAATAGAATTGCTAAACAAAATAAATTGCTCAACTAAAAAATGCAATAACTATGTAATAGAAGTTTAAAATGCAGCCTATATTCCATGTATTTATTACATTGAAATTAGCATGCTAATCAGCTAGGTAAACAGAACAGCACCACCTGCTGACCAATGTTTCCTACAGAAAGTGCAATGAAGTAGTAGAAAAAAAGACCATGTTTAATTATAGTTATAACTACATTTTGCGTTATACAATCATTTAAAAAAAGGCCTGGTTTTAAAAAGAAAAGGACCAACATTACTTATATAATGCATGAATACAGACATAGTTATGCTTTCTAACAAAACTGTACAGTGCATGCAAATTTCTGCATTCATTACTCACGGAAAAGTGTTCATCACTTCAAATAAGCATCCCCCATGCATGTTTAATTGGTGAGTAAAAACTGTCATTATCAAATCTCATTCAAGACATATCAGGATTGAAACTTATTGTACTTCTTTGCTGATCTAATGTTTTTTTTCTATTAGCCCCTGGTGGACAGTCTGTGGCCCAAGGACCACAGGCAGCACCATTGTACGTAACATGAAGCTTTCAGGCTCCAGCAACCAGTAGTCAATGTTTTACATATGGTATAAGGAGTAAGCACACTGGACAACAATTCATTCCCTTAAATGTATTTAATTTATTCCCCACAAGTATAGTTTTTGCTGGTTGTTTGATCACCACTGCAATATTTTGTTTATAGCTAAAAAAAAAAAAAAAAACAATTTTGAAAAAGAAAACCATGGCCTAGATTCACAAAGCGATTACGCCTGTGTAAATGTTGTTAGACAGGAGTAATTTCGATTTACGAGCGTTTTTACGCTAGTCGAAATCCTCAAACCATGAAAAGACACCTGCGTGCTAAATTTCGACTTTATTACGTGTTAGTACGCCTTCAGATCTACGCTGCCTGAAAATTGCGGCCACTGGGCGGACTTCCTGTTGTTTTTCACCTTCATGGTATGCTAATGAGCTTTTGCCTGGAATCCACAAAATTTCGCTCTTCAAACGCAATCTCTTACGGCACCTTTAGTCATCTTTTTTTTCCGTTTCACTATACCAGCTTTTTGCTGGTCTAATATTAGACAGCCCATGTTAAGTATGGCCGTCGTTCCCGCGTCGAATTTCAACGTTTTTCGATTTCTTTTATTATTTTTAACGTAAGTCGTCCGGGAATAGGAATGTTCGTAAACGCCGCTACTCAAACAACGAATGACGTCACGACGTGATTTCGCGCAATGCACGGCGGGAAATTCCTGAACAGAGCATGCGCAGTTCGATCGTCGCGGGGACGCGCTTAATTTAAATGCTTCACGCCCCCTACTCACGTATTTCGATTGCGCGGCGGAAAAAAAATACGATACAATAGCGTACGCGCAAAAAAACTACCTGAATTCGGCGTAGAGTCTGGTGATAGACGGCAGCGTAGCGTATTTCGATTACGCAGCGGAAGATTACATCTATGTGAATCTGCCCCCATATTTTTTACTTCCTGCTATAAAACATATCCACATTTTTTTTAAATCACATTTTCTCATGTTTTGATAAAAAAAAAAAACAATTAAACCCTGTGCACATGATCGGAATTTCCGATGGAAAAATGTCTGACTGTGTGTATGCCCTATCGGAGTAATTCCATCAGAAATTCCAATGAATTCCATCAGAGTTTACATAGAGAACACATTCTATTTTCCTCCGATGGAATTCCATCGGAATTCTGATGTGAATTTGGTCGGACAAAGGTCTGATCGTATTTACGGGGCATAAGCGTATATTGATTAGCTTATGCGAACAGTTTAGCGTATAAAAACGATAGGATATACTTATGGATATTTTTTTATACTAGTAATGGTGGTGATCAGGGACTTATAGCGGGACTGCGATTGCAACAGACAATTGGACACTAGATTACACTTTTGACACTTTGTGGGAAACAGTGACACTAATACAGTCATAGTGATTAGTGCTAAAAATATGCACTGTCAATGTACCAATGACACTGGCTGGGAAGGGGTTAAACATCTAGGATGACCAAAGAGTTAACTGTGTGCCTAGCCAGGATATTTGTGTACTGTATGTGCTGCTTTTACTAGGGTAAGAAATAGATCCCTCCCCTTCACCCGTTAGAACAGAGATCTGCCTTGTTTACATATGCAGATCTCCGTTCTTTGTGTTTTACCAATGATCAGTGGGTGCTGGTGGACATCCAATGCCTGTCATCCGTAGATCGGCTTCTGCTGTGAATATTCACAGCATAAGAGGCCTGCCAGCAATGTGCACGCATGAACCCCCTAGACAGGAGTGTATACATGATCCTGCACAGGAGGGCCACCTTGTAGTAGTAGATCTGCTATAGGGTAATCCCGAAGTGGTTGAAGAGTTGTGAACCCTCACCTTGTAAAATATCCCATTCAGTTTAAATATAAATGAGAGGCAAAACATTTGTTTATATTTATCTGTTATTAACTACATAAGAGTTGGTGGAGGAGAAGCAGCAGAATACTGGTCTTCCCAGTAAAAGGCTGGGGGGGGAGGGGCATGTCAGCACAAGTCTGATCATTACACAGCTATAGAACCCACCACAGTGTGTTCTCCTGCTTAGTGTGGTCAGTTCTAAATAGGAATACAGCGGGTCTGGCAGGAACACCAGGAATATATCACGCTTGCCCCTAATGCAGGTGTCCAGACACTATAGCTAGATTCTGTATTCTCCACCTTTCCCATAAAGCAAGCAGGCCTACTGGTACTCGGTTGTCCCCGGGACTTAATCACAATGCTATAATGCCTGGCTGTCATGCCAGGGCATGGACGAACATGCCCAAAGCAAGGTACTTGCGGTTGGCAGACAGGCAAGGTTGAGAATAGAGAATAGTCAATATCTAATTTGAGGTTGTCAGCTAGGTAATCCAATCTAGCAGGCAAACAGGCAGCTTGATCAGTTATTATACACGCTATCACAAGCATTAGACTAAAGCCCCTTAGACAAGGGCAGAATGCTGGGAGATTTTTCCTGGGTTGCACGAAACAAAACTGAAGTATGTACCAGGCTTAAAGGCTTGGCTGGCTCAAATCAGGTTTGGTCTCCACCCAGAGACTGGCCACAATCAATCACCTTGCAGGTGGACAGACAGACAAGGAGAATGCCACAGCCACAGCCAGGATGCTAGAACCAGCAGCTGCAGCTATGATGGAGCAGGGGTGCACACTCTCCTGACAGGATTTCACATAAATGAAGCAATACAAAGAGAACATGATACTTACTCATACAAGTACATGGTACAGCAGGCACATACCATGAATATGAAATGTGTTTACATTCTCTTTAACTAGATGCCGACCGCCCGCCGTCATATTACTGCGGGACGGTGGCAGTGCTGGGCCAGAGCACGTAGCTCTACGTCCTATCTTTTTTGGCCGCTAGAGGGCGCGCACGCGCCGCCGGCCCGCGCACGCCACCTGAGTCCCGCGCGCGCGCACGGCGGACGCGATCGCCGCCGGGCACGCGCGCTCGTTCGTTACAGAACGGGGAACGAGAGCTGTGTGTGTAAACACACAGCGCTCGTTCCTGTCAGCGGGGGAAACGCTGATCTTCCGTTCAATGTATGAACGGAAGATCAGTAATTCCCCCTAGTGAGTCAACCCCCCCATACAGTTAGAACACAAATAGGAACACACATAACCCCTTTCCTGCCCCCTAGTGTTAACCCCTTCACTACCAATGGCATTTTTATAGTAATCCAATGCATTTTTATAGCATTGATCGCTATAAAAATGCCAATGGTCCCAAAAATGTGTCAAAAGTGTCCGATGTGTCCGCCATAATATCGCAGTACCGAAAAAAAACGCTGATCGCCGCCATTACTAGTAAAAAAAAAATATTAATAAAAATGCCATAAAACTACCCCCTTTTTTGTAAACGCTATAAATTTTGCGCAAACCAATCAATAAACGCTAATTGCGATTTTTTTTTACGAAAAATATGTAGAAGAATACGTATCGGCCTAAACTGGGGAAAAAAAATGTTTTTTTAGATATTTTTTGGGGATATTTATTATAGCAAAATGTAAAAAATATTGCATTTTTTTTAAAATAGTCGCTCTATTTTTGTTTATAGCGCAAAAAATAAAAACCGCAGAGGTGATCAAATACCACCAAAAGAAAGCTCTATTTGTGGGAAAAAAAGGACACCAATTTTGTTTGGGAGCCACATCGCACGACCGCGCAATTGTCAGTTAAAGCGACGCAGTGCCGAATCACAAAAAGTGCTCTGGTCAGGAAGGGGGTAAATCCTTCCGGGGCTGACGTGGTTAAGTAGATTGACCATGTTTCTTTACCATATTTATACATTTTCATTTTTTTAGTTTTTTCAACCTTGCATAATGGATTTGCAGTAAGTAATTGCACATGTAGCAAAAGTAATTTTTTTTAGGGAGCTGTAAGGAGTTGAGATTTGGAAGCTTGAATGGGTGTTGTTACTCTACAAAATGAATTGTGTTACTGGCAGATTTGTAAAAATTAAAAAGAAAGGGAAAAAACTGGAACAAAGAACACAAATGCAACCATAACATCTAAGCCCTGGTGAACTATAACATATCATTTTTTTTTTAGTTTAGATGCACTTTAAATGATAGTAATATGACCCCCAAAACAGTAGTGACTTGACAACACATGGGAAAATAATGAAAATCCTGATAAAACATGGGCTTTAATTGGGCAATCATATACATGGGCGGAGTGTTATATGTGGCGGGACAGGGGGAGCACCCAATCCCTGAAAGATGAACGAGGGCGAGAACCTGGAGACTGTCATCCAGTGGTGTTGCTAGGGGGTGGCTATTGGGGCTATAGCCCCGAATCTGGGGCTATAGCCCAGAATCTGGGGCCCATAGGCCGGAGTCGCCTACCGCAGGGGTCCCTGCCTAACCACCAGGCCGTGGGCTCTCTGCAGCCGGGCCGCGAGTGCGGCGAGCAGGCGAGCTGCATGAGAGAGCCAGGCAGGCGCATGAGAGAAGCAAATGGGCGGATAAGCAGAGAAGGCATCATCTCTTTCCGGCCGCCCTGCATCATCGCTTATCACCTGCATGCCTCCCCGCCCCCCCAGGCCTGCAAAAAGGTTGATAATCGCTGCTATGGGCTCTAGGCCCAGATCTTTTGCAGACCTAGCAACGCTCCTGCTGTCATCGAGCACAGGAGGATATTAGCATGGACACTGCCTAAAGATGGTCTAACATCACCCTAAAGCTGGCCATACAAATCAGTAATTTATTTATTTCGAAGTGCAAGTACAGCCTGAATATTATATTTAAGTTTTGGATAGAATAGTCTAGAGATGCAACTTCACTATCTGTTTGGTATCACACTTTAAATAGTATATACAATTAGGACTGTGTTTCAGGACTCTATTTGTTTTGCACCTCATATGCTGAATTGGTCACTTTATTTTTACACTGTTTATTTATCTGTTGATATTTATAAGTACTTTATGCTCAGTGCCATATTGATTGGCACAGTGTTATAACAATCTATGCACTTATAGCTTTTGTGTATTCACATTTTGATTGTTACCATTTATAGATTAACACTGTTTACACCAGTTACTTTAGATCAGGGGTCTCAAACTCCCGGCCCGCGGGCCAGTTGCCGCCCGCAGACCGAGATTTTGCGGCCCACTGACAAGCCCTTTCCCCGGACAGTGTTATACTTTGCAGCGCATGCAGCGCAGCGCGGTACCCTTTCCCTGCAGCCCCCCCCCCGTACTCATCTTTGTGTCCGGCAAAGCAGGGGTGTGCGTCATGTGACGTCAGCAGCGTAGGGCGGCGCTGCCGTCATGCGCACGTCCGCACTGAAGTGAAGTTGCTCAGAAGAGCTGAGCGCCCTCGCCCTCGTCAGCAGCGTCCTTCAAGGTAAGCTGCTGCTACTGTAATGCAAGTTAGCAGATGCTATCACTGGGTGGTAGGGGGAATAGGGGGTGCTACTGCTGGGGGGGCGGTTGTTGTTGGATGATTGGGAGGCTAGCACCCTCATGTTATTACCACAGGGGGGGGGGTGTTGCTGGTGAATGATTAGGGTGCTACTGTTCATCAACACCCCCCAGCAGTAGTACCCCCATAATCTTTCAGCTGATGCTATTATCACAGGGTGGTAGGGGGAATGGGGGGTGTTGCTTGTGGATGATGGGGGTGCTACTGCTGGGGGGTTGGGGAGTGTTGATGAACAGTAGCACCCTAATCATTCACCAGCAACAGCCCCCCCCCCCTGTGGTAATAACATGAGGGTGCTACTGCCCTTGCAGTAGCATCCCAATCATCCAACACCCCCCCCCAGCAGTAGCACCCCCATCCTCCGTCAGCTCATGCTATTACCACAGGGGGGTAGGGCGATTGGGGGTGTTTCTGGTGGATGGTGGGGGTGCTACTGCCCTGGCAATAGCATCCCAATCATCCAACAACACCCCCCCCCTACCCCAGCAGTAGTACCCCCATCATCCGTCAGCTCATTCTATTACCACAGGGGGGTAAGGTGGATGGGGGGGGGGTGTTGCTGGTGGATCTCAATCATCCAAACCCCCCTTCGGCAGTAGCACCCCCCAACATCTGTCAGCTCATGCTATTACCACAGGGTGGTAGGGGGAATGGGAGTGTTGCTGGTGGATGATGGCAGTGCTACTGCTGGTGGGGGGTGTTATTGGTGGATGGTGAGGGGCGCATGATGGGGCATTATATGTGAGGGGCACATGATGGGGGCATTATATGTATGTGAAACCATATTCGCTCAGCCCTGATAGGAAATTTCTGTGGGTGGAACAAGAGCTCAGCCTATCAGGGCTGAGCGAATATTGGCTCACTGCCCTAATAGACTGAGTGCTAATCTATGTGATTGGCTGGCAGTGCCGAAAGAAGAATGGAGAAGAGTGAGTGTGTGTATGTGACTGCAGCCAGGGTCATAGGGACTGTCCTGGAGAGTGAACATTAGGGGCGGCAGGGGCACAATCTGTGACATTTTGGTCCAATACTTGATGCGGCCCAGCCTCACCCAGCTTATACCTCCAGTGGCCCCCAGATAATTTGAGTTTGAGACCCCTGCTTTAGATACTTATGTGGTATATGCTGTCCAGCGCTACACTGTTTTTGCACACTGTGTTTCAGTCCTAATTGTGATAAATCTTCTGTATATACAGTATTTTAAAACAAAATTACGATCGGTTAGCAATATGCCTCCTATAGAACCATGCCATTTCAGATGAATGCACCATCCCTTAAAGTACATTCTCCACTTACAATGGTTTGCTAAATGCACAGCAAAAAAGATATCTCTGGAAATATTTGTAAAATGTTGGCAACCATGCAAAAGAACCAATAGAATATCCCATGCCATGTATCAAATGTCCGATTTTCCAAAAGTTTGCACAAATTAAGAATAAATAAGGCATGATAAATATTTTGAATAATTTTCCACTATTAACACCAGCATATCTTATTGTCGGGGATGAATACTTCCTGCATTACTTAAAAATAGTGATAGCAATCCTTCAGTCTAGAGTGTGCTGAAACCCAAATAGAAAAGAGCTATAGCTGCCATCCTCCGCCCTGCCAGGCAATAAACAGTAACAACTTAGTATTGCCAGGCTTGTATGCCTATGAAGTGTACCATCCATTAATTAGAATGGCCTAAATCCTAAATCAATATGACATGTTTCTGCTTGTTAATTTCATCATCTGAAGATCATTTCTATTAAGATGTGCAATCGTAGCGCTGCTTTCACGGAGCTCCTTGTTGAGACTGGTATTTATTCTGACACTTTACCTTTACGTCGTTCACATTCCTCACTTACAGTTCATTTGTATGATTTCATGCATCAGCAGAGGTCATTTATTCTGGACGGGCGAATCTCGGACCACTAAGTAATGAAATCATGCTAAAATGTTTAACGTCTAAAGTAGGGACTAAGAAATATCAGTACAACGCATATTCTTTAATTAGCAAAATCATTTTTTGTATCAATGATGGGAGAGAAAACTAGGGGAGCTTTTGTTGATTTTTTACCTTTCTAACTTGAAATAAGTATAAAAATCATATCGGATGGAACAATCCAACATAACCAACAGACATCCTTTGAAATCTGCTGGTGGAGGGAATCTTCTAAAAGCTGACGGGGCCACAGCCACAGACACCCTCTATAGAACATTGGATGAATTAAGTTAACAATATTTTGGAGGCTGAGAAATGGGCGCACATATGCAAGAATAGAGTTGAAATGTTCCAGGCCAAGTGGGCAACCTGGATACATTTTATAAATAGTTATGGGAACTAAAATTAAATGATTGTGTATTTCACTGTAGGCTGGAAGAAGGCTGATAGGTTTGGTAATTAAGGGACCATGGTGCCTCTACTTCCTCTTCCATTCCTCTTTTTTTTCTCCCTCTCCCTTTTAAGTGTACTATATTTGAAACACATGCATTATAGACCAGACTAAGGCCTCGTACACACGATGAGATATGTCCGCTCAAACTTGTCCGACGGACAGTTTAGAGCGGACATGTCTCATCGGATTTCGGTCCGATGGCGTGTACACACCATCGGATCAAAATCCCCGCCGGCAGACAGCGTGGTGACGCGGCGGTGACGTTGACGCCGCCACGTCACCGCGACGTCACGCACCAGGAAGTAAACACTTCCGCGCGCATGCGTCGGATCCATTCACAGGATACGACGCATGTGCAGGAGGATATGTCTGCTGGTTTCCCGTACTAACCAGCGGATATATCCGACGGACAGGTTTGTAGCGGACAAATTTCAAAGCATGCTTTGAAATTTGTCCGATGGACAAATCTGTCCGCTAGCCCGTACACACGATCGGATTTGTCTGCTGAAACGGTCCATCGGACCGTTTTCAGCGGACAAATTCGATCGTGTGTACGCGGCCTAAAGCGTGTATTTTGTTTATTTCTTTGTATTTTTTGTCATTTTATCTGTCTTGCATGTGTATTTTTGTATTATATTATTAACCACTTGCTTACTGGGCACATAAACCCCCTTCGTGCCCAGGTGAAATTTCAGCTTCCGGCACTGCGTCGCTTTAACTGACATTTGCGCGGTCGTGCCTCGTGACTCCCAAACAAAATTGACGTCCTTTTTTCCCCACAAATAGAGCTTTATTTTGGTGGTATTTGATCACCTCTGCAGTTATTTTTTGCGTTATAAACAAAAAAAGAGCGACAATTTAAAAAATATATATATATTTTTTACTTGTTGCTAAAATAAATATCCCAATTTAAAAAAAATATATATAATTTTTTTTTCCTCAGTTAAGGCCGATACGCATTTTTTGACGTATTTTTGTAAAAAAAAAACCCGCAATAAGCGACTGGTTTGCGCAAAAGTTATAGCGCCTACAAAATGGGGAACAGAATTATGATTTTTTTTATTATTTTTTTTTTACTAGTAATGGCGGCGATCTGCGATTTTTATTGGGACTGCGATATTGCGGCGGACATATCGGACACTTTTGACACAAATTTGGGACCATTCACATTTATACAGCGATCAGTGCTATAAAAATGCACTAATTACTGTATAAATGTGTCTGGCAGGGAAGGGCTTAACACTAGGGGTGAGGAAGGGGTTAAATGTGTATCCTGGGTGTGTTCTAACTGTGTGGGGGGAGGGGGGTGACTGGGGGAGGTAACCGATGCTGTGTTCCTATGTATAAGGGACACAGATCGGTCTCCTCTCCTTTGACAGTACGTGGAGCTCTTTAATGCACTTTAAATCACGTCCAAAGACATCCACTTGGCACCTCAGGTCCGCGCTGTTGACGTATTTTGTCAATAGCCCGGGTCTGAAGTGGTTAATAAGGAAATAAAATTATGGGTCAGATTCAGAAACACTTTACGCCGGTGTATCTATTGATACGCCGCGTAAGTTAAACGATGCGCTGTCGTATCTATGCCCTGTATTCAGGAACCAAGATACGCCTGAATTCTAGCTTCATACGACCGACGTAAGTCTCTTAAGCAGTGGTATCTTAGTTGCATATTTACTGTACGCTGGCCGATAGGGGCGCTTCCGTAGATTTACGCGTATAATATGCAAATGAGCTAGATACGCCGATTCACGAACGTACGTGCGCCAGGCGCATTGATATACGTCATTTACGTAAGACGTACGACGGGTGTAAAGTTGCCCCTGCTATATGAGGCGCAGCCAATGTTAAGTATGGACATCGGAACAGCCGTCGAATTTCACGTCGTTTACGCAAGTCGTACGTGAATGGGGCTGTGTTTGACATATCTTAAGCATTCTATTCGACGTGAATTTTTTGAGCATGCGCACTGGGATACGTCCATGGACGGCACATGAGCCGTTCGTTCGGCCCCTCATTTGCATGGGGTCACGGCTCATTTCAATACAACACGCCCACTGCCTTGATAATTTGAATTACGCAGGCTTACGCCGGCCCATATATGCTACGCGCCGTAATTTAGAGCGCAAGTTGTTTCTGAATACGGTACTCGCCTCTCTAAGTTACGGCGGCGTAGCACATATGAAATTCGTTACGCCGCCTAAAAACACACCAGTCTTTCTGAATCTGGCCCTATATATTAAAAAAAAGCTCACTGTGCCCAACAAGAAGCAGATGTACTCAAGGAGCTACATACTGTATACTATAATGACAGAACTGGACAAAATCAGAAGCATAAATAGAAACACAAATACTGAAAAGAAACACTTGCAGTCAATTAACCACTTAAGACCCGGACCAATATGCAGGTAAAGGACCTGGCCCCTTTTTGCGATTCGGCACTGCGTTGCTTTAACTGACAATTGCGCGGTCGTGCGACGTGGCTCCCAAACAAAATTGGCGTCCTTTTTTTCTCACAAATAGAGCTTTCTTTTGGTGGTATTTGATCACCTCTGCGGGTTTAAATTTTTTGCGCTATAAACAAAAATAGAGACAATTTAAAAAAAATTCAATATTTTTAACTTTTTGCAATAATAAATATCCCCCAAAAAATATATAAAAAAATATTTTTTCCTCAATACGTATTCTTCTACATATTTTTTGGTAAAAAGTATAGGTATACGGTTACAAAATAGGGGATAGTTTTATGGCATTTTTATTAATAATTTTTTTAATGGCGACGATTAGCATTTTTTTTTTGTGACTGCGACATTATGGTGGACACTTTTGACACATTTTTGGGACCATTGTCATTTTCACAGCAAAAAGTGCTATAAAAATGCACTGATTACTATGAAAATGACACTGGCAGTGAAGGGGTTAACCAGGAGGGGTTAAATGTGTACTAAGGGAGTGTTTTTACTGTGGTGGGGCGTGGCTATGCATGTGATGTCACTGATTGTAGTTCCCTAACACAGGGAACAAACGATCACTGACAGCCACACTAGGAAGAACGGGGAAGGTTTGTTTACACTTACCTCTCTCCGTTCTTTCTCTCTGTGACCCGATCGTGGGACACCGGCGGTGATCGGGTCCGTGGGTCCTGTGGGCGCGGTCACGGGGTACAGGACCGGGTCGCGAGCTCGCCGGCGGTGGCGCGCTTACGACCCACTGCTGGGCATCTTAAAGGGGACGTACCTGTACGTTCCATGTGCCCAGCCGTGCCATTCTGCCAGTGTAAATAGTTGTGCCGCGGTCCTTAACTGGTTAAATAATACACAACTATGCCCCATTAATCTAGCATTAAAATATTCACATAGGGCCAGATTCAGGTAGAGTTACGCTGGAGTATCAGTGATTCGCCAGCATAACTCACACTTTGAGCCGGCTTATCTGTTTTCTGTAGTCAGAAAACAAGATACACCAGGATTGAGTTCAGATACGAGCGGCGTAATTGTATTTCGCCGTCGTATCGGAACTGCAATTTGAAAATGGGCGCTTGGGGCGTTCCCGCTGATTTACACCAAAAATATGTAAATCAGCGAGAGACGGAAATTCACGATCGTACGCTGGCCCGACGCAGTGACTTTCCGACATTTCCGTAAGCGATACGCGGCGTAAAGAAAAACATGCCCCCTAGGTGGAGTATCCTATGTTAAGTATGGCCGTCGTCATCGAGTTTAATTTAAAAAGTTTAGCGTCGTTTGCGTAAATAGTCCGTGAATGGGGATTGACGTCATTGACGTTCACTGACAGAATTTGGAGCATGCGCACTGACAGTCGACGCGGGATCGCGCCTAGTTTAAATAATACACGCACCCTACCCGCCCAATTTGAATTCCGCCGGCTCATTTTTGCTACGCCGCCGCAACTTTAGGAGCAAGTGCTATGTGAATAACAGTACTTGCTCCTAAAGTTTCGGCGGAGTAACGTAAATGACAAACGTTACTCCAAAATAAAGATTCGCCATAGTGTATAAATTAGGGTTGCACCGATACAACTTTTTGAATACAAGTACCGATACCTTTTTTCAAGTACTCACCGATAACGATTACTGATACTTTTTTTTAATGTCATGTGACAGAGGCACAAAAATGCAGCACCGATGTGCACTGATAGGTGGCACTGATGAGGCGTGGACTGTGTCAGTATTTTTTTTTTTACAATTACATTTTTTTACAATAATTTTTTTTTATTATTTTTTGCAATGTATGTGTGTATATATATATATATATATATACATATATATATATATATATATATATATATATATATATATATATATATATTTAAATATATATATATTACAATGCTTTCTTTTTTGTGTGGGGTCTAGTGGACAGTCAGTGTTTTTTTTATTTTTTTATTTTACTAGTATCGGTATCGGTGCAACCCTAGTATTAGGCCTCTTACACACACATCAGTTTTTCTTCAGGTTTTTCTTTTCAGTTTACCAAATCCATCTAATATGAGGTCAAACCTCAAGAGTCTCAATTTGTATGCAATCAGGCAGGCCCTTGTACTACATAGTTTTGGTAAACTGAAAAGAAAAACCTGAAGAAAAACTGATGTGTGTGTAAGAGGCCTAAATCTTACCATAAAAAAAGAATGCATTTCAGACAGTCAAAAACAAAAATATTGAATTCATTGCTGTATGAATTCATAAGACCCAAACATATTTTAAACCTACACCATCTAAAGGTGAAACTTCTTGGTGTATAAGATAAATGAGATCATATAAGTGTTTATTTACATCATTATAACTCATTTTAAATGCTTTTTGTGTGTTTCAGTTAATAGGAAATGATATATTGGAGTTGATTTACTAAATAAGTAGAAAATTTGCACTTTTAATTTACATTTTGACTTAGTATAATGAATGAGGTGAAGTTAATTGAAAATTCAGTTTGCAAAAAATATCCAACCATGTTCAAAGAAAACTGAAAAAAAATAATAATAATGGGTTTTCGCTCAGACATGACATGGGAGACAGAAGAACTTCTATCTCACTTGCTAAGATAAGTGAACATTTATTTTGTTACAGTATAATAAAAGGTAAAACTAACAATTTTAGTTTTGGATAGGGTGAAGAGAGTTTAGAACACTTGTTTTTACTTGCGTTGCTTTTTTTTTGCCTGTCTGTACTCCCTTTAGGGAGATTGACTCTCTCCAATTCCCGTTTACGGTTATCATTGAAAGTAAAAGCAAAAGAAAATCCCACATTTTGGGTTGTCCCCACAAAAATAATAGTTGGGAAATCTTCGAATGGGGATTCTAGTTTTGGCAACCCGGGGGGCAACAAGGGATTCCCTTAAAGTGTTACTAAACCCAGGACTCAGCAATCACTATATCTGATCTCCCACAGTACACAAAACATGGAAATGCAATCATTTTAGTAAATAAAAATTCCTAAATACCTTCTCAGCAGTATATAGCAGTCTTGTGACTTCTATCAGTGCCTGGTTAAAGCCTGTAGAAGGCGTTTTCATTTTCCCACAATTGTCCTATCAGGCTGCAGGACCCCTGATCCTCTGTCTGCACAGTGCTGATTGGCCCTGTGCTGATCACATGCACCCTCCCAAGGAAAAAAAAAACTCTCTGGCAATACACACCAAACTGAGCATGTGCAGCCTGACTCCAGTAACTCTTATCTGGACATATTTTGGAGTCAGTGGAAAAAGAGGAGGATCTGTGCATACAGGATCAAACAACCTTTTTACACAATGCAGAGGATTAACCACTTAGGTTCCACAGTGAGTATAACAAGCATGCTGTACTGCATCTACAGAATGATTTTACTGTTGTGGGTTTAGTAACACTTTAATTTGCAGGGGCTTCCTCTCACTTCCTGTTTTGACTATGGGACAAGAAGTGAAAGGAAATCTTCCCTATGGGACACAGATGGCTAAAAAAAAGTGACTGGTGTTATAACCCTCTCTTATGCCGCCTACACACGGTCGTTTTTTGCGATGAAAAAAACGACGTTTTCTGTGAAGTAAAAAACGACGTTTTTGAAACGTCACTTTTCAAAGACAATTTTGCATACACACCATCGTTTTTTTACAAAAAGCAAGGTTACGTTCACCACTCTTTTCCATTGAAGCTCGCTTCATAACTAGCTTCTGGGCATGCGCGGGTTGAAAAACGTCGTTTTAAAAGACGTTTTTGCTACACACGGTGACTTTTTGTGAAACAAAAAACGACGTTTTGAAAAACGACACAAAAAATTCAAGCATGTTGGAATTTTTTTTTGGTCGTTTTTTTGAAGACAAAAAACAACGTTTTGCCCACACACCATCAATTTAAATGACGTTTTAAAAAACGTCGTTTTTTTTTCATCGCAAAAAACGACCGTGTGTACGCGGCATTACTCTACCAAAGAAAAATAAAAATAAAAAATAAAATCCTTCTACTATAAGAGAACAGCTTATACCTCTTTAGTAAATCAACCATATTATGCCTTGATGCACTGCATTTATTTTTAGCAATACTTATTCATTTATGTAAATATCAACTTTTTGGACTATGACCCCATTCCCTTAGTCTAGCTAAGAGATATGTAGCAGGATATCCAAATTATGCCTGCATCTCTGGAAAACATGTTAAAATAAATCAAAAAATGTGTTAAAATGCTTCTAACAGAAGCATAACATGCTGTTATACGACAGGTTTCCCCCATCGTGTGTGTCTTTTTCTGTTAAATAATCTTGCTAAGCAGCAGCAAAACTCCATAGCCACAGCGGTGACAGCGCCATAGGTAAAGCAAATATAATTCCAAGGCATTCACCGCAGGTTCATTTTCTGCGCTGACATCCCAGTGCTGGTAGATCTCTTGTGGAAATTCAGCATCAAAACAAGTTTCCTGTGCTCAAATTGGTAACATAAATGAGTTGTTCAAAATCTACAATGTAGAGAACTGATTCATACTGCAGGTATTCTCTGTGCTTCCCCCCCCCCCCCCCCATATCATGTATATTACCAGCTTTACATTAAACACAGATCTTGGTCAAAGGGTAACATTTCTGGACTGCTTTAAGATGAAGAAGAATTTTGCTGTTTACTGGCAGTAAAATGATGTTGATAGAGCCTACCTGACAGGTTTATAGAGTGCTCTCCTGTGTACATAGTGTGGCTTGGAAGTGGTCTGAATGCATAACTGAATGAATAACTGACCTCTTAAAGTGGTTCAAAAGTCTAAACATTTTATGGTATGTATCCCCCTGCATTAACCCTGCTGGCCCTTTAAGGCAGGGGTCTCAAGCTGGCGGCCCTCCAGCTGTTGCGAAACTACAAGAATTATCACATCTCTGCCTATAGGAGTCATGCTTGTAACTGTCAGCTTTGCAATGCCTCATGGGACTTGTAGTTTCGCAACAGCTAGAGGGCCACCAGTTTGAGGCCCCTAGGGGATTGGAGTGCTGGGGGACAGGGCTTGTGACCATGTGACCGTCGTGATTGGCTGCCACATGATTGGAAAACTCCTGATTGGGAGCTCTCCATGAGCCCCGGTCACTGTGCTAGGAACGCACAGGGCGCACGCTCTCGGCACAGCACTGTGGGCACTAGTGTGCGCAAATATGTGTCCACTCAGCAGCAAGGCCCAGCTGCCGAGAGGCTGCATGTTTGCGTACACTCGGCGCCAACATGTTTAAGGTTTAGCTACCTTTTCTATCACACTGGAACCTAAACACTTTCCTGTCTCCTCTGATCCTCTGATCAATCCAGTGCTGTGTTCATCTCACAGGATACTCACAGGGCAAGGGGAGCCATTGACCCCTTTTGCTGTCAATCAAACTGTGTTAGGAGGAAAAGGGGGTGGGGCCGAACCAGGATGTGTATGTCTATAGCAGGGGTCTCAAACTGGCAGCTCTCCAGCTATTGCCAAATTACAAGTCCCATGAAGCATTGCAAGCCAGACAGTTATGCCGCGTACACACGATCATTTTTTGTGATGAAAAAAAACGACGTTTTCTGTGAAGTAAAAAACGACGTTTTTGAAACGTCACTTTTCGAAGACGATGTTGCATACACACCATCGTTTTTTTCACAAAAAGCGAGGTTACGTTCACCACTCTTTTCCATTGAAGCTCGCTTCATAACTAGCTTCTGGGCATGCGCGGGTTGAAAAACGTCGTTTTAAACAACGTTTTTGCTACACACGGTGACTTTTTGTGAAACAAAAAACGACGTTTTAAAAAACGACACAAAAAATTCAAGCATGTTGGAATTTTTTTTTGGTCGTTTTTTTGAAGACATAAAACAACTTTTTACCCACACACGATCAATTTAAATGACTTTTTTTAAAATGTCGTTTTATTTCATCACAAAAAACGACCGTGTGTACGCGGCATTACAAGCATGACTCCCACAGGTAGAGGCATGATGGGACTTGTAGTTTTGCAACAGCTGTAAGATCTCCAGTCTGAGACCCCTGGTCTATAGAAACACACAGTCTGGTTTGAGAGTGCGCCTGCAAAATTACCCCCCAAAGCAGCTGGCTTGCAATGGGGGCACTCCTAGGAAGAATGAGAGGACGGGGGAGCAATAAAGAAGGGGCTTAGGACACTTTAAAGTACACAAAAATGCAATCATGTTCGTAAATATAAACTGATGAATACCTTTTCTCATCACTAGTACAGTATATAGCAGCCTTGTGACCTCTATCAGTGTCCAGCCAAGCACTGGTTAAAGCTTGAAGCAGGAGTTTTCATTCGCCTCTGACTGTCCTATGAGGCTGCATGACTTCTGACACTCTCGCAGGACAGTTTTGGATGGCCCTGTGCCGATTACATGCCCCCCCCCCCCAAGAGGGCCCCCAAGTACTGGAAGGGCTCAGTACTATCGGGAGATGGACTGGGCACTGTGGGAAAAGGGGAGGATCAGAGAAGACAGGATCAAACAGCCTTTTTACATAATGTGCAGGATTAACACCACAGGGATTATAACAAGCATGATTTACTGCATATACAGTCCTATTTTACTGTTGTGGGTTTAGTAATACTTTAAGCCTATGCTGCGTGCCTCTGGTTAAGACACCCCTGTGTGTCATGAAGAGGGTCCTTTCTGTACTTAAACCAAGGCCTGAGGTCGCCTCCCCCAGACTAGAAGGCTACCTCCAAAGACCATGGAAACCCTAAGGCCGCATACACATACAAGTCTTAAGACCAGTTTCATCGGACCAATTCGATGGTGTGTACGACCCATCGGACCGTTGTCCGTCGGACCAAAGTTTTAAAACTTGCTTTAAAACCTGTCTGTCGGACAGATTCGATGGTTAGTACACAAAAGCATCGGACCAAAAACACACGCATGCTCAGAATCAAGTCGACGCATGCTTGGAAGTATTGAACTTCGTTTTTTCAGCACGTCGTTGTGTTCTACGTCACCACGTTCTGGTCTGATCGGATTTTTGGCCCAATGGTGTGTACGCACATCAGACCATCAGACCACTTCAGCGTTGACCGATGAAAGCGGTCCGTCAGGCCAGTTTCATCGGACCAGTTTGACCGTGTGTATGTGGCCTTACACTCCATCTCCAGCTTTAAACTGATCTCCACTGCCCCAGCTGGGCTGATCCAGAGTATTTGAGGGGGCTTGCACCCCCAACTCATCTGTTGGGGATTGGTCAGGGCCCTAAGAATACTCCGGACAGCTCCTCCTCACCTCCACTCCCATTATTCTGGAAGTTTCCAGCAAGTTCCAGAAGTAGAGGGAGGTCTCAGAGATGCTGCATGTGAGTCATCCAGCCCTCTCTGAGTCACTCACCCTGACCCAGGCAAAACACAGGCTTGGCTACCAGCCAAGCCTGGACAATTTTCCTACACTACAGAAAAATCTATTCTAGTACACTAGGGGGTGCTATACCTATAAGGCAGCATGAAGACCTCTTTTGATGGGCTTTGAGATAGAATTAGTTTGAGACGCTTCTGAGATCATTTAGAATTTTTTCGATAGTTATATTTGTACTGCAGTTGACCTCCTAAACTCCACCTGACTTGCTTCAAACAGGTTTGCATCCCCAAAGACTTATATAGGAATGCAAAAATTGTCTAACATGAACAAAAGTCTGTCAACATATGCCCTCAAGCTGACCATACACTAGTGAATTTCCTAACAAATGTCTGTAGGAACATTTGTACAAGAATTCTCAGTCAGTTCGATGACTTGACAAATGTCTTTCAAAATTACTTCAGAATTGCGTTTGCTTTTAACATTCAGTTTGGAAATGAATGTAATTTCCTGAATGAAAAACCACATACACTGTTAGAAATGCTTGAAATGAAATAAAATTGAAAGATACTCTGCTTGTGTATAGCCAGCTTTAGTGCTACGAGCTTGGAATTAGTTGTGTCTTGGGCATGCCTTACAGCTGTGCTGAGCAACTTCAAGCAGATTTGTGCTGCTCAGTTGAATTTTATATCCCTTTTTTAAATTATAAGTTGAAATTCTGGGAGTCACTGCTTTTTTTTTTTTATTTACTGAGAGAGAAACAGAAGGGTTGTGGTGCATATACAAAAAGCGCTGTTCGAGGATTATATACTTTACTAACCTTGTTTCATGTTTAACTACACAGAAAGGTGTTGGTATAAACTAGAGCAGGGGTCTCCAAACTTTTCAAACAAAGGGCCACTTTATTGTCCTTTAGACTTTAGGAGGGCCGGATTGTGGCCAGCAGGGGCAGGAAATGTCACGGGCATCCAGCATCAGTGAGAATAAATATGGCCTCGGGTTTGGTGGTCAATAGGGGGAGAAGTATTCCCCTTATTAGTATCCCATCATTTGTATCAGTGGAATATATAGTGCTCCAGTGGGAGGAATAGTGCCTCCTATCAGTGGGAGGAATTTTGGCCCAAGGGCCGGATAAAGGCTAGCAAGGGGCCACATCTGGCCCTCGGGCCGCAGTTTGGAGACCCCTGAACTAGAGTATGCTGAAAATTAGGGATAACTTTCCGCTTTAAAAAAAGGCTACATATTGATTTAGTAGATTGATATACTGTATTTATTGGCGTATAACACTCACTTTTTTTACCCTGAAAATAGAGGGTAAACTGTGCCTGCGTGTCATACACGGGGGGCTGTGGAAAGTTTTTTCCTGAAACTTCCCTCTTAAAGTTAGGGTGCGTGTTATACGCCGATAAATAAGGTAGTTTGTTGAAGTGCATGATTGTTATTTGCAGTGCACATTTGTGTTCAATTTCCCCAATGTAACAATTGATGTAAAAGGTTGTTTTGCAGTCCTTTCTTTATACAACAGGAACTTACTTGCACTACCCACTGCACTTGCTTATCACATATGATTACAAAAAACAGTTTTGTAATTTAAAAGCATGACATTGTGGATTAAAGCACATTTATACTTCACTTTAGACATTTAAAAGTAAACACCCTGTCTAATAAAAGTTAGTATCAGAAAAGCCTCTCTGGATTTATTTTGAGTTGGTTGCGGAGCTTGATCTGCATATGAAGTGATATGAAAATCTCTTTAAATGCAAAACAAAGAAACAAACAAGTTATACTTACCTGCTCTGTGCAGCGGTTTTGCACAGAGCAGCCTTGATCCTCATCTTCTTAGGTCCCCGTCAGCCCTCCTGGGCCCTCCCTTTCCACAGAGTGCCCCTAGAGCAAGCATTATGCAATTGGGGCACCCAAGCAGTCTCGCTCCTGAGCCGTGGCTTTGCATGTCCTTCACACAGAGCCAAAACTCGGCCCCACCCCCTCTCTCGCCTGATTGGCTCAGTGTCTGTGATTGACAGCAGTGGGAACCAATGGCTCCCGCTGCTTTCCCAGCCAGTGAGGAGGCAGAGTCCCCAGAGAGCTGAGGCACTTGTGCATATCTCTGGATCGAGATGGGGCTCAGGTAAGTATGTAGGGTTGCCACCTCATCCCTTTAAACCAGTGCTTCTTAATTATTTTCTGTCATGCCCCCCCCCCCTAGGAAGAAGAAGAAAACATTTCGCCCCCCCCACGCAACTGTAAATAGTATCATAACGGTGGTACTGGTGGGCGCACGGTGGTACTGGTGGGCGCACGGTGGTACTGGTGGGCGCACGGTGGGCACGTGGTACTGGTGGGCACAGTGGTACTGATAGGCACAGTGGTACTGGGGGGCACAGTTGTACTGGGGGGCACACTGTGGTACTGGTGGGCACTGTGGTACTGGTGGGCACACTGTGGTACTGGTGGGCACTTTGGTACTAGGGGGCACAGGTGATCCTGGGGCACTGATTTGTTACCTTTTTTTTTTCCAAGTCGCTCAGTTCTCCGTTCTCTCTCCCTCCTCACACACGTGCTGTCTGTGTGAGGAGCGGAGATTCGGCAATGAGAGATGATCTCATATGTTTACATATGAGATGATCTCCCATTGGCTGCACAGATCACGCTGTAAATAGCCGCTGTGATTGGCTATTTACCGCGATCTGTGTTTGGCTGTGTCCGAGGGACACGGCCAGCACAGGAGTTCCCCGCTGCGCGCTCAGGAGCGCGCGCTGGGGATTCAGGGCTGTGCTGCGGCCGTACAAAGTCGTACGGCCGTCAGCAAGTAGATAAACGAGCCCCCCTTTACGGAGCCTTGGGCCCCCCTGGGGGGCGCGCCCCACTAATTGAGAAGCACTGCTTTAAACCCAAACACACATGAATTACACAGGTTCTGAGGCTGATTAAAGCGGAGGTTCACCCTAAATATAAGATCTCCCATGTGATCCAGCATACTGGCGTCAGCGCCAGTATGCTGGTTTTTTTTTTTTTTAATCGCACACTTACTGTATTATGGTGTAATTCCTTTTTTGTCCCCCGCGGTGGACGGCTGTAGTATTGCTCGTCACATCTTCCTAAAATACCCGATATGGACTCGGGTAATCTCGGCGAAAATGCGGCGCCTGCGCACAGACCTAGGAGCTGACTGCGCAGGCGCCGTATTTCTCCGAGTCCTATTTCGGAGGGCGTGACGCGCCATAGCCGTAGGACTCGGAGAAATACGGCGCCTGCGCAGTCAGCTCCTAGGTCTGTGCGCAGGCGCCGCATTTTCGCCGAGATTACCCGAGTCCATATCGGGTATTTTCGGAAGATGTGACGCGCTATACTGGCGCCGTCCACCACGGGGGACAAAAAAGGAATTCCACTATAATACAGTAAGTGTGCGATTAAAAAAAAAAAAAACAGCATACTGGCGCTGACGCCAGTATGCTGGATCGCATGGGAGATCTTATATTTAGGGTGAAATACCGCTTTAAGTTGGTAATTAAACTCACGTGGTGCCTTATTGGCATCAAATGAGACTCAGAACCTGTGTAATTAACATGTGTTCGGGTTTAAAGGAATGAGGTGGCAACCCTATAAGTATAAAGGGGGCTGGGGGGGGGGGTGATGCACACAGAAAGATTGTTACCTTCATGCATAGAATGCATGAAGATGAAAAACCTTGAGCCACTTTAACGCATGCCCCACTAAAAGTCACCTTCCTTCCCAGTGAGAGTGCCTTGACAAGCTGTCAAGGCAATCTTATTGGATAGCAGAAAGACGTAGTTAGGGAAAATTTGTCATTAATATCAAAGTAAAAATGAATACAGAAAGATAGCGTGAAGAGGTCTTCTAAAACCATTTGGCCCCTTTTACACTGAAGGACCGATCCGGTCCACTTGTCAGTTTTTCAGGCAGACCTTATCAGACCACCCATAGCTGTCTATGGAGCGGCAAGTGTCAGCAGACATGTGTCCGCTGATACCTACCGGCATCCGATCCAGTCCTCTCGACTAAAAACAGACAGATGGGGATCTGTTCATCATCTGTCCGGCAGATTGAATGACAGTCAACTCCAACCCCATAGTGCGGTTGGAGTTGACACAAACCTGTTATCCACCTACTCAGCGAAGAGATGCCCCGCTGAGAAGGAAAATCCACTTGGTCGAGTCTGCCCTTTTTGAAAGGCCCCATCATTGGTGTCAGTGGAAGGAATGGTGTCTCATTGGTGGTGTCAGTTGGAGGACTGGTGCCAGATAAAGGCAAGCAAAGGGCCTGCAAGCCACAGTTTGAAGACCACTGGTATAGATCTATGTTTTTCCCAAACATGTTTGAATCCACTTACTGTTGACTGTCTCACTAGCTCTGCTGAATATCTATTCCAAGCATCAACTACTATTTTATTAAAAGATTTGTTTTGAACTTTCCTCCTGGTACTTTGAGGACATGTTCCTGTGTTCTTGATCTTGGCTTCATATTGAAAATACTGCCCTCCTAAACCTTATTTCACACCCTTAAAGTATTTAAAGGTTTTAGTCACGTGTCCCTTTTCCCGTCATTCATTTAAACTGTACATATTACATTTTTGAAGTCTCTCTGGATATGTTTTATCCCTCAGACCATTTTTGTTGCCTGATTGTGGACTCATTCTATCTTATCAATATCGTTTTGTAGGTGAGGTCTCCAGGACCTCACTTACAAAAAGACATTGACAAGATCAGTGGCCTATCTAGGGTATAGCAGCCATGGCAAGTGCCATGGGCGCCATATGAAGTGGGCGCTGTTAAGTGGCTGGGCAGCAAGGCACTTATCAGGGTCTGAGGGTCCCTCCTCCGGAGCATAGGCAGGATCTTCTTTTCAGCACCTTTGCTAATGAACAATGGCAGCGCTATCCCTGCTGCGTTCAGCCACAGCCCTACCCTGTTCTCCCAGGCTCTCCCATTCCATCTGGTCGGATTGTCAGCGCACAAAGGAGGAACATCAGTTTCTCCCTCTCCTCTGTGAAATCTGAGGCCTTAAGTGATGAAGATTTCATCACTTCCAGTATTGGTTCTGCATTTACCTAGCCTTGGAGGGCAGAGGAGGGATCAGGGGTCTAATAAACCCCAGATTTCTCCATAAGGAGGATATGCCACTACCCAAACTATCACAAGGGATGACAAATATCACTAGTTTTGTTAGCTGTCTTTTTTGTTAAGGTTATCTGAAAGATGGGTTTCAAATGTTTCGACAGGGGCGCAATTTCAGTGTTTGCCATAGGCGCTATTTACACTAGATACACCTCTGGACAAGATAGAATGAGATCACACCTAAGATAAAGCAATTCCCACTCCAGTGTCATCTTTATGGCCTTGCCATGCTCCAAGATAAAGCATTTTTGGTTTATCAATTCTCATCCAGTAGCTAGGGTTATTGATTCTTGGCATGTTTCTAGTAGGAAATGAAGTGCCTTCCAACTGATAATATCAAGTTGTACATGCAGACTCCCAAAGCAGCCTACATACATTAGATGGTGGTTGTCCAAGCATTTATAATGCAGGTGTCGACTACATTTCTTATCATTGTATAGACCTGTATGTTTGCATCAGCCAAGCAGGCATGCTTGTGTCTCTGGAGAGGAGATAGAAAGTGAAAAAAAACATAAGGATTAGTACCTCCAAGTACACTTTCCTGAAGGCCGGTGAACTCCTCACATCCGGGAAAGAAAGACTGTATCAAGCCAACTGGCATAATGTGAATCTTCATTAAAGATCTTGCTCTGCTGTACCCTTTTGCTGCGTTAAAATTAACACAAGCTGTATCATCCGTCTACAACAAAGCTACTGCTCTTATTCGACTAAAAGGCTCTGTCTCTTGGGAGAGTGCCAACATAAGTATTTCAAAGAATACACCTTCTTAGAAGCTCATAGAAAAAGAAAATGTTTCAACATGAATCCATTCATATTAATACATGAGACAGAACAGTGGTTAAATTAAAATGTGAAGCTAGGTGCCCTTTAATATTTTGGAGTTAAAGGAGTTGTAAAGGAAAAAAAATTGTTGCTGAAATTACTGTTTACAGGGTATAGAGACATAATAGTTAACTGATTCCTTTTAAAAATGATTAAAAATAGATAAAAATCAATCATATAATATGCCTGCAGTTTCAGTTTCGTTTTCATCTAGTTTCATGCTTCTGTGAAGGACAGAGACACAGAGCCAATACAGGGCAGTGTTTGTTTTTAAAATGAAACTGATTGGTTCTGAGGGGTTTTAGACACACAGTAATCACACCTTCTTGATTAGAGACCACAGAGAGAAGCTCCCAGTACTTTTTTCATAAGGAAACAGACAAGCAGGAAGTGTGCAGAACAGAGAAGGATTACAGCAAAAACTAACAATGAGGACATGAAACCAGGACTGCATTAGGGTAAAGGAAGCTATTTAGCAAAAAAAAAAAATAATCCTTTAGCGACCTTTTAATTTGTCTATGCTCAGACAGACATTGAAACTTTTCTGCTCAATGTAGTGATGGTTTATTTTCTCATTTTGCCTTTACAGTAAATACATTTACAATCACAGCAAGAGCGTTATAAGCTTAACATTAGTCATACAAATTCCTTACTGTTTATAACCATATTTGTTTAGAAGTAAATTACGTCTATAAACTCCATTCTTACTGAACCAAGGACAACGCCAGGTGTAATAACACAACATACATTATTACTAAATGACCTCGGTGTGAGCGTTATGAAACTATAATTATTCATCTCCTCAATTTCAGCGTTTTACTTCAAGTCATAAAATAGATTTCATATGCTTTATTTCTGATGAGAAAGGACCAAAGTAAATTTTTTTTCAAGATGATAAATTTGCTTGGCTGGCTCAGAGGCAGTGAGAGAAAGGTCAGTCTCATAAGTTGTATACAATACAGTGAGAACTCTAAGGGCTTGACTGCCACATTATATAGTGGAAGGCATCAGTTTAGCTGCGTTGGCAAAATAGGTCTGATGTCGCCATGCTAAAAAATATTAGCAGATTGCATTTGTTCACTTATGACTACTAGAGAGATTTAAAGGCCAAGTATTATAAGCTGTATGCATTGTATCCAAAGTCTGGATAACAATATTGCAACGATATTATGGGTGATCAATTTTTAGGTTGAGCATTTTTTAATGGTTATCTGGATTTCAACATAAATGTTAGTAACTGGCTATCAAAATGAAGGATATGTTTGTGTGTAAGAATAAAAATAAAGATAATGAACACACACACAGTGCAGTGTTTACATCCTGTGGCTGTTCGTACCTCTGCTGTTGGGGCTGGTGTCTACTTGAGGATGAATATACAGGCATACCCCACTTTTAAGTACGCAGTGGGACCGGAGCATGTATGTAAAACAAAAATGTACTTAAAGTGAAGAAATACCCTTTATCACTTCTGGGGTGTCAGGGCCTGTAGTGGGGGTGTCAGGGGCTGTAGAGGGGGGTCAAGGGCTGTAGTGGGGGGATCAGGGCTTATAGTGAAGGGCCATGGGCTGTAGTGGAGGGGGGGGGGGGGTCAAGGAGTGAAGTTTATAGTGCTGTACAGTAATCCACTTCCGTTTAGGCAGCAACTCTGGGCTGGCTGGCGGGCAACTCTGGGCTAGCTGGCGGGCATGGCTGGCAGTCAACTCAGGGCTGGCTGGCGGGAGCCTTGCCTGTTCACTTGCGGCCTCTTCACTGGCAACAACTACAGCCAGCATGTCTGTACTTGTGAGACACATTATGTACACTTGCGGGTATGTCCGTACTCGCAAGTGTACATAAAGTGAGTGTACTTAAAGTCTGGTATGCCTGTATGGAGGCTGGGACAATGTCATGATGGCTTACTGTGAATAATTGAACTGCCCCCACCTTCCCAAATATTAAGTGCCAAGTAGTTACTACTGAACATGTAGGAAAAGTCAGATTATTATAACACTGTGCAAGCCATATTAGTAAAGTATAGAAATCTACCAAGGGCCTGTGTGAACAGGCTTTTGATAGCATTAAAATTGTTTCTCTCTCCCTATACCAGTAAACAGGAATGTCAAAGCAGGTTTATGCAAGTCAAATGCAGGTCAGAAGAAGATCAGATGAACCTGTCAATGATCTCAGAAGTGTCTAAAACTGATCTCAAATGCAAGTTGAATGCACCAGAAAGCACGTTGTATTTACTCATTGACACTTGCCTTTGGGCCGCATATCCTTTTACATTTACTGGCTTGTAGTTTGACCTGTGGTTTAGGACAAAGGTTACCTTTAATGCTTGACAGTTACTGAAAAGTAAACTTTTTAAACTTTTGTGCGGAGATATAATTAGGGCTTGTTTACACCTGCATTAGACCTTGCGATCCATAGTGGATCACTAGAGGGCTTTTGACAGTTGGTGAAGAGGCATTATGTCACCTCCTTATTTTCATTTTTAACTCCTAAGTGCCTGCACAACTGGGCCACATTGATTTATTTCAGGTACTTATATAGCACTGTCAATTTACACAGCACTTTACACATATATATTATACATACACATCAGTCCCTGCCCTCAAGGAGCTTCCAGTCTAAGGTCCCTAAATCACATTCATAATACACATACAGGGGCCAATTTGTATTTATCGCAAAAAGATCAATGCCCATCTGCAGCCTCACCATTGCCCATCAATGCAGCTTAATCAATGCCCATCTGTAGTCTTACAATAGCCCACCAATGCACCTCGATTAATGCCCATCTGCAGCCTCCTCATTGCCATGAATCCAGCCTGATCAATGCCCATCTCAGGCTGCATACACACAATCAAATCTGTCTGCTGGAAACGGTCTGTCAGACCGTTTCAGCAGACAGATTCGATCGTGTGTACGGGCAAACAGACGGATTTGGCCACCCGACAGATTTCAAAGCATGCTTTGAAATCTGTTGGCTGGGAACCCGTCGGACCGATATGTCTGCTGGTTAGTACGCTAACCAGCAGACATATCTGCTCGCACATGCGTCGAATGGATTCGACGCATGCGCGGAAGTGTTTTACTTCCTGGTGCGGTGACGTGGCGACGTCAACATCACCGCCACGTCACTGACACGTCAGCGCGCTGTCTGCCGGCGGGGATTTTGGTTTGATTGTGTGTACACGATCAAACCAATACATCCCAGCAGACAGATCTGTTCAAATCGGTCTGTCCGACTGTTTAGAACAGATCTATTTGCTCGTGTGTACGGGGCCTCAGAGAGGGGGGTGGGATGAGCACCATCAGATTACATACAGCGAGAATCTCCTGTTTACTCAGCGGCCTCTTTAATACAAAGTCCCGCCTCCTACACCGGCTCCTATGGTAGACAGAACACTGGCCCAATGTTGGACCAGGAGACTGGACTTCCTATTACAGAGGCTACTGAATAAACTGGAGATTCTCGCTGTATGTAATCTGACGGCGCTCGTCCCGCCCACCTCCCCGTTCTCTCTGAGGCAGCCCAAATTGCAGTATTGGCATATAACACGCACACACTATTTGCAACCAATTTGCAGGGTGAAAAAGTGAGTGTTATATGCCAATAAATACAGTACATTCCCGGCCTTATGCCGCGCACACAGATCAGTTCATGTGATGAGTAGTGTTGAGCAGAATATTCCATATTCGATTTCGCGATATATCACGAATATATAGTCGAATATTCGAGATATATTCGCTAAATACGAATATTCGTGATATATTTTGGAAATGAAATCATTGCGAATTTTCGCTATCGCGAATGCGAATGCGAATTGCGAATTGCGATTGCGAATGCGAATATTCGAGAAATGCGGAATGGAGCACTCTGATTGGCTCAGAATATTCGTGATATATTACAATACACAATAATTGCGAATATTCGAGAAATGCGGAATGGAGCACTCTGATTGGCTCAGAATATTCGTGATATATTACAATACACAATAATTGCGAATATTCGAGAAATGCGGAATGGAGCACTCTGATTGGCTCAGAATATTCGTGATATATTACAATACACAATAATTGCGAATATTCGGCAAATGCGGAAGGAGCACTCTGATTGGCTCAGAATATTCGTGATATATTACAATATAAAATAATTGCGAATATTCGAGAAATGCGGAAGGAGCACTCTGATTGGCTCAGAATATTCGTGATATTTTATAATACAAAATAATTGCGAATATTCGAGAAATGCGGAATGGAGCACTCTGATTGGCTCAGAATATTCATGATATATTACAATACAAAATAATTGCGAATATTCGGCAAATGCGGAAGGAGCACTCTGATTGGCTCAGAATATTCGTGATATTTTATAATACAAAATAATTGCGAATATGCGGATGGAGCACTCTGATTGGCTCAGAATATTCGTGATATATTACAATACAAAATAATTGCGAATATTCGGCAAATGCGGAAGGAGCACTCTGATTGGCTCAGAATATTTGTGATATTTTATAATACAAAATAATTGCGAATATTCGGCAAATGCGGATGGAGCACTCTGATTGGCTCAGAATATTCGTGATATATTACAATACAAAATAATTGCGAATATTCGGCAAATGCGGAATGGAGCACTCTGATTGGCTCAGAATATTCGTGATATTTTATAATACAAAATAATTGCGAAATTTCGAGAAATGCGGAATGTAGCACTCTGATTGGCTCAGAATATTCGTGATATATTACAATACAAAATAATTGCGAATATTCGGCAAATGCGGAAGGAGCACTCTGATTGGCTCAGAATATTCTTGATATTTTATCGTAATTTCGCAAAAAATGCGAATGAGAAATTGATTGCGGAATTTCGACAGTAACACTCTGAAATCTTATATATGTGTTATTTTAGCTAAAAACAATATTGCGAATTTCTCGAAAATAATCGCGCGATATCGCTATTGCCGAATAATCGCATTGCGATTTTTCGGCAATATAAAATTATCGCTGCAGCTACTCGGCCCAAGGTCTCTAATCATACCAGCAATGCTTTTAGACGTCGATGGGGATCTCTAGGATGTGATCTGTTCTAAAAAAAAATTGAAAAAATATGAATATTCGAAATAGCGAATATTCGCCGCGATATTCGCGTTATTCGCGAATACTCGAATATGCAATATTCGTAGCGAATATTCGCAATGCGAATATTCGTGAGCAACACTAGTGATGAGAACGGTCTGATGGACCGTTTTCATCGGTTAACCGATGAAGCTGACTGATGGTCTGTCGCGCCCACACACCATAGTTTAAAAAAACGATCGTGTCAGAACGCGGTGACGTAAAACACAACGAGGTGCTGAAAAAAATGAAGTTCAATGCTTCCAAGCATGCGTTGACTTGATTCTGAGCATGTGTGGATTTTTAACCGATGGTCGTGCCTACTAACGATCGGTTTTGACCTATCGGTTAGAAATCCATTAAAGCAAGTGGTTAAATAACCGATGGCGCACATACACTAGCGGTTTTGACCAATGAAAACGGTCCATCAGACTATTCTCATCTGTTTAACCGATCGTGTGTACGCGACCTAACTGTTACATTTTCTTGTGCTCTCAACCAAATTGCCAAACTACCAAATAGCTGGTGTCATAAATGATCACATGTGCAGCCCATGGCAGTTGCAGATCAAACGGAAGCTAAGGTGGCAGCTTACTTGGCCTGAAAAGGATAGGAGGGTTCAGTTCCGCTTTAACTGACTAAGTAAAGATCTTTTAATAAAATTTTAAGATTAAAGTCAAATTTTTGAAAATAAGGTTCCTTATCTGTCGCTGTGACACGTTTTTTTCTCTTTAACCACCCAAATATTTTTTAGTGGGCTTCCACTTCAAGGGATGGGATTCCTCTTCTTTCTTTATTTCTCATATGCTCGGTCACCTCTTTATACAGGCTGTGTGTTCAGTATTATTTTTTTGTCGCCTATCATTACAATCTGGTACCTGACAGAATCACCACGGCAACAGGATTCCACCACCTCTCAGCGCCTCACACGCTCTCCTCTCATACAATGACAGGAGCACAGAGAAGTGTTCTTCTATTCCTTTCCGAGTAACCTAAGTAACTGTCCCTCTCTCTTTCATTACAGGAAGCAGCTTACTCACTGTAACCAAAATAAAAGCAAACCGAATAGTGCCTAGAGTGACTACTGACACATTGGATTTTTAACTATTGGTTGCTTTTGAACTAAAAATCTACTAGCAAAACTGAAATAGGCCTTGATGCTTAAATAAATAAAAACCTTCCTACCAATTTAATTGTAATGAATTAAATAATCATTGTTAGTATGTTTGCTCATAAATATAACAAACCAACATAAACTCCAAACATATCCGACCAGAAAGGTATAAGGGGTAAATACAAAAATATAGGGCCAGATTCTTAAAAAATTGCGTATCTGGCGGCGTAGCGTATCGTACCGCATTTACGCTACGCCTACGCCAATTACCGGAGCAAGTGCCGTATTATCAAAGCACTTGCTCCGTAATTTTCGGCGGCGTAGCGTAAATGCGGTGTCGTAAGGCCGCGTAATTCAAATAGTGAGGGAGGGGGCGTGCTGTATTTAAATTAAGCGCGCCCCCGCGTCAAACGAACTGCGCATGCGCCAGCTGGGAAAAAAGCCCAGTGCGCATGCTCCAGCTCACGTCGGAAAGCATCCGTGATCGTCACTTACGCAATTCCCTATTCGCGAACGACTTAGTAAAACAACGTAACCGACGGAAAAAGACGACGCTGACCCCACGCCATACTTAACATGGCAACAATGGAACTTCGGAAACCTACCCCTCATATAGCAGGGGTAACCTTACGTGTACGGAAACTACGGAAACGACGATGGGGCGGCGTAAAAACGTTTGGGAATCGGCGTATTAGGCTAATTTGCATAGGCAAATGAGAAAACAACGCAAAGGCCACCTAGCGGCCGGCGTTGTCAATACATCTACGATCCGACGGTGTAATTGCTTTACACCTGTCAGATCTTTAGTGTATCTATGCGTAAGTGATTCTATGAATCACAGAATCTGGCCCATAAACTTTATTATTACATATGGTACAAAAATTCACAGATAAACCCCAACAGATCTAGAAAATCCTGCTTTTGGATTCAAAATATAAGTGACAATGTTGTCACCCTAATTGCCCACCTTGGCTGCACACATGGATAAATACACATATCAAGGGAACTCGGTAACATAGCACCTGTCATCGAGCAAATAAAATGCACATCATTCATTATGGCATTATGAATATTAAATACAAACATGCAATATGGTCTCTGCAAGCATATAGCACAAACAGGCACCAGAGCGTGAAAAAGTTTCCTGTGATGGAGATGGTACAGATTTGTAGGGAGACCGTATGTGTGTTCGAGAAGCATATGTGCTGAGTTGATATAGTGGGGGTACATATTCCTAAAGAGCTTGCTTATGGTGGTCTGCAGTAAACCCAAACTATGAATGATCGAAGCACCACCCAAAAGTTTAAATAGCAGCACTTAAATGAGCTTCGTTATTTGTGCAACCTCATGCCAGTCAGGCACTGAGGCCTAGGCCATATAGTATCTCACAAAAATGAGCACACCCCCCTAATTTCTTCTTATAGCCTAGGCCATCTTTATGTAGAGCAACAGATCTTTTTTTCAGATACTCACAGAGTTCTTTGCCATGAGGTGCCATGTTGAACTTCCAGTGACCAGTATGAGAGAGTGAGAGTGATAACACCACATTTAACACCCCTGCTCCCCATTTATACCTGAGATCTTGTAACACTGACATCGGTGAGGGAAAATGGCCAATTGAACCCAATTTGGACATTTTCACTTAGGGGTGTACTCATTTTTGTTGCCAGCGGTTTAGACATTAATGGCTGCGTGTTGAGTTATTTTTAGGGGAAAGCAAATTTACAATGTTATACAAGCTGTACACTCACTACCTCACATTGTAGCAAAGTGTAATTTCTTCAGTGTTGTCACATAAAAAGATATAATAAAATAATTTCAAAAATGTGAGTGGTGTACTCACCGTATATCAAATTAATAAAAATAAATTGCAATGTCTAACACTCAAAATCATAGGGAATAATGATTGTCCTTGTCTCTATGGGCTTGCATGAAGCCCACGCCTCAAAGACTCTAAAGATTGAATACGAGTAAAACTAAAGATTCCCCAAAATAAACTTATATACGAAAAAACACACAAACAACTGTTGGCATAAATAATGGCCTTGGCATTTTATTGGTTTGCATAAATAAATAAATAATTCTAAAATATTTTATTCAATCATAAAATTCCAGTAAAAATAAATCTATCCAGAGTTTCAGTTATTAGAACTCGAGCCCAAAATATTAAAATAACATTAAAGTCCCCCCTAGACATCCAGGGTGACTATAACACCACATAAGTGCCAATGACAAGGGATGGGTGGGAGGGTAGCTCTTAGCTAACAGGCTTGACCAACTGCAAAAATTCCTGTCAGACAGGGATATTTATAGGTTCCTACATTTTCCAGAACCTTCCACAACTTTTAATTGGATAACGGCTCACCTCACAATTTTTAAAAAGACAGTAACCTAAAACTGTCTCCATTCAAACAGGCCTATAAATTCTATTAGTAGGAAAAAAGGTGGGCGGGGCTACAGCAAGGCCATGAAGGCCCAAATAGCTGTTCCCTCCCTTTACATTCTGTATAGTCAGATTCATCCTTGTTCTAGGGAAAATACACTGGATTTTTAAAGGACAAGAGAACTAGCTTATAATTATCACTATACTAGCCCTGTTGCAAAGAGCATGATAAGGAGGAAGGAGGGGTGAATATATGGGGTATATCGAGAGTCTTGCTCTCTTTTTTATTATTGACATTGGCAACAAGGCAACAAGGCCGGGGAAGGGGTTAAATATTTTCGGTCCAGTTCCCAGGCTTCTGGTTTTGGCAAGCCCACATGTGTTATATATAGGGGAATAGGCAAGATCAAAGGAAGAGATTGGGGCTAGAGAGTGGAACAACAACACCTGTAAGGGCAAGGGCAGGGCAGAAGATACCGGGAGCAATGGACAGCATCCAAGTCATGGACAGTTCCTATATGGACTCTCACCTCATGGAGGTATGCCTGGGCGACTACTCTATGTTAGTTGGGTTTAGGAACAGGACGTTATAGATATTGTATTGCCATGATGTCTTTCTTCAGTAAAGTTATGTGAACCATTCTAAGCCTAATCTGAAGTTACTCAAAGGGGTGCATGCTTGTTCCAGCATATTTCAAAGAACCTGGGTCTGTAACTAGGACTATGAAGTAACGCTTCTACAAAAGTACAAACTCAGCAAGACAAGGAAAAGGAGTGTAGTTGCTATGGGTAACCAAATGAAGGAACACCAGACAGTAAACATGGTACCTGGTAGGGTGACAGCTCCTCTAGTAGTGAGAGGGTCAATGTTCTGGCTCCCTCCCCAGCAGTCCCTCTTTCATGGCAACCAGGAAAAGACTAGCGTTACAGAGATCTATAGCCTGGTCACATGGTACGGGAAGAACAGAGTTAAGTGAGAGCACGCCTGAGGTCCACGCTAGGTGCTCGGAGGAGCCCTTTTCTGTTATGAGTGTTAACGCACGTGCATGGACGCAGTAGACCTCACCCACAAGCACACAGAATTGCAAAGCATCTTCTTTTATCATAAAAAAAAGCTAAGGCAAACTGTAGTGATTTTGGATTCATTTAAATTAATAATTTATTATGGTTATATTTTTTTAAAACTGATGTTTTATACTGTAGCTGTTTTTTTTTTTTTTTTTTTTTTACTGTATATAAAAACATTGCCTTCAAAAATAAAATTTTAACACAGAATGCCTATATCACGTAGGATTATCAGATCATTATGGGTTTTCAAAAACCTCATTACAGGTTGTCTATAACTTGAGATCTTGGATAGACCCATACTGAGGCAGAAAAAGATAAAGGGGATGGATCATGTGTGTATGAATGTCATATTAAGCTATCAAGCTATATATTTTTTTTTTCAGCAGGAAGTAAGGTAAAACTGTAAAATGTGTCAAAATTCAATATTTTCATATTTAAAACAAGTCTTGACCATAATTAAAAAATGTATACAAAGCCAGACTACATTCTGTTTAAAGCCTCTTTCACACAGGCGGTAGGCTCTACTTTAAAAAGGTATCCACATTAAGTGGCTTTTTAAGAGGCAGTTTAGTGCCAGTTTACAAGTGTTCAAGTAGTGATACTGCCACCCCCTGAGTGTCTGTTTTTTTCCAATCTGAAGGTGGAGTTTACTTTGAAATAGTGTGCTCCGATTGCGTGGTAAGCACTTAGCACATGGTTAAGGCATGGTTCAACTGACTTTAATTAGCAAGTTTGGCAAGCAGCAGCACTTGCACTTGCCAAACGCAGCATGCAGAGATAGAATTGCCACACAACAAAGTGAAGCATCATGGCTGCAACAATATGAACAGACTTTGGCAGTTTACTTTTTCATTGTAGGTGGGTCATGGGGCGGGTGGTTAAAATGTGGATGAACCACCAATTTTAACTGTCCTTCAGCCCCCCCCCATGTGAAGTTAAATTGATATTAAGGGCTTTCTTAACAAACAGTAATTTTGCACAGAGCAGCCTCGATTCTCCTGTTCTTGAGTCCCTCGCCAGCGCTCCTGGCCCCTCCCTCCTTGCCGAGTGCCCCCAGAGCAAGCAGCTTGCATTGGGGGGGCAACCAAGCAGGCTTGTTTCCGAGCCGTTGCTCTTCCCTGTCCCCTCTCTCCTCACTGACTGTGATTGACAGCAGCAGGAGCCATTGGCTGTCTCGGTCAATGAACCAAGGCTCTTGTGCACATTGCTGGATTGAGATGGGGCTCAGGTAAATATTAGGAAGGGCTGGGGGGCTGCTACACAGAAGAGTTTTTTTTACCTTCATAAATAAAATGCATGAAGTTGAAAAAAATCTTGATACTCTCGAACCACTTTAACCTAAAGGAAGCTTCTATTGCAAAGCATTCAGATGTATATTACTAGCAATAAACTACTTCCAAAAAATTAAATAGAGCCCAAGCAGCTTCCCATATTTATTCCACTTGTTACCAGATTTGTAGATATAAAATATAGGGCATAATTGCAGATGATGCAGGTTCCCCCTGGGCCCACAATGTCAAGGGTTCCAAAAACAGGGCCTTATTTACTAGCTATATGGTCACATTACGCTCTGCATTAAATAAAATAAAAAATCCCCTTTCATCAATTCATGTTCCAACCTCTTGTGCCGCCTGGTTTATAAGAATCTAACAGACCTGGCAAAAGAGAGCATACAAAAGCCAATTTTAGTAAATGGCCTGACAAGAGAATGAAAGGTATTCATGTGAGATAGAATGGCTCCTTGTAAGGATTTTGAAACAGGATTTTATGGCTAATAGTTTTGCCTGTGGACTAAACTGCAAGCATCTAATAGGGATACATATTTAGACATTACAGTCCAAAATACTGGATTTTTATTTAAAAATATCTAAAACACTTATAAATGCATGTTCTGTTATAATGGCTTCGTAATTTCAATTTTGTATAACGGCTTGATTAAGAAATGGGAAACAGAAGGCAGTTTTTGTGGTTTAGTGAGGAAGATTGCTTTTTTTCCTCTTGGTAGGATTTTGATAATCAGTGTTCGATACTCAGCCATGGTTGCTAGTTGATAGTGTGCGATGGAAAGCTGCCAGATTCTCTGAATAATACCAGCCGTTAAGATTTTGTGTCAATATGCCTTTAGAATTTCTTGGCTCAGGATACAAAGCTGCAACTCTTCGGTTTTGTCTTGAAATATTTTCTATGACTTTATTGAACAGAAATTCCTAATCTGTCCTGTGGGGTTTCTACTGTCCACGAGAACTTTGAGTATGTTTTTTTCACCTAACATTGCATTTGTGTCTATATACTGTAGTTAGAGCCCAATGCACTCTGTAAAAAAAAAAAAACAAGAGCAGCAAGCTTAGTTTTATGATATTGGCCCACCCAACTCTCACAACTTCCCTAACTATCTGCTGGTATTAAAAAAAGCTATTGATCCCCATGGGACGGGACAGTGGCCATTGCCCCTCTGTAGCAGATTAAAGTAGAAAAAGATAGCAACTACAATCCAAATAAGCATGGCACGTGTTAAAAGTGTACAAAAGGCTGACGCGTTTTGGCAAACCCCCTTGATCACAGCACAAAAATTACAAAAATAAACATATTATATATATATATTGTGTAGGGAACTCCACCTATCAATTTAGCAACACACCAATTATGTTAATTGAAAATATCGAATTTCCCAATTCGTATAGGTGTATATCATTGATAGAAAACAACATATAGCTAGATTCAGGTAGGGCGGCGTATTGGTATTGGTATTCACAAAGCACTTGCTCCCTAAGTTACGGCGGCGTAGCGTAAATGGGCCGGCGTAAGTCCGCGTAATTCAAAGTAGGTGGAAGGTGGGCGTGATACATGTAAATGAATTGTGACCCCATGTAAATATCGCGCCGAACGAACGGCGCATGCGCCGGTCGTGGACGTAACCCAGTGTGCATGCTCCAAAATCAAGTCAATGCTTTCGACGTGAACGTAACATACGCCCAGCCCCATTCTGAATCGGCTAACGCAAACGACGTAAAATTCAACAGCTGTTCCGACCTCCATACTTAACATTGGCTGCGCCATCTTTTTGGTGGTTTATCTTTACGCCTGAAAAACGCCTTACGTAAAAGGCGTAGCTTACTGCGACGGGGGTACGTACATTCGTGAATCGGCATATCTTGCTAATTTGCATATTTAACATTGGAACGCCGAATGCGTCCAGCGTAACTATGTGCCCATGATACATCGGCGTAGGCAAGTTACGTTGGAGGACTGAAGCCATGTTTTTCGACGTATCTTGCTTTCTGAATCGACGTAAAGATGCGACAGCGCACATTTGTACTTACGTCGGCGTATCTCGAGATACGCCGTCGTAAACCTTTCTGAATCTAGCTACTAGACTAAACATAAGTAGTATCAAACAGAAACAAGAAAAATAAAAATGTAAAAAGAAAAAATGTGTGTGTATATATATATATATATATATATATATACAGTTGTGCTCATAAGTGTACATACCCTGGCAGAATTTATGATTTCTTGGCCATTTTTCTGAGAATATGAATGATAACACAAAAACTTTTCTTTCACTCATGGATAGTGTTTGGCTGAAGCCATTTATTACCAATCAACTCTGTTTACTCTTTTTAAATCATAATGGCAACAGAAACTACCCAAATGACCCTGATCAAAAAAATATTGCCCCCTTTAACATCAATGAAGTGCTCAAAGTTTTTTTGTGGTATTTGTGGATGAGGTTCTTTATCTTCTCAGATGGTAAAGCTGCCCATTCCTCTTGGCAAAAAGCCTCCAGTTCCTGTAAATTCTTGGGCTGTCTTGTATGAACTGCAAGTTTGAGATCTCCCCAGAGTGGCTCAATGATATTGAGGTCAGGAGACTGAGATAGCCACTCCAGAACCTTCACTGTATTCTGCTGTAGCCAATGACAGGTCTACTTAGCCTTGTGTTTTGGATCATTGTCATGTTGGAATGTCCAAGTACATCCCATGCACAGCTTCCTGGCTGATAAATGCAAATGTTCCTCCAGTATTTTTTGATAACATACTGCATTCATCTTGTCATCAATTTTGACCAAATTTCCTGTGCCTTTGTAGCTCATACATCCCCAAAACATCAGCGATCCACCTCCGTGTTTCACAGTAGGAATAGTGTACCTTTCATCATAGGCCTTGTTGACTCCTCTCCAAATGTAGCATTTATGGTTGTGGCCAAAAAGCTCAATTTTGGTCTAATCAATCCAGATGACTTTGTGCCAGAAGGTGTGAGGCTTGTCTCTGTGCTGTTTGGCGTATTGTAAGCGGAATACTTTGTGGCATTTGCATAGTAATGTCTTTCTTCTGACGACTCGAGCATGCAGCCCATCTTTCTTCAAGTGCCTCCTTATTGTGCATCTCGAATTTGTGGGTTTTTCTCTGCATCCCGAACAATTTTCCTGGCAGTTGTGGCTGACATCTTAATTGGTCTACCTGACTGTGGTTTAGTTTCAACAGAACCCCTCATTTTCCACTTCTTTATTAGATATTGAACACTCAATTCCTTGGATCTTTTTATATCCCTTTCCGGTTTTACACTCATGCCTAGTACAGACGATCGTTTTTCCCGCTGGGAAAACTGCCGTGTTTTCCTTTGGCTGGGACAACCGGCCATGTGTATGCTCCTTAGGAGTTTTCCCGCATCGCAGCGTTTTTTTTCCCACAGTCTTCCTATGGGAAACACTGTGAGGGAGCATACACGGCTGGTTTTCCCGACCAAAGTTCTCCTGGCAGTTTTCCTGTTGGGAAAACCGGCCGTGTGTACAGGGGAAAAGGGACCGAGCCGGTTCTCGGTTTTCCCCTTGATTTTCCCATCGGTCTTTTGACCGCCGGCAAAACCGATCATGTGTACTAGGCATCACAGTTCATCTACCTTTTCCCGTAGCTCCTTTGACAATTCTTTTTTTTCCACATGACTCAGAATCCAGAAATATCAGTGCAGCACTGAAAGATGCAAGGGTCTGTCAGGAGTCCAGAAACGCATTGACCTTTTATACACACACACTAATTACAAGCAAACAGATCACACGTGAGGATGTTTACCTTTAATAGCCATTCAAACCCCTTTGGGTCAACTTGTGTGCATGTTATCAGGCCAAAATCACCAGGGTATGTAAACTGATCAGGGTCATTTGAGTAGTATCTGTTGCCATTATGATTTAAAAAGAGTAAACACAGTTGATTGATAATAAATGGCTTCAGCCAAACACTATTCATGAGTGAAATAAATGTATTTGTGTTATTATTCATATTCTCTTTAAAATGGACTAGAAATCATAAATTCTGCCAGGCTACATAAACTTATGAGCACAACTGTATATTAAAGTTGCACCACAAAATATGAAAAAGTAAAATGTGATATATTTAAAGAGCGAGAAAAACATGATTATGAAACTACTGTATAAAGACATATATGCAATACATAAGAAATGTATCAAAGGAAGGATACTGACAGAAACCCAAAGAACATCTCTATACTGATGACACATGAGCTAAAGCAAGAATAACAGCTAGATAAGTACATTATTTCAAGAAAAGATCCACATTGTATCTATGGTTCATGCCAGTGGGTGTTCTCGTATGGAGGTTTTAAAATTCACCAGACCTCCCTTTTAAGGAGCTTCTGGTGGATGTCACCCACTTTAGGAAATTCTTTAACCCCTTCTAAACCACAACATTAAGGCTTGGTTCAAACATATGTAAATTGGATGAGGCTTACACCACATCCAATTCACAGAACATTTTAAAATCTATTTGTTTGAATGGATCTGGTTCACATATATGCGTTGCATTCGCACTCCACATTGTCCAAAAAACATTGGCATTGCAGTGCGAATTGCAGGCACATAATCTTCTATGGGAACGCATCTGATTCGCAGATGCGTTCCATTCTGAACACTCTCCCTCTCTTCACTACACCTGCTCCCTCTCAAAGGTCAGCTGATCTGCAGCTACAATGGAGAGGAACTGCGGAACAACTGCTTTTTCTCTTCGCAGAGAAATCTGAGGTGGAATTTGCAATGCACATGTGTGAACCCAGCCTTAAAGGAATTAAGGATACTTGCATGAGACAATGGATAAACCTTTGTCACTAGGATAGGAAGCTCCGTGATAATGTTCACTAATTCTAGCCCATAATGGGTGGATTGTGTTTCCTACATAATGCAATTTGCATGCTGCACACTCTATTAGGTAGGTAATATTATTGGCACTGAATTTAATATAGTTGCGAATAGTTAACTTTTTGCCTGTAGCACAAGATACAACATGTTTATGTTCCTTGCTGTGTCTATTACAAAAGCGACAGGTGTTGAAGCCACATACATATGAGCTCTGGACATGTGACCATGTCTTATTACGAACAGAGGATAAAAATAGGTTCAGAGATAAAAAGTTTGGGAGCGACGGCTAGAGAACCTGCATCCCACGGACAAAATGATCCTTTCTACAGAATTAGGCCTTGTGTGTACAAGGCCTAATTCTGTAGAAAGGATCATTTCGAAATATTTCCCATTTGCTATTTTGTCCGAGGAACTCGTCGTAAATGAAACATTGTTTTCCTTGACAAGTTCCTTGTTAGGCTTGTCGAGAATCTTGCCATGCTTTCTTTGCGTACACACTGTCAAGACAAAATCTCGTTGTTCTCAAACGCAGTGACGTAAAACACTTACGATGGCACTATAAAGGGGAAGTTTGATTCCACTGGCGCCATCCTTCTGAGCATGTGCGGGTTTCTAAGCATACATACAACCGTTTTCCTTGGCAAAAAAGCTCTGCCACCAAGTTTCGTGATGGATTCTGTCGAGGAAAACGGTCGTGTGTACGAGGCCTTACATTTTCACGAAAAGGTGGTGACAAATATTATAGGGTTTTGGGTACGGTTAGAGGCACCTGCCTCATGGATCCCTCTGCTGTCCCTCCTAGATTTTTTTTTTCTAAGTCTAGTTAAAGATAAAAAAGTTATGCTCTAAAAAAAAGCAACAGACATTACAATAAATTCCAGAAGATTATTGTCATACATGCTATATAGGGCAGGATGAAATCTCAAAGCACTTAATGCTATATCATGAGGGATACAAGGGTAGAGGGATTTTACATCCATGGTAAACCAGCAAAATGGCTCCTGCCAATAAAAACTTTCAATGTGGGATAGTACTGTAGAGGTATCCTAATGTGGCCAGATAATCTGGCAACCAATAGTTGTAGGAATTGATCAATCCACTGTCTCAGTGCCTCAAATAAAGAACCAATGCCTGGCACAATTGGTTGACCCTGTACAGGGACGGAGTGCTTATGGAGCTTTGGTAAGTGGTGAAAGTCTGGGACTAGTCAATGGTCAACAAAAAGGAATTGGACTGTTTTCAACGTGAGGACTACCATTTCCTCTCCACTATCTAAAAGACTGGAAACTGTCAGTCCCTGATTTAAGTCCCTTTCAACTAGCGACTGGAAAGTTTCTACTGCACCACTCCTGGTATGTACGGGGTAAAAATATTTATCATCCTTGTGTATACTATCTGAATCCATCCCATACACACTGCCCCTCTGTGGCAAGTCCTCCCTACTCCCCCTAACCTTCCCTTCTCCCGCTTCCTTATTCTTTCTTTGACTTTACTTTTTTTCCGCTCTAACGGGGATCACCTCCATGTACTACTACCATTGAGGTAGTTGCCTATTCCTTGGCAAATTCACTCTCAGCATGCAGGTCTATTTGGTTTTGTACACAAGCACCTTATATTTGAACTCTAAACTGCAAATGTATGGCTCAGTGTACATTACCACCGACAGGCAGGGAGAAACATTTGGTGGAGGTGACACTTGGTGTGACCAGGTCCTCTCTCATAGGCTCCAGGGGCAGGAGAACTCATGTGGTGAGGAGACCATGGCCCAAGAAGATAATGAGTAGGGAAAATGTCTGGTTCACAGGGCAGGACATAAGCTTGGCTCATTGAGAAAACTGACTTTGATCTACTAGACTGCAGGGTGGCTTAGGAAGAAGTGTTAGAAAGCAAGACTGAGGCGTAAGGTTTTTTTATGCTCAATGCAGTATTTATATAGAAATGTTGTTCCTGAAGTTGGGCTTTAAAGTGACATCTTAAAAAAAGTATTAAACTGAACCAATTGGAAACATGACGTGGTCAGACCACGCCTCGATTAGTCTGTGTCTCTCCCTCTCCAGTGCAGTATTCACGCAAGATAGAATTTGGCGGCTGAATGAAAGTTTGCTACATAATCCAGAGGTTAAAAAGGATGTGGAAAAGGAGATTGCGGCATACTTTCAGGTCAATGATACGCCAGGGAGTGACCCAGGAATGGTGTGGGAGGCTCACAAGACAGTCATCAGGGGAATCCTGATAAAATATGGATCATACTTGAAAAAAAAACGGGAGAAACAGATTAGGGAAATACTACTGGAGATCCAGAGACTGGAACTCCAACACAAAAAAACACAATTACCTACAGTAGGAAGGGAATTAGGTCAATTAAGAAGACAGATTGCAGAGATTATGCGATTTAAAGCTAAAGCCACTATACAAAGAGGTAAAAAGGTGAATTACGAGTTGGGGGATAAATGCAGTAAATTACTGGCAGGGAAACTGAAGGAAAAGAACAGGGCAATTTATGTACCGCAAATTAAAGAAAAAGGAGGACAGTTAGTAAAAAAAACCAAGAGAAATAGCCCAGAGATTCAGGGAGTTTTATTCCTCATTATATAACCTACCTCCAGTAGACAATACAAAGGGGGGGATAAAAGAATATCTCTCTGATGCAGGAATGCTTAGACTGCCATCCCCAGCTCGGGAGTGTCTAGAGAGCCCTATTACCACTATGGAGGTTGAGGAAACCCTTAAAAAAGTAAAATCGGGGAAAGCCCCAGGGCCTGACGGTTTCCCAATAAGTTACTATAAAGAATTTCCCACGATTCTAACAGGGCAGATGTCAAAATTTTACAATGAGTTGGGCTGTGCTGCGGCATTCCCTGCGGATGCACTCGTAGCCCACATTACCGTGATCCCTAAAGAAGGGAAGGATCCGGCGGAATGCGGCAGCTACAGGCCAATTTCATTGTTGAATGCGGATTTAAAACTCTTTTCAAAAATCATTGCCTCTAGACTCCAACCATGGATAACACAGTTAGTAGATCAAGACCAGGTAGGGTTTGTCCCTGGACGCGAAGCCAGGGACAACACGATTAAAACTCTTAACCTGGTGCACTGGGCTGGAGAAAAAAAGATTCCCTGTGTATTCCTGAATACCGATGCCGAAAAGGCTTTTGATAGGGTGAATTGGCGGTTTTTGGAAGAAGTGCTGAGACAGGTGGGTTTGGGAAACCGGATGGTCAGATGGATTATGAGTGTCTACACGAACCCACGGGCCTCAGTAAGAGTAAACGGCGTAACATCACGTCCCTTCAAGATTTCGAACGGAACAAGACAGGGATGTCCCCTGTCGCCACTGTTGTTCGCTCTCACATTGGAACCCCTAATAAATAAAATCCGACAAAACCCGGATATTCAGGGGCTACAGATGGGAGAGCGGACACATAAAGTGGCAGCATACGCAGACGATCTGCTCTTTGCAGTGACTAACCCCCACGTGTCATTACCCAACCTAATAAGAGAAATTGAGATGTATGGAAGACTATCTAATCTGAAAATAAATAATAACAAATCAGAAGCAATGAGCATTGAGGTTCCAAGCCAAATGGGAGAGGTACTAAAAAAGAACTATAAGTTTAAATGGGAAAAGGCCTTAAAATATCTGGGGACACACATTGCATCGGACATAAGAAGCACTTATAGATTGAATTTCCCCCCACTATATAATGAAATAAGAGTACTCCTAGATAAATGGGGACTCGGGATGCACTCGTGGTTTGGGAGGGGAAGTATAGTTAAAATGTGTATTCTACCAAAGGTGCTGTATTTGCTTCAGGCCTTGCCAATCTCCATCCCAGCAGTTTTTCTTCGACAGGTAAACGCCTTATTCATGAAGTTTATATGGGCAGGGAAGCGAGCCAGAATTAAAAGAGATCTGCTGAGAATGCCAAAGGCTTATGGGGGGATGGCAGTCCCAAATATAGTTAAATACTATAGAGCAGCACATTTAACAAGGCTGGTAGACTGGTGCAGGCATAGGGAGGGTAAACGTTGGGTTGAAATAGAGCAATATGCTAGCCCGGTTCCTTTGAATAGAGCACCGTGGTGCTATGAAGCACTCCCGGGGGACCTTAGGAGACATCCTATAATAGGGACTACCCTACGAATTTCAGCCAAAATATGCAGAAACAAGAAACGTTCACCAGGTAAATCACCACTATTACCTATAATAGGAAATCCAAATTTCCCACCTGGGATGGAGAGGGGCACAGCCGGGAAGTTTAGAGTGAAAGGCCTTAATCAGGCCTCAGATTTCGTGTTATTGGGTTCATGGCCCTCCATAGGGGAGCTAATGAGGGTGGGTGGCCCATTTGAGCTTAGGATGTGGCAAGCATTGCAGGTAAGCCATTTCCTGAGATCATTGGGCCAAGCAATGGAATTTCAAAGACAACTGACGGCACTGGAGAGAAGCTGTAGCGGGGTGGAGCCACTCTCAGGAGTGCTATCCAAAATGTATGGGTTTCTGAACACACCCCCAGAAGAATATGTGATGCCGAGCATTAGTAAGTGGGAGAGGGACTTGGGGAGAAGTTTCAGCCCAGACCAGCATAAGCAAATAATCGCCCGGGCTCTTAACACTTCAAGATGCTCGAAAACCCAAGAAGCTAACTACAAGCTTCTTACCCAGTGGTATTATACCCCAGAAAGGTTACATAAATTTGATAACGAAGTAGAGGAAAACTGCTGGAGATGTGGGGAGGAACAAGGAACGCTTTTACATGTGTTTTGGTCATGCCGAAAGGTCAGACAGTACTGGGAAGAAGTACGGAGAATCACCCAAAAATTTACTGAAGATCTGATTCCAGATGACCCTGCCTTCTTCTTGCTGCATTTATCACAGATTACGGAGCAGAAGTATAGGAAGTCGGTAGTGTGCCATCTGGTTAATACAGCAAGGGCGGGTATTACCTTGAGGTGGAGGGACCCAAGGCCCCCATCTATCGCGGGATGGCTTAATCGGACTCAGGAGGTAGGAGCAATGGAAGACCTGGTTCTTTCTGCTCATAATAGGAGTGTGCAATATAAAGAAACCTGGTCAAATTGGAATCAATTTATAAGAACAGAGGAAGGGAAGAGACTTATGGCGGAGGAATGAGGGAGGAGGCTGTCAGGAGAGAACCTGGGATTGAGATTTTTTGAGATTTTTTTTTTTGGTGGGGGGCGGGCGGAGAGGGGAGTAATTTAACCACTTAAAGACCCCCGCACGCACATATACGGCCACAACATGGCTCGTACAGGCACAAGGGCGTAAATTTACGTCCCCGCCTGAGTGCGGTTCGGGGGTCCCATCGGGACCCCCTCCGCGGTGTGCGGGGGTCTCCCTACCTCTGGGGGCGATCCGGGATCTGCGGGCGGATGTCCGTGTTTTCCGCCCCCCCCGCGATCGCTCCCAGCCAATGGGAGCGCGCTCCCAGCCTGTCACTTCCTCCTCCTGTGTTTACACAGGAAGGAGGAAATGATGTATTCTCTCATCGCAGCGCTGTTTCCCAGCGCTGCTGATGAGAGAAGACATGACAAGTAAGTGTGCACCAACACAACACTGACACACACTCACATAGGCATATTAACCCCTTGTGATCGCCCCCCCCACCCCCCTGTCACAGTGTTACTGAATGCAGTGATTTAATCACTGCATTTAGTGTCAGTGTGACAGGCACTGTAAAAAACAGTTAGTGTTAGGTTCAGGATAGCCCCCCCACCCCCCCTAATAAAGTTTTAACCCCCTGATCACCGCCCTAGTTAACCCTTTCACTCCCTATTGCCAGCGTCACTAAGCGATCATTTTTCTGATCGCTGTATTAGTGTCGCTGTTCCCGCTAGGTAGCTATTTTTTTTTATTGCGATTTTTTTTTTTTACTAAAGACATGTGGCTAAATAAATTTTGGCCTAAATGTTTGACTAAAATTTAGTTTATTTGATTTTTTTTTTAACAAAAAGTAAAAAATAGTGTTTTTTTTTCAAAAATGTCGCTCTATTTTTGTATATAGCGCAAAAAATAAAAATCGCAGAGGTGATCAAATACCACCAAAAGAAAGCTCTATTTGTGGGAAGAAAAGGACGCAAATTTTGTTTGGGAGCCACGTCGCACGACCGCGCAATTGTCTGTTAAAGCGACGCAGTGCCGAATCGCAAAAACACCTTGGGTCATTTACCAGCGTATTGGTCCGGGTCTTAAGTGGTTAAGAGAGTGAGGAAATGGGAAGGATGGGTGTATAGACCAACATTGGGTATATGATGAAGTATGAGGAATTGGTATTTTGATTTGTATATGTATGTATATCAGCTATAAGATGTTGTATACTACTTGTTTTCCTTTTTTCTTTATTGAAAACTAAAATAAAAGATAAGTAAAAAAAATAAACTGAACCAAATCTGGACCCTAGACACCTCTGGTCCTCACTGTTATCCTGAGCTGTCAGGGCTCCAACAGCCACTCTGACGGTCTGGGGATTTGAGATCAACATTGTGCTTCTTCATCAGCGCTTCCAGGACAGACAATATGGATTGTGATTGGTCGGCACTGCCACAGAGTGCCCCAAATCACAGGACACTTTGGAATGCAAGAATGATTGAGAGGCCAGTCTCACCTTCTGTACTACATTATGGAGCATCATGGGTGGACCCAAAAGCCAATAGTGAGATTAAGGTAGCCTGGTTGATTTATATATTCCAGAATGCCCTGTGATTCAGGGAGCTCCATATGCTGAAATACTAAGGTGAGCTGACATGCAGGAACTATTTTGCAACAGATACTTGGCAATGATGAAATGTTTGCTAAAATAAATAAACTCACTAAATCAGGTATATACGTACTGTATTTAGCAAACACTTTTTGCAGTGTCATTTCCTCTATTGTGTTGAAATTTTCATATTACAATAGTTTTCTACATACTGAGTGCTAAGTGGGTGTTTGCTACTTGCATGTGTTCAGTTTCAGTGATGCAATAACAGAAAGACTGCTGGGAAAATTAGTGAGACAATCACAGTAGCAGTTTCCATATCTGAGAACTTTTGTAAACCTGTAAGCTGTAGCTTCTACTATGTGCAGGAAAAAAACGGTCTCAGAGACTGGGTAATTACATTTTTAATAAGGGGCAGAGCCACATATATCTCAAAGTACACTCCTTTGGGAGTTCTGTACAGACACAGTATATACTTGCTCAAATGTTATTTTTGCAACAGTTAGCAACAATTAAAGTTTGTTCTGTCCCACCTATACAGTATGTACAACGTGATATATGAAAATAACAGTGTATTAAAAGTCATCAGTGCTTTCAAGGTTTAACAGTAGGAAAGTATATTTTTCCCAAAAGAGACTTTCGAAACCAGCAGCTGTACGCTCGCAGCTCCGCTCACACTTGTATGCTCGCAGCCTCCCTCACACTTGTACGCTTGCAGCACCGCTCACACTTGTACGCTCACAGCCTCCCTCACACTTGTACGCTTGCAGACCCCCTCACACTTGTACGCTCACAGCCTCCTCACACTTGTATGCTCAAAGCCCCCCCACACCTGTATGTTCTCAGCCCCCTAACACCTGTACACTCTCAGCCCCCCTCACACCTGTACGCTCTCAGCCCCCCTCACACACATGTACACAGACACACACATATGTACACAGACACACACATGTACACACATGCAAACACAGACTGGCACACACACACACATGTATATAGACACACACATGTACACATGCACATAAGCACACACACAAATGTACACAGGCACACACACATATGTACACATACAAGCACATGTACACAGACACACACACGTACACAGGCATACACACATATGTACACAGGCACACAGACACACATATGTACACAGACACACACATATACACCACCCCACCCCCCCTTCCTCTTCAGTTGCAAGGTGCTGTTCCTGGTCCCAGCTGTTGTGCAGAACACACGAGGTGTGCACTTGCTGGAATTTACCAGAGGTGGCAGCAAAGAGCCCGATTTCAGTTCAATTACACAGCAGCAGCTGCTGATTCGCACACGTCCCTGCCTTCTCTCATCCCCGCCAGACAGCCGGGCCCTTCTAGACTCTTGGGCCCCTTACAAGTGTGTGGGCTGTACCCCCCCGATGGCAGCCCTGGAGACAGGGATGAAAACTCATTTGGGGGAATTCTAAGAAAAGCTACTCCTTTTCTGGCACTATGGCCCTTTAAAAAGGCCTGTGACAGATTTAAAAATCCCTACCGCCTGTTGAACTTACCCTTTAGGGATCTTCATTAAAATGCTCACTCTACATGATTTAGAGGGGAGAATTTTAGCATTACCAAACCAGTTATTTTGAATTAACCACTTCCGGACTGCACCACCTTACCTATACTGTGACATGGCGACCTGGAAGTTCAAAAAATCCCGCACCTGTACGTGATTTTGTGCAGGTGGTGTAGGGGGCGCTTGCCCGCCGATCCCGCTGTGATTGGACACAGTGGGAGCCAATCAATGGGTCTGTCGGCTGCGATGGCCACCAAAACCTGCCGATCGTTTATAGGAGACATGGAGCAGTGGTATGTCATGTAAACAAGGCACAATGCTAATCTGTCAGTAAGCAAAAGAGTGAACTTCTGTTACAGCTAAGCTGAAACACGATCTCTGCTTTCATCCAATGTAACACTCCCCCCTACAGTTAGAAAGAACCTCCCTAGGACACACTTAACCCCTTGATCGCCTCCTAGTGTTAACCCCTTCCCTGCCAGTATCATTTTTACAGGGATCAGTGCTTTTTTTAAACACTGATCACTGTATTGATGTCACTGGTCCTCAAAAAGTGTCACTTAAGGCCAGATTTGTCCGCCACAATGCTGCAGTCCCGCTAGTAAAAATAAAATAAAAATGGCATAAATCTAACCCATAGTTTGTAAACGCAATAACTTTTTAACCAATCAATAAACGCTTATTGGGATTTTTTAACCAAAAATATGTACCAGAATATATATTGACCTAAACTGATGAAGAAATTAGATTTTTTTTTATTGGGAAAGTTTTATAACAGAAAGTAAGGGTTATTTACGAAAGGCAAATACACTTTGCACTGCAAGTGAAAACTTCAAGTTCAGAGCACACTTGAAATTGCACTGAAAGTGCACTTGGAAGTGCAGATGCTGTAAATCTGAGGCCCCTTTCACACTTATACGACTTGTCCCACGATTTTGGACTGCAAAATCGCGTGACAAGTCATTTTTCATGATTTTCAATGACTACCATTCATATTGGCACAAATTTAAGTTGTGCTGACTTCAAAGTAGTTCTTGCGCTACTTTGGTCCGATTTTGATGCCCCTTACACGGGCATTCCCTGAAAGGGGCCTGAGGGGTAGATTTGAAAGAAGGGGAAGCTCTGTTGATTTTATCATCCAATCACGTGCAAGCTAAAATGCTGTTTTTTATTTTCCTTGCATGCCCCCCTCGGATCTACAGCAACTGCACTTTCAAGTGCACTTTCAGTGCAATTTTAAGTGCACTTTGTGGATTTGCCTTTAGTAAATAACCCCCATTGTTTTTTTATTAAGATTTGTCTGTCTTTTTTTGGTTTATAGCGCAGAAATAAAAACTACAGAGGTAATCAAATACCACCAAAAGAAAGCTCTATTTGTGGGAAAAAAAGGACGTCAATTTTATTTTGGTACAGCATCGCACGACCGCGCAATTGTCAGTTAAAGCGACACATCGCTGTTTCGCAAAAAATTACCTGCCCAGGAAGTGTGTAAAGCCTTTCCGGGGCTGAAGTGGTTAAAAAGTACCCCTTCCTTCTCAGAAATATAAAATAAAACAGCTTTGACCCAGCTTCCAGCCAAGACACCCTGATCTTCAAGGATTATGTCTACCAAGGTCCATATTTCCAGAAAAAAATATGGGACCAGATTCTCGTAGATGGGCGCATCTACGAGCGGGGCTTAGCGTATCCTATTTACGCTATGCCGCCGCAACTTAGAAACGCAACTGCCGTATTCTCAAAGCGTCCAGAGTTGTGGCGGCGTAGCATAAATGGCCCAGCGTAAGCCTGGATAATTCAAATGTGGATGAGGTGGGCGTGTTTTATTTAAATTAATCATGACCCCACGTTCTTGGTGTTTTTTTGAACTGCGCATGCGCCGTCCATGGACGTATCCCAGTGTGTATGCTCCAAATTATGCCGCAAATACATTGGTCTCGACGTGAACGTAACTTACTCAAAGCCCTATTCGTGAACGACGTAAACGATGGAAAAAAACGACGCTGTACCGACGTCCATACTTAGCATTGCATACGCCGGACCTACGCAACGTTTCCCCTCATATAGCAGAGGTAAGTTTACGCTTACGCAAACAACGTAAACCACGACAAGCGGGCGCAAATACGTTCGGGAATAGGCGTAAGTAGCTCATTTGCATACTTAACATGGAAATCGACGGAAACGCCACCTAGCGGCCAGCGTAAATATGCAACTTAGATACGACGGTTTAAGTGACTTACGCCAGTTGGATCTAAGGCAAATCTATGCGTAACTGATTCTAAGAATCAGGCGCATAGATCCGACGCCGCAAAAACAGAGATACGACGGCATATCTGGAGATACGCCGTCGTATCTCCTTTGAGAATCTGGCCCACGGAGTTTAATATTATTATACAAAATACAATCTACAATATTTAATCTAATGTAAACATTTCTTGAAGTATTTAGCTACAACATTATGTAAGTAATTGTAACATATTACCTGGAGAACAGCTTTGGGCATATTCTTTTTTTTTTATATACCTTTAAACCACTGAGAGCTGCAGAGAAGAACAGAGAAGGCTGAATGAAGCCCATAAACCCCTGGTATAGTGAATCAAGATGCATCAACTGTATGTCCACTACTTGATGCCAGACCTTTGATTTATCAATATTTGTACACACTGGTCAACATGGAGCATACGCTTTAGTTATTATTGTAAAATGTACTTTCATTTTTATTTATTTGGCTATGCAACTTTTACATGCTTATTGTACTGTTTTACAGATTTGTAGATGTGTCCTCTAGTTGCTCTCGGTATTTTAGTCACTTAGCCTCATAAAGTGCTGTGCTGACATAAAATCTCAACCACATCGAGATACAAAAAGTTTATTGTTTTTAAACAGTCCGCAAATTGGTACACTTGCATTGTGAGAGAGGAACAATAAGACTCAACTACTGTGAAAAACTACTGTACATGAAAAAGAGCCTGTATATATAATTAGTAAATAGGCCTGCCCCATGAACAGATATAATTACAAATGATAAGAAAATGGGTTACTAGACATTAACTGATATTATTATTTAGACTTAGCTGAACATTTTCCCATATATATCCAATAAAAAATAAAAAATACATAGTTTTACTTTGAGAAAAATAACTCTAATGGTATTTATTTTTTACAGGTTCAAAGATGTTTGCAGCCCTTTTCGCTGTCCATTGGACAATTGGAGAAGGTGAGAGATTTGATGCTGGGCAATATGGAGAGAGGACTGCAAGTAAATCCAGAGAAGCAGTCAACTTTAAAAATGCTTCCTACATATGTCCGCTCAACTCCAGACGGCACAGGTATAGTATATTAATTATTTTCCAAATACTTTGGTGTTAGCATAGAATATTGATGAAATTGTACAGGTACTCTTACGATTGCAATAAGATTGAGGTCCATGTGTCTCTGTTTCAGTGCTCATTGAGAGCTGTCTGGCATGCAAGGCTCAATATACATAGGCACTCCTGAGATTATTATGTGACAGTTTTTGTGCCTGGTGATTAGCTGCCTAGCCCTAACCTCTTCACCATTGCAGTAATGGGTGAGGATCATATACTGTACCATACCTGGAAATACTAGGAATTTCTGGGAGCTCCAAAGGATGAACACAGTGATAGGAATGCAAAGCAGGAGTATTAGATTTTCCTGCTTTATTGCATACAAATTTAAACTCTTAGGCCCCATACACACGAGCAGACAGATTTGTTCAAATCTGTCCGTCCGACAGATTTGAACAAATCTGTCTGCTGGGATTTTGGTTTGCTCGCGTGTACACACAAGCAAACCAAAATCCCCGCCAGCAGAGAGCGCGCTGACGTGTCGGTGACGTGGCGGTGACGTTGACGCCGCCACGTCACCGCACCAGGAAGTAAAACACTTCCGCGCATGCGCCGAATCCATTCGGCGGCGGTGCGGCGGCGGTGCGGGACGAAATGTCTGCTGGTAAGTGTACTAACCAACAGACATGTCGGGCGGACGGATTCCCACCCGATAGATTTCAAAGCATGCTTTGAAATCTGTCGGGTGGCCAAATCCGTCGGCTCGGCCGTACACACGATCGAATCTGTCTGCTGAAACGGTCCGGCGGACCGTTTCCAGCGGACAGATTTGATCGTGTGTACGCGGCCTTAGGCCGCGTACACACGATCGAACATGTCCGCTGAAACCGGTCCGCAGACCGGTTTCATCGGACCAGTTTTCCATTGGACCAAAGTTTTAAAACACGCTTTAAAACCTGTCCGATGGAAACCTGTCCGTGGGACAGGTTCGATGGTTAGTACACAAAAGCATCGGACCAAAAACCCACGCATTGAACTTCGTTTTTTCATCACGTCGTTGTGTTCTACGTCACCGCGTTCTGGTCTGATCGGATTTTGGTCCGATGGTGTGTACGCACATCAGACAAGTTCAGAGAGTTGTCTGAGGAAAGCGGTCCATCGGACAAGTCTCATCAGACATGTCTGATCGTGTGTACAGGGCATTAAGGTTTGACCTTATTCTATATGGTTTTAGTAAAATTGAAGACAAAAATCAGCAGAAAATCTAATAGTGAGTATGGGGTCTGAAGTTAAATTTTATCCGATGAACGATCTTCCGATTTTCTGATTGTTAGTATGCTGCTTTTGACAGCCGATTACGAATTTTAGTCAGACAAAAACTGGATGTGAAGGCTTGAAAATTTGTGTCTGATGTGACCACAACGTCCAATTTTCTTTTCAGTAGTATGGTTTTCTGACAAAAAATAAAAATCTGAAGAGCAAGATTGGGCATGCTCAGAAATTAAAGAATATATACAAAACAATTCAACACATTACGTCACTTCTGACGTTGAATTCTTTTGTCAGAACATTTTCTGATGGTAAGCACCCTCTTCACTTTTGATTTGAGACTAGCATCCAACAAAAAATTGACGAAAATTTGTCCAATAATCTGACCATGTGTACAAGGCTTTCAAGTATAACTAAAGGCAAAACTTTCTGACCCAATTGGGGAGATTCTTCCCCTGTGGTTGTCCTGTTTGCCATTATCACCAAGTGCAAAAGTAAAAGAAAATCCCACATTTTGGGTTGTCACTAAAACAGAAGTAGAGGGGAAATATTCAAATAGGGTCTCTACTTCTGTTGACTTTGGTAACAACTGGGTATTTCCTTTTGGAGGGATTTTTCTCTTACTTATTGCTTTTACTATGGGACAAGACATGAAGGGAAATCTCCACAAAGGGGGATAAATGGCATAAAAAAAAAAAAAACTTTACTACTACTACTTTAACTGCTTTTCGTGTTAGTAATAGCCAATAGGCGTATGCTTTCATCAGGATGTCAACCACAAGCATTGGCAGCTGTTGTATCTCACGCTTGTTTGCGCAATTCTTTTTCTACCTAGTAAAAATCATGATTTTGTTTTCAAGTGAAAAGTGTTTGTAATCTATGGTTTATATGTTTTATTTAACGATATAATTAAGAGGTAATTGATAATAAAAAATGTTAATATACTGACAATCCTCATGCTGCAGGTGTGCTATAGCATACCAGATGCTTTGAATTCTCTAGGATGAAAGCTAAGCTGTTTTCTTGAGTATAAAGTGAATTTGGGGCAAAGGCTGAAATGTACTGAACACTGGCTTGCCAGAAGTGCCCAAGATAAAGATATTCAAGGATCCTTGGAGGTTAATAACTGTAACACGAAAACAGTAAGATGTTTTTAAGATAATGCCTTGGTCAGGTCATACTACCAAAGTCATTTGCTGTAGGTTAATGAAATTGCTAAGCTAGGTCATTGAGAGAAGCAAGGCTATAGCTGTGTTTGTCTGAAAATGGAGTTAATGCTGACTTCCCAACAAGCTAATATTGCTTAAAATCTCTTACAAATGACGTGCAAATGAATCAGCCATTATATGGAGGACCCACCAAGACTAGAGACCTGGGACAAGAAAAGCTTTTCCTTTGGTTGCTTATACTGTCCTGTTTGCAATGTACAAGTTAGCTATAGCATTAAACGGCTACATTTTTCAGATCTGGCAATAAACATATATGGAGTTGTATAGTTATGACTTGGCTCAGGATGAGCAGACAGATCTACTTTATGTGTTTGATTAGCAAAACAGCAAGCAAAAAATATTGCCAATAAGGATTGCTAAGCCTCATTTATTTTAAACACAGCCTTACAAAAAGAAGCTGGTCACAAAGTAGCGAGGAATGTTTAAGAGGCTATCCTGGCTCCCCTTGGCAGATTTCCTGTGATACAAAATGAATATATTATAAACACATAATGAATCAGATGCAAACACATATAGCAACCAGTGTGAATACAAAACACCAAGAATATATAAACTGCAATTTATTATTTTTGGAACTTTTTTATTTTAACGTTGCATCGATTAGTGCTTTGTTTTCTTGAATGTTAAGAGTATTGTGACAAGATAAATGTACAACTAGAACATTTTCTGCTCTTTCTTTTTCAGCTAGTAATTTTATAAAAAAATAACTGCCAGTATGATATCTGGAATAGTTTGCTAAAATAAAATGAAAGTGAGATAATTGTAGAATGAACTGGTTGCATTTAATCTGCTCTAAGAGCACTTCCCTCCCACTCAAATGCTATTGGCTGCCTTGAAGGTGACCCACTTGTCTACATGGACTGCAATGTTTTCTTTAGGCTTTTCATTTTTTTTTGTTATTTTCTGTTAACCAATCTAGCAGGACATGAGCCTAGTGATTGAAGGGCATAGAGGGCTGTGAAATCAGTGAAAAAATAGTTTTACTAAAAGTGAAACATGTGACACATCTCTGGACTCTTAGGCCGCGTACACACGATCGAACATGTCTGCTGAAACTGGTCCGCAGACCAGTTTCAGCGGACATGTTCGATCGTGTGTACGGCCTATCGGACAGTTTTCCAGTGGAAAAAAGTTTCTAATCATGCTTAGAAACTTGTCCGCTGGAAACCTGTCCGCCGGACAGGTTCGATGGTTAGTACGCCCAACCATCGGACCAAAATCCCGCGCATGCTTCAAATTGATTTGACGCATGCTTGGAAGCATTGAACTTCCTTTTTTCAGCACATCGGTGTGTTCTACATCACCGCGTTCTGGTCCGAGGGGATTTTGGTCCGATGGTGTGTACGCACATCAGACCAAAAGACCACTTCAGACATGTGCAATGAAAACAGTCCGTCGGACCTGTTTTATCGGACATGTCTGATCGTGTGTACGCGGCCTTATAGTGCCTTCTCCAAGAGAAAAGTAAAAAAAAAAGAATGTGGATGCAGCCACCATATTTAAAGATTGATAAGCTGTCATGTATTACATTTTTGCATCCTAAAACTAAAATCTCTGTATGTACAGACATGCACATTCTAACACTATCCTATCTAGCCCTGTAAAGAAAAAATGAATATACATACCTTTTCTGAAGCCGACCTGACTTGATCTCCAGCGACGGAAGCTCTGCAGAGGACACAGACAACAACGGCTGTGAAATGAATTGGAAGTGATGTCACCCATAGACTTAGACTAAAACTAAATGATGGTGTGCTTCCCTATGCATGAAAGTAAAATTTGAAAAATATATATATATAAAACTATTTTCACCCCCTTTGTTATGAAGCCCAAAAACAGCTCTGGTGCAACCAATTACCTTTAGAAATCACATAATTAATTAAATGATGTACACCCTTTTGAAAGGCCCCAGAGGCTGCAACACCTAATCAAGAGGCACCACTAGCCTAACACTGCAATGAAGACCAAGGAACTCTCCAAACAAGTAAGTGACAATGTTGTTGAGAAGTACAAGTCAGGGTTAGGCTATAAAAAAAATATCCAAATCTTTGATGATTCCTAGGAGTACCATCAAATCTATCATAACCAAATGGAAAGAACATCGCACAACAGCAAACCTGCCAAGAGACGGCCGTACACCAAAACTCACAGACCGGGCAAGGACGGCATTAATCAGAGAGGCTGCACAGAGACCTAAGGTAACCCTGGAGGAGCTGCAGAGTTCCACAGCAGAGACTAGAGTATCTGTACATAGGACAACAATAAGCCGTACGCTCCATAGAGTTGGGCTTTATGGCAAAGTGGCCAGAAGAGCCATTACTTTCAGCAAAAAACAAAACGGTACGTTTTGCGTTTGTGAAAAGGCATGTGGGAGACTCCCAAAATGTATGAAGGAAGGTGCTCTGGTCTGATGAGACTAAAATTTTACTTTTTGGCCATCAAAGAAAACGCTATGTCTTGCGCAAACATCACATCACTCAAAGAACACCATCCCCACAGTGCAACATGGTGGTGGTAGTGGGGATGCTGTGGGGATATTTTTCAGCAGTCGGGACTGGAAAACTGGTCAGAGTTGAGGGAAAGATGGATGGTGCTAAATACAAGGATATTCTTGAACAAAACCTGTACCACTCAATGTGTGATTTACAGAGAATGGTCAGAAAAAGAGAAAATATCCAGTGAGCAGCAGTTGTGTAGACAAAAATGCCTTGTTGATGTCAGAGGTCAGAGGAGAATGGGCATACAGGTTAGTGATGATAGAAAGGCAACAGTAACTTAAATAACAACTCATTACAACCAAGGTATGCAGAATACCATCTCTGAATGCACAACTTTGACCGAACCTACTACAGTAGCAGAAGACCACACCAGGTGCCACTCCTGACAGCTAAGAACAGGAAACTGAGGCTACAATTTGCACAGGCTCACCAAAATTGAACAATAAAAGATTGTAAAAATGTTGCCTGGTCTGATGAGTTTCAATTTCAGCTGCAAAATTAGGATGGTAGGATCAGAATCTGGTGTAATGAAAGCATGAATCCATCCTGCCCATTATCTTTTCAAATATGTTTATTGACTTTGGCAAACAAAGAGATAAGCAACAATACAATGTCAAGAAACACAGTACCGACCTCACTGTGAAACAAAAAGGAAAAAAAAAATAGTGACACAACCATATAGGAACAAAAGCAAAGAAAGGAAAAATATACCTGCCTACCTAATATAGTAGAAAGGGCCTAGCATCCTACTGCTGAATGTGGATGCGTCGGTCCCTAGAGCCGGTATGGTGCAGGCATCTAATTCTTAGGCCGCGTACACACGGAGTGACATGTCCGATGGAAACAGTCCGCGGACCGTTTTCATCGGACATGTCTCCTCGGTATTTTTGTCCGGCGGTGTGTACACACCATCGGATCAAAATCCCCGCCGGCAGACAGCGCGGTGATGTGGCGGTGACGTTGACGCCGCCACGTCACCGAACCAGGAAGGAAAATACTTCCACGCATGCGTCGAATCCATTAAGTGTACTAACCAGTGGACATATCCGACTGACATGTCTCCGGTGGACAAATTTTAAAGCATGTTTTAAAATTTGTCCGCTGGCCAAATATGTCTGCTAGCCTGTACACACGATCGGAGATGTCTGCTGAAACGGTCCGACGGACCAGTTTCAGCGGACAAATTCGATCGTGTGTACGCGGCCTTAGACCTCTACACAAAACATCATTAAATGAACCGATAATTCAGTAACCTCTTATTGATACATAGGCTAATCATTCTAAGAGCCACATTTCGTTGAGAACCATAGAGTAGAGTGACACAGGATGAGAAGAAACAAAAAGTAAAAAAAAAAAAGAAATAACAATATAATTAAGGAAGGATATAAATCAAAAACGTCATAGCAAGAGAAAAGGCAAATAGATCCAATACCAGTACAAGTACGAATATGAAGAACACATGCGAATCAAGGAAGATTAAAGGTGTCTGACTCAATATTGAACCATAAATCTCAGGTCTACATTCTAAGTTGGCAGGGAATTCAAGGCAGGGCACTAACCTAAAACGTCATATTTGGATGACCATGGGTCCCACAGAATATTAAATGAAGATAGTGTACGGGATTGAATGGCGAAGTGTTTTTCATAAGAATGGTGCACATTAACTCTTTGAATTACTTCAGAGATGTTGGGGACAAGGGTAGATTTCCATTTAGAAGTAATTGTTAATCTAGCAGCTATCAAAACATGAGTCACTATATTTCTATATCAAAAACATATAAAACAGCGCTAATATGTGGATAATCCACATACGTGAAAAGATAGAATTATTGAAAACAAATGATATGAACCCGTGAGTAAATAAAGTGATTCAAACAAAAACAAAAGTTCATATGAAATGAAATCACACAAAACTCAAATCGGAAATCTTCACAATATTCTTCCACCACACCCGATGTGCAAAATGAATCCTCCACCAATTCAATTGGCAACTCACCAGAGCAAGTTGCCTGACACTCTCGTGTTTAGGCAAAATCGCATAAAGTGTAATCCTTGACCAATCAGGTTGAATTCCAAATCCAGTGTTATGGTATATGAGAAACAAAATGAAAAAAGGATATGATAGTGTGATAACATAAAAATAGTTTAATAACACACCACATAAAACTACAAAGGTTGCACTCACAAACGTGAAATAAATCAAAGGCGTGAATCAAACAACAGTAGAACTTCCTCCATATTCAAAAGGCTGATAAACCATGGTCTCGGCGGACCTATGTACACAATCAGATGGCTCTCACCGTTCCACCTGCACTGTAATTGTTCCCTTGGTTGGTGTAAAAAAACTCACGAAATGCTGATAAACTGGCATGCAGAGCGGTGTCCCCACGTTGGTTCAAACGTGTCAGATGTTAAAAATGTAGCTATGTTAACATCTGACACGTTTGAACCAACGTGGGGACACCACTCTGCATGCCAGTTTATCAGCATTTCGTGAGTTTTTTTTACACCAACCAAGGGAACAATTACAGTGCAGGTGGAACGGTGAGAGACATCTGATTGTGTACATAGGTCCGCCGAGACCATGGTTCATCAGCCTTTTGAATATGGAGGAAGTTCTACTGTTGTTTGATTCACGGTTTTGATTTATTTCACGTTTGTGAGTGCAACCTTTGTAGTTTTATGTGGTGTGTTATTAAACTATTTTTACGTTATCACACTATCATATCCTTTTTTCATTTTGTTTCTCATATACCATAACACTGGATTTGGAATTCAACCTGATTGGTCAAGGATTACACTTTATGCGATTTTGCCTAAACACGAGAGTGTCAGGCAACTTGCTCTGGTGAGTTGCCAATTTAATTGGTGGAGGATTCACTTTGCACATCGGGTGTGGTGGAAGAATATTGTGAAGATTTCCGATTTGAGTTTTGTGTGATTTCATTTCATATTAACTTTTGTTTTTGTTTGAATTACTTTATTTACTCACAGGTTCATATCATTTGTTTTCAATAATTCTATCTTTTCATGTATGTGGCTCATCCACATATTAGCGCTGTTTTATATATTTTTTATATTCAAATCACTATGTTTTAATACAATATATATGCTCATTCACTATCACTTTTTTTAAAACAGCAGCTGTTAACTCCTGTATATTTATATATTTCCATCTGAGCGCAGCGGTGGAAGTCACTAGGGCGCATTTTTTGTGACTACCATTTATTTACTATATTTCTATATCGTTTGGGGATACTATTATTAGTTAATGAAAGGAGGGCTAGTTGAGGGGTAGGTACCACAAAGGCGCTAGTTACTGAGGACAATAGTTTGAAAACCTCATACCAAAAACTGCGGACACCGTCGTAGTCCCAAAGTATGTGGTATAAGTTGCCCCTTGACCCACATTGTCTCCAGCATAGACTGGAGTCTGAATTGAAAATCACAGAAAGTCTCACTGGAGTAAGATAGGATCTGTGAAGAATCTTTAGCATGAGATCCCAATGGTTAGTGCAGTGAGAGTAACTAGATCTAATAGCAGCTTTCCATTCTACCTGAGAAAAGGTAGACCCTAAATCCTTTTCCCAATTAAGCATGCTAGAGGTTTTGGAGAACCTATCATGTTGCTGAAGAAGAGCATAGAACCACGACAGGCCCTTAGGCTTATCGTGATTAGACAATAGATAACTCCATGCACCACCATGAAGGTCGTAAGAACAGTTAGGGTGATTGGATCGAAAATGTAGTATTTAAGCCTTAGCGTACGCATGCACGGAGGGGTTTTGGAGAAGTAGATCTCCCCAAAACTGAATACCCTCCTCCAGCCACGAATGAACATTAAGGTGTGGAATCAAAAACTCATAAACTTTGATGCTTGTAAGTTCTTAATGCAATTTAGAATCAGAGTCTGATACCCTGTGAAGCGTATCCCAGGCCGAGAGGGTTGCTACGATGGAAGGCAATGGGGGGGATGTGAAGGACACATTAATCAGTTTGGCTACCAATAAAGAGGGAAGGTCCCTATTTCGTACTAATGTCTTTTCGATTTGTACCCAGAGTTTCTCAGACTCCGGCTCAAACCAGGCCTTTATTTGGTCCAGAATGGCAGCCTTATAGTAGAGACGAATATTTGGGAATCCTGTACCGCTTTTAGTAATATTGATAGGTAGTAAACAAGATTTCGTAACATTGAGTTTATAGTAGGAAACTTCACCATAGTTCTGCAAAATTGCACTGAGTCTAGCAAGGGAAGAGGCCGGGTTAGACAATGTTAATGCCACATCGTCGGCAAACAAACCAATCTTATGGGAATGGTGAGCCACCTCAATTCCTGTAATAGTAGCATCCTCTCTAATGGCCTCAGCCAGGGGCTCCATTAGTATAGTAAATATTATGGGTGATAGAGGACACCCCTGACGGGTGCCATTAGTAATAAAAAAATTGTCAGATAGAGCTTTAGAAGTAAACACTCTCGCTGATGGGGAGGAATAAAATGCTAAAACCGCGGACAAAATCATCCCATGAAGGCCAAACTTTTGAAGAGTCGCTTTGAGCCCCAGTGGACCCTATCAAAAGCCTTCTCTGCGTCAAGTGCTAAAATTATTGTGGGTAATTTTTTGGTTTCTACTATATGGAAAAGGTTGAGTATTCTCCGAGTACCATCAGGAGCTGGTCTGCCTTGTATAAAACCAACCTGATCTGCTTTAACTAATCTAGGGGTAATTTTGGCCAAACGGTTTGCTAAAAATTTTGCGTAGATTTTTAGGTCCGTATTTAATAATGAGATGGGCCTAAAGTTCTGTGGAGAGTCCGGCTTCTTGCCTGGCTTTGGCAAAGTGATGATCGTAGCTTGCAACATTTCCTCAGAAAATGAGGCCGAAGAGGCAGCACTGTTGAACAATACACTCAAGTAAGGACCCAGAGTTTGTGAGAACGTTTTATAATACTCTGACGAAAAGCCATCAGATCCAGGGGACTTATTATTATTTTTTTTTTTTTAATATGTTTTTATTAAAGAAGTTGCATACAAAATACAATAAACGCATATAAACATTTTTCGGGTATGTCATACAGAGAAACAGTAGAAGATGAGAGTCCTCATAGTAATTTACGGGTGTATAAAAACAAGCATAGGGGTGGAGAAGCTCCCAGAACAGGAATTAAAGTAGCACAACAACCCCGTATGACATGGGGGGGGGTAGAGGAGTAGAGGAGGGGGCTGAGGAAGGGCCGAGGAGGGTCAATCATAAAAAATAAAAATAAAAAAAAGAAAGATAAGGGAAATCAGTGTCACAACAACTAGAAATAACAAGAGAGGGGAGGGGGGGGAGGGGGGGGAAATAAGTTAGCGCCCTGAGGGATCTAGGTAAAGAAAAGACATGTTCTCAAAGTTCACCATCTCCGTGGGGGTGAGTGTAAACAACATGTAGGGTTTCCATAGGCGATAGAAGCGCGCCCTGCTTCGTTCATGAGTTAGGTCCGTGGTGAGCTTGTCCTTGTAGAGTAATTTCAACATTTCCTGTTGGACTTGGAAAAGAGCCGGGCTAACATCGGATACCCAGTTCTGTAGGATGGCTCTCCTGGCGAGGAGCAGGCAGATCAAGGTCCAATCTTTGCCAGGGTGTGTAGATAGGGGCGACCAGGGGAGCAGTTGTGTGTCCCAATGGCCGAAGATGAGCAGTAGAGGGTCCTTGGGTAGCTTCAGCAGGGTAACCTTGAAGACATATTGGATAACTTGGTCCCAGAAGGCGGTGATGTATGGGCAAGCCCAAAAACGGTGAGCTAAACTTGGTTTGGGATGCTGGCAGAGGGGGCATTCTGGGGTGGCATGGGTTCTGCTGAAGGGGATGTGGGCCCGATGGACGATTTTGATCTGAGTCTCTCTCCAGATCTCGTTGGGGGTGTTGAGACCATGCAGAAGTTTCTCCACCAGCTCCGTGTCGGGGAAGTCTTTTGACCAGTTGGCTGCAGAAGAAGACTGAAGAGGGGGGGTGGTTTGCAGAAGAAGAGGGAGATATAAGTCCGAGATCTTGTAAGTACCCTGGGCGAGAAGAGTGTCTATGAAAGAACTTTTAAACCGTTTGCTATCATCCCTGCAAGTGTTTTTCAAGAAACTGATGCACTGCCCGTACTGGAATATGTGGGATGGAGGGAGTGAGAACTTGTCTGCCAGGGCTCTAAAACCGATGGGGCGACCCGACTGTGGGTCACACAAAGAGAAAAAGTCCTCAAGGGGGACTTATTATTAGGTAAGGCTTGAATAGTATCAAAAATTTCTTTGGCTAGGATGGGGGCATTTAGTAAATTTAGGTCCTCTTCTGCTAGAGATGGGACGGAAACGGATTCCAGAAAGGCGGAAATGGATTGTGCCGTGGGTTGAGGCGTGGAGCTATCGGTATTTAAGTTATATAGATCTTTATAATACTTCATAAAAGCATTAGCTATATTGACCGGATGGTGTTCTACAACACCCGTATGTGGGTCCTTAATGGAAGGGAGATTAGCTAGTCCTTGCCTATTAGATATATAGTTAGCCAGCAGTTTACCGGCCTTGTTACTGTGAGCATAAAATTTAGCTTTAGTACGTTTAAGTAAATTTTGATGGTTAGAGAGTAGTAGTAAACACACTCTTTGCCTGCATTCAAACAGGTCCTTTTCCGCTTTGTGGGAGGGGTTTTGTTTGTGAATACTTTCCAATTTTGCCAGATTGTTAAGTAAAGTGTTCAACAGTTCCCCCCTTCGCCTCTTATTCCTTGCTGCTGCCTGAATAAGTAGCCCTCTACAAAAAGCTTTGTGGGAACACCATAACGTATTTATGCTAATGTCTCCAGTATCATTCAGTTTGAAGAATTCAAGCAGCTGTTCATAAATTTTTGAGGAAGAGACTGGGTCCGCCAAGATCCCTAGGTTATTTCTCCACAGATAAGATGGTGGAACAGAGCCCCGTCCCCCCCAATTAAATGGAGATCGGAGCGTGGTCTGGCCACGTAATAGAGTGGATCTGAGCAGACACAGCCCTTCGGAGCAGATTAAAGTCAGTAAGAAAAAGATCAATTCTTGAATACACCCGGTGAGGGGAGGAATAGTAAGTAAAGTCTTTCTCTGATGAGTGTAAACACCTCCACGGATCATAAAGTTCCTTTTCTAGTAGAAGAGATTGGAGTTCCTGTCTATTAGCAAGATTGGCTCCCGAGCAGTCCATGTGTTTGTTGACCACACTATTGAAATCTCCGCACAGGAGAAGAGAACCTTTTTTAACTTTATCCACCTTTTTTAACAGGGACCTCAGGAAGGAGCCTCCTATTGGGAGAGTAGAGATTCACTAGAGTATATGTAGAACCATTTAAATCACAGATCAGTATAATATATCTGCCGTTCGTGTCTTTGATAACCTCATGTAGTTGAAAGGCAACTGAATGCCTAATGGCAATAAACACTCCCCTTCTCTTAACTGGCGTGGGGGCATTGAAAACATGGGGGAATGCCTTATGGGAACACTTAGGTAAACTGGTAGCCATAAAATGAGTCTCTTGTACACATAGTACCGCTCCTTTAAGTTTATCAACCTCTCTCCACATCGCAGACCTCTTATAAGGACTGTTCAGGCCATGGAAACTATAGACAAAGCCATCATCCTGGAGAAAAAGGATATGCTGAACTTAGGGATGACCTGACTTCACCCCAACGCAATATTGACTTGTTACCTGTAGATGGCAGCAGAGGAGCAAAAGTAGACAGCCAGAACAAAGTATAGTTGCAAACAATAGATGGTGTGAATCTTCTGTCTGTTGGCAAGGAGACATTTTCCGGGTGTTCCTCAAGTATGACGCAGAAAAAAAGAGAGAAAAAGGAAAAAAAAGGCTCCGGCGCCATCTTGAGGCCCAGGCGTGCTCGTCGGCGGGTAAAAGTCGGTAAGTTTCCACGGCTTACGCTCGTTTTTCCTCTTCCCCATGGAACCACAGCGTGTCTGGGGATCGCTGGCTCACTTACAGGGGTTTCTAGGGCTGAAAAAGTCACTGATAGTAGCTAAGGTTAGGTTCACAGCGCGGAGCTCTCACTTCACTCGACTGTCCGCATCGGCTGCCGGCCACGCTCCCCATCCTGCCCATTATTAACGGTTCAGGCTGGTAGTAGTGGTGTAATGGTGTGAGGGATATTTTCTTGGCACACTTTGGATGCCTTAGTACCAATTTAACTTCATTTAAATGCCACGCCCTACCTGAGTATTGTTGCTGACCATGTCCATTACTTTATAACAACAGTGTACCCATCTTTGGATGGCTACTTTCGGCAGGATAATGCACCATGTCACAAAGCTCAAATCATATCACCACTGGTTTCTTGAACATGACAATGAGTGGACTGTACTCCAATGGCCTCCACAGTCACCATATCTCATCGAATAGAACACATTTGGAATGTGGTGGAATGGCAGATCTGCATCAAGCTATACAGTAAGTTAGACAGTTAGCAGACATTTAATCATTTACCATATCAGAATCATCACTTTTTCTGTATGCCAGTGAATATTTAAAAAAAAAAAAGAAAATGTATTATAATGTGGACTCCAGCATTATGTTGGAAGGATTAAATGTAGGGAGCTAAATGGAACTTGAAGAATAAATAAAGTACATGATCGACTGCACATTGCAAATGTCTGATTATTAGATCCCAACTTTATAAATGAATGAATGAAAAACTGGCCTTCAGAATAGGTGGGTCTTGAGTTTTTTATGGGATTAGAGTTTGCTCTGCTTCTTCTGCCCCTAAATTTCAGTATTGACCCATCACAATAGTGAGCAGTATCATTGGCCAATGAAGCTAGGGGGTGGGGACATTCTATCCACACAGGAAGGTAAATCTATTTGAGCATACCAGAGCACCCATAGTTTATTATATATAGAGTGGTGAGTTAGGCAAAAGACCTAAAGTGCAGGTACCTGTACCTGCCTGCTATGTACTATATTTACAGTAATGGATTGGGTACTTTTAGGCCCATTGCATACTTGAGCTATCTAAATGCTCTGGCTTCGAGGATGAATGCCTGGAATGTAAAAAACCTGCATTATGGGGGTTTGTCCTTGAACGTACAAGGCCCTAAAGGTACATCGTTCAGCCCCTTCCAGTGGCAGGCTGTCATAGACTTTGACTGGCTGCAGGCAGCGGAGTTGGATGTGGCACCTGGTTCTCCTGGGGGCACTAAAATGCGGGGAGGGATGCATGGCAGTTTATTTAGTGTGCAAGGGGTTTGACATCTACTTCAAGTTTGCTTTAAAACAGGCTAATTACTTTGATTGTAAATGGACAGTTGTAGATAAGAAAAGAAAAGTTGTATTTGGGTTCAAAAGAAGTGCATGATTTAAATTGTAAAGAAAAATGTGGACCATTACAATTTGGAGTTTACAATTTTTTTTTTAGAAACCTTTATATGAGTTTTGCTTATGAATACCATTGTACTTAGTGTGTGTGAACAGTATATTTAATATTGTATAAGGCAATACAGCTACATTTCTTACTCTTGTCTTGAATGAATAGCATTTTCTACTCCACGTTGGAAAGATTCCGTCTCTCTTTGTCTTGGTAAACCATTGTCACCTGCACAAAATGTGATTGAAAATCCAAGATTTTTTTGTAAAATGAGGGTTAATCTTTGAATAGGGATACTTGTTCTGTGACAACTGTATAAGAGAGGACTTCCCCTCCTTATAGAGAAATTTCCTCTCACTTCCTGCTGTGTCTGCAGGAAAGATGGGAGATCATTCAAAAGGTCACAGATAGTATAAAAAAAAAACTGATGGGGCTTTAAAAATGTCTTATTCTGTCTGCAACTTAAAAAAATGTCCTACTTGTGCAAAAAAAAAAAAAAATCTCACCTGTCAGTCAAGAAATGTCCAACAGATGGTACAACACTTTTTAGTTAAACAGGTGTGAAATTGAATGTTGTAGTGAAATTGATGAGCCATGTTCCACCTGGCAGGCACTGTTAGCCAAACAGATTTTTTAATGTTTTTTGGACTTAGAGTATATACTACTATACTTTCCCTAAATTCTATATAATCTTAGGTCAGAAGAAATGGCATCTAGATCTGTTAATATATATGAAAAAAATTGTAGCAGCATTTCTGAGTTTCTATAATTTTTTTTATTCCTCTTTGGCTTAAAAATGGCATGACATTGTTCCGAAAATCGGATGGAAAATACCGCTTTGAAAGCGATCGTACGATAATCTGATTGTTAGAGCAGAGCTTTTGAGAGCCAACAGTTCATCCATTATTATCTGATCGGACAGACATTACATTTTTTATCGTAAAAATACCAGATCGTACGATTTTCGTTTTATTAGTACAGTCGACGTCCGAAAATATAATGCAAATACACTACAACACATAACATCACTTTTGTTTTTTTATTCTGTCAAATGAGAATTTTCGGACGCTATGTCGTCCAATTTTCGGGTCATGTGTACAGGGCATTAGACTTGTGTCCTAGCAGTTGTTAGAAAGATTGGTGTGTCAGAGATTTGTCCCTTGAGAGTTTCTGAGGTCTACTGAGCCTTGTGCAGCCCTGTTTTAACAATCCAGTAAAATAAATGATCAGTCAATAACATGTTGCATTCACTGTCCTACTGTGCTTGGTAAAGTTAGGTAAGGTACAGTACTTAAGTGCAAACTGCAGTAATTTAAATGGCAGGGTAGCTACTTTTACTGTAATCTAGCACTGTTTGACTGTGCATACATTATTGTAGCCAAATTCAGTCCTCTGGTGTCTGTATGACCAATTGACAACTGTTCTTGTTGCCTAAAGCAACTTTACTGAACAGGCAGGAATAAAAGGTGAATCTTGTTTAAACAAGCATAAGAACATTCCCTCTTTCAGACACTATAATTATTAAGGCTTACTCTCATAAATATAACATATAACAGCATACTATACAGGAAAAATAAGGGTATTCTAAATATTTTATCTGTTGGCACAACCATACAAGCTTCAGAATACCATTAAAATGTATCAATTCCATATGCATCCACAACAGGGCTGAAGTCCTGTGGGAAGGCGTGGGAACGGAGTTCCTGCACTTTTTTCACAGCAGGAACTCAGTTCCCTTTACAGGACTAGAGCAGCCGAGAGCAGCCGAGCCGTCCGAGCCAATCCTTCACTAAGCGGCGATGCCCAGCTCGAGTCACTGTCAGGGGCAGGCGAACCTTAGTAATCCTTTATGTTACTGGCAGCTTCCTGTATACGGATTCATCAGGTAGTGTGCGGGTATTCCGTCACTTCCTCGATGCCACAATGTCTCCTGGGAGCTTTTGTCATTGTTCCCAGGAGACATTGCGGAGGTCTGACGCGAGTTATCGCAGGATTTAGAAAGAACTTGCGGTTTAGTAATTATGCATATGAGCGTATCATTTTTTTTTTTTGGTGGGGGAGTGGATCTTGGATGGGAGTTCCCAGACTTTTTTCGTCAGGACTTGACCCCTGATCCACAAGATCCATCAATAAATACACAGAACAAGGTTTAAAAACATCAAGAAAAGTTATTTCTGTGTCATAAATTTCTCTAAATTTATTTTTGACTATTTTGTTTTGTGGATTCAAATTTCCTTTAATGTGGCATGCACATATACTTAAATAAACAGGGGTGCATACCTGTATGTGTTATTCAATACTTAGGATGGGGAGTCCTCCATAAATATACTAAAGTAGGTTGGGTATTTAGAAAATACACTACTCAAAAAAATTAAAGGAACACTTTTTAATCAGAACTCCTGAGATATTGATCTGGTCAGTTAAGTAGCAGAGGGGGAGGGGTGTATACATAGGGCATTGTTAATTAGTTTCACTTTCTTTTAATTGAAATTAACAACAGAAGATACAGTGAAAATCTGGGTTGTCTTATATCAGGAATTTGCAATTAGCGGACCTCCAGCTGTTGCAAAACCACAAGTCCCATCATGCCTCAGCCTATGTGTGTCATGTTTGTGACTGTCAGAGTCTTGCTGTGCCTCATGGGAATTGTAGTTCTGCACCATAGAGATAGAGATATCATTTTGCCCCTGTACAAATCATTAGTAAGACCTCATCTGGAATATGCAGTCCAGTTTTGGGCACCAGTTCTCAAAAACGATATCGGAGAACTGGAGAAAGTGCAGAGAAGGGCAACCAAACTGATAAGAGGCATGGAGGAGCTCAGCTATGAGGAAAGATTAGAAGAACTAAATGTATTCATTCTTGAGAAGAGGAGAATAAGGGGGATATGATCAACATGTACAAATATATAAGAGGTCCATATAGTGAACTTGGTGTTGAGTTATTCACTTTTCGGTCAACACTGAGGACAAGGGGGCTGTCATGGATCTTGAGATATTAAAGTGTTTCTACGTGAAATCCTAATTCATGTATTGCAGAAGATGAGACATTGTGGATAGTACATATTGCAAGAGATACTGGAAGTGGCTTAATTTGTCGTGACTAGGTCACTAGGACAATGACACTTCAATGCTTAGCTCCAACTAGTGAAATGCTAAGTGAAGCCAGGCTTGTGAGAGACATTTCATTGTCCAGTGTGTAGAGATGTTAATTCAGGTCGGCTCTTAGACCTTTCTATTGTGTGATAACACTGTTTTGAGCCTTTTGATTATCAGGAGTATTGGATTAGCATGTCATTATCTAAATGAGTGTGATCTCTCAGATGTAGTAATGACCTCCTCTCTATGCGGAGACAAGCTGGCTAGATAACGTATTCTGTTAACTTCACTGATGTCATTATCTACAGGAATGTCATTCTCTCTGAGGTAGTAAAGTCATGCTAAATACATCGGTGCGGAAATGTCTATCTGTATGGAAGCCCCAGTGTGTGAAAAGGGGGTGGAGATTTCATTGTTCTTTGATTGATGACAAGCTTGTAACCTGTATATAACCAGCAGAGTGTTTCAATAAAGTGGAGTTCTGGTTGAACATACATACAACTTGCTTGGTGTGTGTTCTTCATGGATCCAATCGGCACATAGCTGTAGGTTGGATCCCGGAATCTTGGATGACTGGACCATCAGATGTTGCAAGCTGCAATCTGATCGAATAGAAGCAGAGGAGTGTCGGGAGAGCAGGACCTGGGCGAGAAATGGTCTCGTCACAGGGGCACTCTTTAAGTCTAGAGGAAAAGAGATTTCACCTCCAAATACGGAAAGGTTTCTTCACAGTAAGAGCTGTGAAAATGTGGAACAGATTCCCTCCAGACGTGGTTCTGGCCAGCTCAGTAGATTGCTTTAAGAAATGCCTGGATTCTTTCCTAAATGTACATAAAATAACTGAGTACTAAGATGTGTAGGTAAGTTGGTCCAGGGTAAATCCGATTGCCTCTCGGGGGATCAGGAAGGAATTTTTTTCCCCTGCTGTAGCAAATTGGATCATGCTCTGCTGGGGTTTTTTTGCCTTCCTCTGGATCAACTGTGGGTATGGAGTTGGGTATATGTGATGTACTGTGTTTTTTTATTTTGTTTGTTTATTTTTTTATGGTTGAACTGGATGGACTTGTGTCTTTTTTCAACCTGACTAACTATGTAACTATGTAACCATCTGGAGGTCTGCTAATTGCATATCCCTGTCTTATATCTTTGTTAAAATGTTTTATATCCTCATGTTGCGCACAATTTTTATCTGTTTGTCAATTTTTTTTAAACAAATTATTTTGAAAAAAAAAAAAAAAAAATTAACAACAGGTGCACTAGATGGGCAACAATGAGATGACCTCCAAAACAGGAATGTTTTTTCAAGTGGAGGTGTCTGACATATTTTCTGACTGTTTTTCACTAGTTTTGCATTTGGCTAGGGTCAGTGTCACTACTGGTAGCACGAGGCGATACTTGGACCTGATAAAGGTTGCACAGGCAGTCCATCTTCTCCCGGAGGGCACATCAATATGTGTCATTGCCAGAAGGTTTGCCGTGTCTCCTAGTACAGTCTCAAGAGCATGGAGGAGATTCCAGGAGGCAGGCAGTTACTCCAGGAGAGCTGGACAGAGCCATAGAAGGTCCTTAACCCATCAGAAAGAATGGTATCTGCTCCTTTGTGCAAGGAGGAACAGGATGAGCACTGCCAAAGCCCTACAAACTGACCTCCAGCAGGCCACTGGTGTAAACGTCTCTGACCAAACAATCAGAAACAGACTTCACGGGTGTCGGCCTGAGGGCCCGACATCCTCTAGTATGCTCTGTGCTCACTGCCGGACACTGTGGAGCTTGATTGGCATTTTCCATTGAACACCAGAATTGGCAGGTCCACCACTGGTGCCCCATGCTTTTCACAGATGAAAGCAGGTTCACCCTTAGCATATGTGACAGACGTTAAAGGGTCTGGAGAAGCTGTGGAGAACTTTATGCTGCCTGTAACATCTTTCAGCATGACCAGTTGGTGGTGGGTCAGTGATAGTCTGGGGAGGCATATCCATGGAGGTACACACAGACCTCTACAGGCTACACAATGGCACCCTGACTGCCATTAGGTATCGGGATGAAATCCTTGGACCTATTGTCAGACCCTACGCTGGTGCAGTGGGTCCTGGGTTCCTCCTGGTGCAAGTTGTGAGAGCATGCAGCCAGTTCCTGGAGGATGAAGAAATTTATACCATTGAATAGCCCCCATGCTCACCTGACCTAAATCCAAAAGAACACCTCTGGGACATTATGTTTCAGTCCAACCAGGTTGCACCTCAGTCTGTTCAGGAGCTCAGTGATGCTTTGGTCTAATTCTGGGAGGAAATACCCCAGGACACCATCCGTCGTCTCATTAGGAGCATGCCTGATGTTGTCAAGCATGCATACAAGCACTTGGGGGCCATATAAACTACAGAGGACCATTTTGAGTTGTTGCAATAAAATTTCAGCAAAATGGACTAGCTTGCTGCATAATTTTTTCACTTTGAATTTCGGGGTGTCTTTAAATTCAGCCCTCTGTAGGTGGATACTTTTAATTTCCATCAAACGATGTGCCATCCTTTCATTCCTAACATTACCCAGTCCATATCAGTATAGATATCCAGCATGAGATTTTTGCCCGTTGAGATCTCATATGTTTTCAAAGTGTTTCTTAAATTTTTTTGAGCAGTGTATATGTCAAGCACTCCCAACCAAAACATAGTGATGAAATATAAAAGAGGTTAATAAGCCTGCACATATGCAAATTGAATGCACATATTTCTGCATTCAATTCGCATAGCAGGAGAATGTGACTGGCTCTCTGTGGAGCCGGTTCACATATCTCCGCAGTGGGTCCGGTGCGGTGTGCCGGAAAAACGTGTGCCTTTTTTGGTGCATATCAGGTTTGATTTCAGCCCAAATTGAGGCTGAAATCAGACCTAAATCGGTGAACCAGCACGCACTGGACACCTGCTGTGAGCCGCATGCGGCGGCTGCATGAACCTGGCCTAATGATAAAGACTAGACGTGTGCAGGATGAAAAATTCATTTAGATTTGGATAGATTTCTTATGTTACTAATTTCGTTTTGTTTATTTTGTTTTGGAATTTCGTTTTCATTTTGTTTATTCATTTTCTTGAAAAATGATCAACTGATTTGAATTCTGTGTGAGGAATAGCTGGCTGTTAAGGAGCATGCCAGGAATCCAGTTGCCACACTGAGAGCTGAAATTTAAACAAAAGAATGCCGTAATGGAAATTTTTTGAGAAAAAATCCTGAATCCATTCCAGGCCCCTCAGGTCTGGCATGGATTTTAAGGGGAGCCCCATACCAAAAAAAAGGCGTGCCCCGCCAAAATATAAACCAGACTCTTAACTGAACATGCAGCCCAACAGGCCAGGAAAGGAAGGGGGACGAGCAAGCGCCCCCCCCCCCCAGCTCCTGAACCATACCAAGCCACATGCCCTTAAATGGAGGGAGTGCTTTGGTGCAGGGGTGCTCTTGCCTCCCCACCCCAAAGCACCTTGTCCCCATGTTAATGGGGACAGGGGTCTCTTGCACACAACCCTGGGGGCTCCCAGATCCCGTTCCCCCATGTGAATAAGAATGGGGTACTAATTTACCAAAATAGTGTAAAATGTGAGTAAATACTCAACACAAGTTTTTGACAAGTCTTTTATTTAGATTCATCATCAATCAGGACACCCGCCTCACCGCCGGTCCGGGAAAAAAAATGCGTCTTTAATGCGTAGGTATACATTCTAAATTCTTTACATTACTCAAAGTAAGTAATAGTGTTCAGCGGAATACGCCATATTCGATTTCGCGATATTGCGCGAATATATAGAAGAATATTCGCGAATATTCGCTAATATCGAATATTCGTGATATTTTATCCAAAAAAAATGTTGCGAAATTTCGCTAATGCAAAATTTCGCTAATGCGAAAATGATTGCGAAATTCTCATAAACGGAGATAATTTCCTGTATTACTAAACTAATATGCACTAAACACTAACTCTACACTAACTCTACTTAAAAGAAAGGAGAATAAGGGGGAAAAGAAGGGCGGAGAAGATAATCGCGCAATATTCCTATTGCGCGATTATCTTCTCCGCCCTTCTTTTGCATCAGAGCCAATCAGAATAACTTGAATATTCGGCAAAAGGAATATCGCGCAATATTCCTTTTGCCGAATATTCAAGTTATTCTGATTGGCTCTGATGCAAAAGAAGGGCGGAGAAGATAATCGCGCAATATTCCTTTTGCCGAATATTCGAGTTATTCTGATTGGCTCTGATGCGCCCTTCTTTTGCATCAGAGCCAATCAGAATAACTCGAATATTCGGCAAAAGGAATATTGCGCGATTATCTTCTCCGCCCTTCTTTTGCATCAGAGCCAACCAGAATAACTCGAATATTCGGCAAAAGGAATATCGCGCAATATTCCTTTTGCCGAATATTCGAGTTATTCTGATTGGCTCTGATGCAAAAGAAGGGCAGAGTAGCTGATGCGATTCTTTTATGTTGCCAAAAATTCGCAATGCGAATTTTCGGCAACATAAAAGAATCGCATCAGCTACTCGGCCCAGGGTCTCTCTCTAATCATACCAGCAATGCTTTTAGACATCGATGGAGATCACTAGGATGTGATCTGTTTTAAAAATAAATTTGAAAAAATACGAATATTCGCCACAATATTCGAGTTATTCGCGAATACTCGAATATGCAATATTCGTAGCGAATATTCGCAATGCGAATATTCGTGAGCAACACTAGTAAGTAATACCTTGAAGTAGGCCCTCTGTGTTAAGATATAACATTCCCTGCTTGCCATATAAGGAAACAGTTGTAATATGCATTGGCTTTTATATGGTCTGCAAGAGAAACAACTGGAAGACAATCCTATCAGCAGAAGGGAACAATTGATGGAAGTATCCCAGTGGTGGAACAACCACAATGGCACTCCAAAAATGTTGGATGACCTGGCCCATTAAAGGGTTTGTAAAGGATTTTTTTTATCTTAATAGCTTCCTTTACCTTAATGCAGTGCTGTTTTCATGTCCTCATTGTTCATTATTGCTCTCAAGTTGCGGTAATTCTTCTCTGATCGCCACACTTCCTGGTTGTCTGTTTCCTGATAACCACAGTACTGGGAGCTTTCTCTCTGTGGTCACTAATCAATGTGGTGGGATTACTGTGTGTCTAAAACCCCTCAGCACCAATCAGTTTTGTTTTCCAAACCATCACTGCCCTGTATTGGCTCTGTGGCTCGCTCTGTACAGCACAGGCAGGAAACAACATGCAAAAACGAAACTAGAAACTGCAGGTACATTATATGATTGATTTTTATCTATTTTTAATCATTTTTAAAAGGAATCAGTTAACTATTATGTCTCTATAGCCTGTAAACAGTCATTTCAGCAAAAAAAATAAAAAAAATATTTACAACTCCTTTAACTTTTGCAAAAATAAAATGGAACATCTAATTCTTTGAAGGGAACTGTAAAGGGAGGGATATATAAGACAAAACAGAAAACAGACACCTTAGCTACAACCAATTTAGTCAGGCATTATTTATGAAAGAAAACCCAATCAAGGCCAACATACACCATCACACTCAGGGTTGCTGAACATTCAGCCTCAAAAGGTGTGTTCCTCTAAATAGGTTAAGCATATAGAAAAAGAGAGGCAGGGAGAAAAAAAAAAGAAAAAAAAAAGAAGAGGAGATTTTTATAGAATTCTCTTTAAAAAGAAAAAATGTGGATCTTTAATTTAAATAGTATGCATCCCATGGGGCTCAACAATGAATGCAATCTGTCTGTATTCCTGGAGTCCTAAGTATCGCCATATTTCTGTACCTAATCTTACTTTTCCTTTTTTATTTTTCTCCCCCTTATTTGTAATCTTCTCCCAATTTTTAAATAATCTCTCCATTACCCCTCTCCAGTCTATGATATATGCATGGTGCTCATGGGGACCACATGAGATGCAGGAGGTATATACCTGTTGAAACACTATAGATGTACATTCCAGTTGTGAATGCATGTGCTCCCCCTGGACAGGGGTATAGAGTGACCAGTATGTCTTTTGATTGCCGCATCCCACGGGTGGCTTTAACACCATTAGGCATATAATTGCTTATTTGGATATATGTACTTTATCCTCAATTCATCCATTTATTGTGGTGAATAATACCTAAACAATTTATATTGGATGGATGGATGGATGGATGAATGTTCAATCTATAAACATGTAATGTATTGTCTTTAACCATATACTAGGTACTATGATCTGTATCTGGAATTGCGTAGAGTTCTTATTTACATTTATTTTAATGTTTTATTTATTATTCATTTTTATTTATTTATATCTTTATCCTGTAATTTCCCCTTTCAGGAACCCCCTTCCCCTCTTTACCCCCTTTTCTTTTTTCCCTTTTTCTTAAATTTTCCTCATATTCCTTCTTTTACATTTTGATTGATTTTCTCATATATTTCTTTTATTATTTTTTCTGTTTACCAGAGTTTCGTAGTTGTGCGCTGGCTCTCTAGGATTGCCCTCTTCTATAGTACTTAGTTAGTATGTGAATGGCTGTGTAACTAAGCGCTGACATCCACGTAAATAAGCAGTGTTTCCAATTGTTGGATGAGCACCGGCGCTTGCTCTGAGGAAGCTCGGTCATGAGTGAAACTCTTAAGCATTACGCCATCACGTTCCTCGCTGTGAGGGCACGGACGCTCTTTCCACCAGACAACCCCTCCCCATATTCCCTGACTCCTTCCCTGGACCCCTTTACATTACATAGCACCACACCTCTGGACCCTTTTACATTACACAGCACCCTGCACCCCTGGACCCCTTTACATTACATAGCACCACATCTTTGGACCCCTTTACATTACACAGCCCCCCACAGTTTGTTACACAGACACACCCCTAGCAGTTCTGGACCCCCTGCATGTTACACAGACCTCCCCCCTACAATAAATACCCCCTCCCTACAGTGCAGACCCCCTCCCTACAGTACAGACCCCCCTACATTACAGACCCCCTCTACAATACAGACCCCCTCTACAATACAGACCCCCCTACATTACAGACCCCATACAATAAAGAACCCCCCTACATTACAGACCTCCCTACATTACAGACCCCCCCTACAATACAGACTCCCCTACAATACAGAACCCCCCTACAATACAGAACCCCCCTACATTACAGAAGATCATTGCGGGTCCCAGCCCCCTGATGTGCCGAAGGGTGTCATTTGAGTGCGGCTCCGACTCGCAGCTGAAAGTGCACTGGGGGAGACGTGATATGCGGCCCGGCGGCCAGCATGCCACCGCGGCCCACCGGGCAAATGCCCGGTATGCCCTATGGCCAGTCCGGGCCTGTTTGTGTGGATAGCTAGCATCAGAACTCCTTAAGTTGCCTGATCGGGGTCTCATGCATGTACTCTTCAACATTGTTACTACCAGCTGGTTCATTTAATGAAGACCTAATCATCTTTATTTAATTCCTGTCCTACGGGATTGTTGTGAGAGTACCATTCCTGCAGGAGTGTTGAGTGGCTTATGTGTATGTCTGTCTGACTCATTTTTTGTATTTTGTGAAAATGTAATAAATAACTTTTGTTTTTCAAATGCCGCAGTTCCTTTCTGTAAAGTGGGAGAGCCTCCAGGCCATTCTTGTTAACTCTGTCATGAGCCTGTGTATGAAAAGCTGGTTCTTCCAGGATCTCTACATCTAGAATTCAAAGATAAGTTGGTCCCACTGGTCTGCCTAGCATCTCCTGAAAGAGGCCACATGAAGACGATGATCACTGTGGAACACATACAAAGATTAAAGTTTCTGTCGCGATACTGGACATTTATCCCTGGTTCACACTGGTACGGTTTGAGATGCGATTTGAGATGTCAAATCGCATCCCAAATCGGTGGCATTTGCTGGCAATTATCAGCAATGGCACCGTCCTAATCGGTGCGACGCCGCATCTGGGGCGCTGCACCGATTTCAAAAAGTAGTTCCTGTACTACTTTTTGCGATTTCGTGTCGCGATTTACATTGACATCTGTGCAGAAACCTGCACAGATGTCTCTGAAATCGCGGCCGAAATCGGGACTGCCAGTGGGAGTGAAATCAGCTGAACTCGCACGGCTTTACTCCCACAGCCCAGTGTGAACCTGGGCTTACACAAACATCTTAAAGTAAACAGGAGTCAGAAAGTCCGAAACAGAGGCTTGTATTCAAAGCCAAAGAAGCCCTCTAGAGATGAGAACCCCTGAATTCTTCAGGCAGACTTTATAAAATTAATACCAGCCGCCATGCGGTGCCTGTTCTTTGGTAGGACTTTTCATTTTTTTAAACATTAGAAAGGTTGACAGGTGACGACAAATAACATCTCTCTTGGTAGATCTGCCATTTAGCATCAGCTGTGCTGTGTGGTCAACTGTGCAACAATATTGTAACGGTATCCTGTAGTTTGTACTCTTGGAAAATGTATCATTTCCTCTCATCTCTCTTCCTTTGCTCCGGTGCTCAGCTATGCAATCATAAAGTCCTGAAGTCAACCGTCATTTAAACTTTTTTTTATATAACACACTAGAAAAATGAATTCAACTTTTGCATTACATTTCCTACCCATATTGGAGAAAATAAAAGTTTTGGTCAAAAGAAAAACAAAACATTATACATTTTTTAGAAAAGGTTGGATGTTTCTGCTGTCAGTGATAGTACTGCATTCTAGAAAATGGCTACCTAATTTTTCGATGTGGTGGCTGCATCAGTTTTTATTTTTTTTAGTCTGTTTTCCTTTATTTTTCACCTGGTGATCCAGCCAGCAAGTCTGGTATATTGCACACATTGCAAATTCGTTTAACAGACCAAGCTGTGCAAGTAGCAGTTATTGTGATCGTAAATGTATTTATTATTTAAATAACGAACATGTTATATATATACACAAAGTAGTGAAGTTACTGGCCTTCTTTCACTATCCCGGCGCTCAGAAATTCACAGGGTTTAGATAAGTTAGTAATATAAATAAAAATATAATGTTAGCACTAAAATTATCACAAAATTATATGCATATATAGGTATACAATATAAACTTAAAATTCAGCATCCGCTTTAAATACATAAAATATGTAAAGCAAAAATAGTAAAATAACAAGTCTATTAACCAATTAATACCCGCCCACCGTGAAATGACGGCGGGCGGGATACTCAATTATCCTGACATCACGTCATATGACGTGATGTCAATTCAGGCCGCTAGGTGGCGCGCGCGCGCGCGCACCCGTCGGGTTACTAACAACACCGTGCACGTGCCCGGCGGCCGCGATGGCCGCCGGGCACCCGCGATTTCTGTGTAACTGAGCTGGGACGTGCAGCTCTGTGTGGGATATTTATTATAGCAAAAAGCAAAACATTTTGTGTCTTTTTTCAAAATTGTCGCTCTTTTTTTGTTTATAGAGCCAATAGAAAGCTCTATATGTGGGGAAAAAAGGACGCCAATTTTGTTTGGGAACCACATCGCTCGACCGCGCAATTGTCAGTTAAAGCGACGCAGTGCCGGAAGCTAAAATTTGGTCTGGGCAGGAAGGGGGTGTAGGTGCACAGTAGGCAAGTGGTTAAAGTCCTGTAATTCACTAAAGCCTGTCCGTGTTAGTCTATGGCCTCATGCCCACCATGACGTTTTTGAGCTGTAGATGGCTGAGACGTTTTTAAGCTGCAAAAAAAAATGCGGGACCAGTGCGTTCTGAAGCTCCAGCAATAGAGCTGTAAAAACGCCAGACATTAAAAAACTTTCAAAAACACGCAGCGTTTTTAAAGCTCCAGCTCCAAAAAAAACTTTTTTTTTTTCTAAAATAAACATGGACAGGCGTTTTAAAAACGCCAGTGGAAATGAGCCCTAATAGTTCATAAGAAGTATGGGGTAGAGGAAATGTGTCCAGGTGAACCCAAAAGTGCTTAATGATAGGTTCTCTTCACTCCGATCAGCTTCCACCGTGTGTCACACACCCTTTTGGGTATATACTCACCACAAGGTTGAGTTTAATAGGCACTGAACATGTAGTATATATTCACTCCTTTCCCATATCCGTACTGCGATCGACTTCCCAAACAGGCTCTTTCGATCTCCTCAGATGTCCCAAGTTTATAAAGGGAAGAAAGACTCACGATAGTGTAATCCCGTTTCCTCTTATTTTATTTATAAACTCTTCACAATATCCATAAAATCAACACAGTACCAAACTTAGATTAAGGCAGGTATTATTTACACAGATGTGCCGTCCCTAGCATCCAGTTAGGGTTGTGAGCATGTAAATGCTGGCCGCGTTCACCGCAAACCAACACAGAGCTTACTTCCTTGTTGTTGGAACGCACCTGGAACGCACAGCATCACTTCGTCACTTCCTAATGCCGTGAGGTCAACCCTTAAAGAGAATTACACTATCGTGAGTCTTTCTTCCCTTTATAAACTTGGGACATCTGAGGAGATCGAAAGAGCCTGTTTGGGAAGTCGATCGCAGTACGGATATGGGAAAGGAGTGAATATACTACATGTTCAGTGCCTATTAAACTCAACCGTGTGGTGAGTATATACCCAAAAGGGTGTGTGACACACGGTGGAAGCTGTTTGGAGTGAAGAGCACCTCGTCGTAGGCTATCATTAAGCACTTGTGGGTTCACCTGGACACATTTACTCTACCCCATACTTCTTATGAACTATTATAAGAAAAGATTGATAACGCAGAGCGGAGTGACAATTAGCGCTGCTTTAGTGAATTACAGGACTTGAATAGACTTGTTGTTTTACTATTTTTGCTTAACAAACATGTTATACTTACCTCCTCTGTGCAAGGGTTTTGCACAGACCTTCTCTTCTGGGTTCTCCCCCCATGGTGCTCCTGCCTCTTCCTCTACATCAAGTGCCCCTATGGAAAGCAGCTTTCCCTGGGGGCACTCATGCGGATGCACTCCTAAGTTCTGCTGCTGCATCCATTGACACAGATAGCAGGACTTGGCCCTGCCCCCCCTCCCATGTAACCAATGGCTCCAGCTGCTAGCAATCAATGTAATGAGGATCTGAGACAGCTGCTGGGCTCGTTTTTGTCAATGGAAAGATCTGGTTCAGGTAAGTAAAACAGGGGCTCTGGGGGGGCAGTTGTACCACAAAAGGCATTAAGGTGATAAAACCTTGAGACTTTACAACTTCTTTAACTGCTTGAGGACTGCTGCACAACGACGTGTGGGTTGCGAGCACGCCGCCGGTGATGCGCTCGCGACCTGGTCCTCTTCTCCGTGACCATCCCAGTGGGAACAGTGGATCTGATCGCTGCCGGTGTCCTGCGATCAGGTCACAGAGAGGAAGAACGGGGAGAGGTAAGTGTAAACAAACCTCTCCCCATGCTTCCAATTGAGCCTGTCACTGATCGTCTGTTCCCTGTCATAGGGAACGATGATCAGTGACATCACATGCACAGCCACACCCCCCACACCCCACAGTAAGAATCACTCCCTTAGGGCACACTTAACCCTCCTGGTTAACCCCTTCATTGCCAGTGTCATTTTTACAGTAACCAGTGCATTTTTATAGCACTGTACGCTGTAAAAGTGACAATGATCCCAAAATAGTGTCAAAAGTGTCCGATGTGTTCACCATAATGTCGCAGTCACGATAAAAATCGCTGATTGCCGCCATTACTAAGAAAAAAATATATATTAATAAAAATGCAATAAAACTATGCCCTATTTGGTAGACACTATAAATTTTGCGCAAACGAATCAATAAACGCTTATTGCGTTTCTTTTTACCAAAAATAGTAGAATACGTATCGGCCTAAACAAAGGGAAAAAAATGTTTTTATATATCTTTTTTAGGGATATTTATTTTGGCAAAAAGTAAAAAATATTGATTTTTTTTCAAAATTGTCGCTCTATTTTTTTATAGCGCAAAAAAATGAAAACCCGCAGAGGTGATTAAATACCACCAAAAGAAAGCTCTATTTGTGGGAAAAAAAGGACGTAGATTTTGTTTGGGAGCCACGTCGGTGCAATTGTCAGTTAAAGCGACGCAGAGGCGAATCACAAAAAGGGGCCAGGTCCTTTAGCTGCATAATGGTCCGGGGTTAAGCGGTTAAAGGGTTGAGACTAAACCATTTAACACTAGCAGGGGTGCGTACAATGCTCAGCTTTTATTCAATTATGTAAAACCTTTATCTGTAAACGGACTTGTAAAAACGGAGCGGCGGATGCGGACGTGTGAAAGGGGCCAAAAGGATTTTTTTTATGTAACTGCTTATAAAGTGTTAGCTGGAGTTCAGCTTTAATTTTTTTGTCAAGTTCATCTAAATCTGCTAGTCTAATGGCTTGTATACACTATAAGAAAATCTGGCAAACGTTTTTGTCCAAGGAATGATCGTACAATTTTCTGATAGCCGATGACGACCTTCCGAACAAAGATTTGGTTCCGACTTGCTGTGATACATAAAAGAAAGCAAGCCAATGATTTGACCGATTTTCTTCTAGTGTGTACCTGGCCTAACACTACCCTCTCCCCAGGCTGATAATGTTACTGTCCAAAGGTGTCTGCTTTACTACTTTATCCAGAATGCTGATGACCTAAGACAGGAAGTATGTTACTGGCAGGATCACCAGGTGAAATAAAGGAAAAAGTGGCTGTCAATTAGCAGCTGGCCGCACCCACGGCTGTCCACTGCTTTTCGGATTGGCAGAACTGACTGAGCTGCTGAAATCCTTCTACTTTTGGCTGCAGTTTCTGGGAAAGGGAGCATGTGAATCACAAATGGAGGAGGATTGACTGACTCAAGGAAGGTAAAAAAAAAATAATCTTAATTTATGAGGCTTAAAAATTAAGTACGCTTATTTATACTGCCACACAGAATCTTGAGGCTGGATTCACACCTATGCGAATTGAGTGTGGCTTAAACCGCATCTAATACGCAGAACATTTCTAAATACATTGTTTTCAATGAGGCTGGTTCACATATGTGCGATGCATTCGCACTGCGCATTGCAGAAAAAACGTGTGCGGATTTTATGCCTTGCGGTGCGGCTCAGGTGCGAATTCAGGCCCATTATCTTCTATGGGTACGCAGCTGATTCGCAGATGTGTTCAGTTCTCTTCAGGAATTTCTCTCATTCAGCTCAATACACTTCTCCCCCACTCTCCTCTCCCCTGTTACTTCTCCCAGGTCTCCAAATTCGCAGCCAAAACGTTGCTAATCTGCTGAACACTTCTCTTATCTATCTGCAGAGCTAAGAGAGCTGAAATTCGCACTGCACAAGTGTGATTCAGGCCTTAAAGTGGTGGTAAACCTCACACCTGAAAAATTAACAAAGCATATCCCAGTGTGTACCTGGCAGCAGCGTTATGGCAGAAAAAACTTGTAAACTCATGTAATGCGTTTAAGCACATCAAGCGCTTGGGCATTAATTTATTTGATTGGCCAGATTAATATTTTATTCTTGGCCACTAAAATGAATTAATGTCCAGGTGGGAAACTTTAATTTCCTGATCAGCTGAAGTGACGTCTCCATAGCGCATGTGCACATCGTAGGAGGCTTTTTTTCCGACGGGCGATACCATTTCACGGCACAATTGAAAGCTATGCAAAGGGCAACACTGTAGATGTCAGATTGTGCCTCGCCACAGCGAGGCACAATATGACAAAAACCAGTGACCATCTGCTGTCTGCATATCATTGTGGTGGTAAAATGGCTCTGCGCTATGGTGACTGGGGAAATCAACTGGAGTGCTGTTCCGTTCTGCGCATTCGCAGGCACTTTTTGACGGTGGGCACATATCTTCAGAACGGGTGGCTGTGGTCCTCACTGAAAAAGGGTCCTCTGTATCTTTAGCTCCGTTTTTAGGTCTGAATTCAGGCAAACATTCAGACCTGATTTGCACCTGAAACGGAAAACAGAGACGCACAGCACCCCGTGCTAGCGTGAACCCAGCCTTACTTTTGCTGCCACACTCTAGTGGATTTCAAGAATAGAGATTCCTACATGATTATAGAATTAATTTAGGACATTTAGCAAGCATGGGGTTAAACATCAGCTGGATCACATGCAGTAATTACATAAGGGTAAACATCCTGTGGGGTGGAAAATGGAACCTGCCCCCTATTGGTTCTGTGAGTGGTGTGTTATAGTTTTGTGTTACGCCGCTTGGTTCTGTGCATATTAATTCCAAGAATAACTGCAGTCTGAATATTTTGTAGTGAACTAGCTGTAACCTCCTTACATTACTCAGCATTTACTGGACCTTTTCAGGAAGTTTGGCAAGATATTGCTTAGTTATTTCCTCTTTTGTTGCAAAATAGATTGTGCCACTATATGATTGATTCTTAGTAGAAATGCTTTTTTTTTTTTTGTAAAGAGCCTGCAAAGCATTGCAACTGTGATCTGTGGATTGTGGGTGCATTACACAATTTTTTTTAGTTTTTTATTATCATTTAGCTCTATGATTGTACGTACCAAGGTGCAAAATTTCAGTTACAAAGCTGGATGAAGTGTCAGTGGACTGTGAATGTAGTAATCTCTGCATGTGTGCTCCATTAAAGTCTATGTACTGTGGTTTAGTGTTTTACTTCCTGGTGCGGTGACGTGGCGGCATCAACGTCGCCGCCACGTCACCGCGCCGTCTGGCGGCGGGGATTTTGGTTTGCTCATGTGTACACGATCACACCAATATGTCCCCAGCAGACAGATTTGTTCAAATCGGTCGGCCCGACCGATTTGAACAAATCTGTGTGTACGCGGCCTCAAACAAAAAAAAAATATGTCTTCATGAGTTTAGGCCAATATGTATTCTTCTACATATTTTTGGTAAAAAACCCTCCCTTACTCTATTCACGTTGGACATTGTTTGTAGCCCAAGTTCACATATGCATGATTACAAACTTTTTATTTTTTATTTTTGTCCTGTCGTATAGTGTGGTTTACAGTGTAGACTGTGATTGACATCTTGCGGTTTATGGTCTCCGTGTCTTTATAAAGTTTTTAGTGCCATTCAAAAATCTTTTCTGAAGGACAATGGGGCCTGCAATATGTGGTCATAATTAGTGTTGCTCACGAATATTTGTATTGCGAATATTCGGCTCGAATATGGCATATTCGAGTATTCGCGATATATTCCGAATTTCGCGGTGAATATTCGCTATTTCGAATATTCGTATTTTTTTCAATTTTTTTTTTAGAACAGATCACATCCTAGAGATCCCCATCGACGTCTAAAAGCATTGCTGGTATGATTAGAGACCTTGGGCCGAGTAGCTGCAGCGATCATTTTATATTGCCGAAAAATCGCAATGCGATTATTCGGCAATAGCGATATCGCGCGATTATTTTCTCCGCCCTATCTTCCGCCTCAGAGCGATTATTTCAGTTTCATTTTTAAAACAGATCACATCCTAGTGATCTCCTTCGACGTCTAAAAGCATTGCTGTTATGATTAGAGACCTTGGTCCGAGTAGCTGAAGCGATCGTTTTATATTGCCGAATATTCGCAATTATTTTGTATTGTAATATATCACGAATATTCTGAGCCAATCAGAGTGCTCCATTCCGCATTTCTCAAAATTTCGCAATTATTTTGTATTATAAAATATCACAAATATTCTGAGCCAATCAGAGTGCTCCTTCCGCATTTGCCGAATATTCGCAATTATTTTGTATTGTAATATATCACGAATATTCTGAGCCAATCAGAGTGCTCCATTCCGCATTTCTCGAAATTTCGCAATTATTTTGTATTATAAAATATCACGAATATTCTGAGCCAATCAGAGTGCTCCTTCCGCATTTCTCGAAATTTCGCAATAGCGAAATTTCGCAATCATTTCATTTCCAAAAAATATCGCGAATATTCGCATTTAGCGAATATATCTCGAATATTCGACTATATATTCGAGATATATCGCGAAATCGAATATGGCATATTCTGCTCAACACTAGTCATAATGCAAGAGACGTGCTTGTGTAAAGCATATAACTGAAGGTATTTTAAAGTTTTTCCCAAGAGAAATGGAAATGTTTAGGCTGTTACTGCTGCCTTGTGTTTTTTAACCACTTGCTTACTGGGCACATATACCCCCTTCCTGCCCAGGTGAAATTTCAGCTTTCAGCACTGTCACGATTTGAATGACAATTGCACGATCGTGCGACGTGCCTCCCAAACAAAATTGACATCCATTTTTTTTTTTTTCACAAATAGAGCTTTCTTTTGGTAGTATTTGATCACCTCTTCGGTTTTTATTTTTTGCGCTATAAACAAAAATAAAGTGACAATTTTTTTTTTTGCTATAATAAATATCCATATTTTTTTTCTTGTAATGGCGGCGATCTGCGTTTTTTTTTTTTTCAGGACTGCGATATTGCAGCGGACACATCGGACACTTTTGACACATTTTTGGGACCATTCACATTTATACACCGAACAATGATATAAATATGCACTGATTACTGTATAAATGTGACTGGCAGGGAAGGGGTTAACACTAGGGGGCGAGGAAGGGGTTAATGTATTCCCTAATTAGTGATTCTTACTATGGGGGAGGGGGGTGACTGGCGGAGGTGACCGATGGTCGTCCCTATATACAAGGGACACACCATCAGTCTTCTCCCTGACAGGACGTGGACCTCTGTGTTTAAACCCAGAGCTCCACGTCCTGTCTCCATGACCGCCGATCGCGGGTGCCTGGCGGACATCGCGGCCACCAGGCACGCGCATCAGCACCTGACTGACGCGGCGGGCGTTTATAGACGGCCTCCTGGCAATTAAGAGCCCAAACCAAAAATTGCGTTTATTCCTCCCATAGAAGTAGATGAGCTATAAAATAAAAAATGTTGCAGTGATCTTGATGCAACTGATTTGAAGCATGCACTATTTTCCTGCGATCGGTCAGCCAATTGTGTACCTAACATGGCACAGGGGCTTGCTTTTATTGCCTTTCACATTCTAGTGGAGGCATTTGGTTTATTGTAGCTTTGCCCCACTCTATTCTCCCAGCCAGTGGCGACAGTCTCCCCCAAAATTTTGAGCACCAATTTTTTTGGGGGATTTTTTTTTTTTTTCATGAATAAAAAAACAAAAAAAAACAAACAAACAGTAAAGTTAACCCATTTTTTTTTTTTGTATAATTTGATGGATGTTACGATGCTTTGAAATTGCGCACACTCTCCATAGGCGGCACTTTAAAAAAAAAAGTAACGGTTACCAGATTAGAGTTGCAGAGGAAGACTAGTGCTAGAATTATTGCTCTCGCTCTGACAATCGCTCACATGTGTGATTTGAACACCGTTTACATATGCGGGTGTGACTTTTATTTTATTTTTCCTTATTTATTGTATCTTTATTTTATTTTTTACATTGTCACTTTAAAAAATAAAATACAAATTTGATACATTTTATTGCTGTCACAAGGAATGCAAACATCCCTTGTAATGGGTGGTGACAGGTACTCTTTATGGAGGGATCGGAGTGTCTAAAAGACCCCAAATCCCTCCTTTTGCACTTTAAAGTATTCAGATTGGCAAAAACTGTGATTCTGAATACTGTTGTGTATTTTTATATATTTTTTATATCAATGCCATTGGCAGCCGAGTATAACAAGTGATGATGTGAAATAGTTTCTGTGTTTACACAAAGGAGACTGGAACTGCCGGATCGTGCATCGGGTCTCCCGGTGGGCAGGTGGCCCGGGAAGACGGCGGGAGTCCCCTCTGGCTCCTTCTGGGTAACAGCCGAGGGGCTTTTAGCTGCATCGGTTGTTATCCATGTCGTGCCTGGTTACTTTAGGTACCGGTGCTATTTAAATTTTAGGGGGGGATCAGAGTGTAGTTAATCTCTGATCCAAATTGTTATGTGCAAAACAGGGTCTCTGTCTCAGCTTGGCTGTGCTGTGTGCTCATTCTGTTGTGCTGGGGTGTTCTTCCCACCCCTGTGCAGTAGATGGCAGCAGTGGAGTCAAGGTTTGGGTGCTCTTCCCCAGCAGCCAATCGGGAGGGCTGAGCCTCGCTGTGCATTCTGGGGAGGGTATTTATGGGGCAGATGCCATTGGCTCTGGGTGCTCCTTTGTCCAGTGTGGCACCCACCTTTAGGGTGGCCACATCACGGCGCCCCGGCGTTATGGCCTACCAGGGCGTGCATGCCACGCGGTGTTCCTGGTTCCGGGGGCCACGTGGTTTCACTTATGGTTAGTGTTTCACTCATGGTTAGTGTTTGCCTGAAGCCATTATCAATCAAATGTGTTTACTCTTTTTAAATCATAATGGTAACAGAAACTAGTCAAATGACCCTGATCAAAATTTCACATACCCCAGTTCTTAATACTGTGTATTGCTCCCTTTTAACATCAATGACAGCTTGAAGTCTTGTGGTATTTGTGGATGAGGCTCTTTATCTTCTCAGATGGTAAAGCTGCCCATTCTTCTTGGCAAAAAGCCTCCAGTTCCTGTAAATTCTTGGGCTGTCTTGCATGAACTGCATGTTTTTGAGTTCTCCTCAGAGTGGCTCAATGATATCGAGGTCAGGAGACTGAGATGGCCACTCACTCCAGAACCTTCACTTTATTCTGCTGTAACCAATGACAGGTGGATTGGCCTTGTGTTTTGGATCATTGTCATGTTGGAATGTCCAAGTACGTCCCATGCACAGCTTCCTGGCTGATGAATGCAAATGTTCCTCCAGTATTTTTTGATAACGTACTGCGTTCATCTTGCCATCAATTTTGACCAAATTTCTTGTGCCTCCTTTGCAGCTCACACATCCCCAAAACCTCAGTGATCCACCTCCGTGTTTCACAGTAGGAATAGTGTACCTTTTCATCATACCTCGTTGACTCTTCGCCAAATGTAGCATTTACAGTTCTGGCCAAAAAGCTAACATTTGGTTCCATCACTCCAAATTACTTTGTGCCAGAAGGTTTGAGGCTTGACTCTGTGCTGTTTAGCGTATTGTAAGCAGAATACTTTGTGGAATTTGTATAATGATGACTTCTGGTGCCTTGACAATTCTTTCTCTATCTCTCTTTCTCTATCTCTCTATCTCTTTATCTCTTTATCTCTCTATCTCTTTATCTCTTTATCTCTCTATCTCTTTATCTCTTTATCTCTCTATCTCTCTCTCATTATCTCTCTATCTCTCTCTCTTTATCTCTCTATCTCTCTCTTTATCTCTCTATCTCTCTCTTTATCTCTCTATCTCTCTCTCTTTATCTCTCTATCTCTCTCTCTTTATCTCTCTATCTCTCTCTCTTTATCTCTCTATCTCTCTCTCTTTATCTCTCTATCTCTCTCTCTTTATCTCTCTATCTCTCTCTCTTTATCTCTCTATCTCTCTCTCTTTATCTCTCTTTCTCTCAAACGAAAAAGAAAGGCAGTTTAATCTATTAGATGTAAGAAGGTGTATCCTAGAATACTTGGATGCAAACAAATCTTTTAGAATGGCAGATTCTTTGTTTGTACTTTTTTCTGGACAGAGTAAGGGACAAAAAGCTTCCAAGGTCACTATAACTAGGTGGATCAGGCTAGCTATAGCAGAAAACTAAAAATCCTCCTGGAGGTTTTAAAGCACACTCCACAAAAGCACTTTCGGCCTAATCTGGTGAGTACTTGGGGATCCTCTCAAGGGCTGTCCTGGAAGACTCACCGTTAACTCCTTTTCCAGTAGTCTTCCAGGACAGCACAATCCCACCCTTTAAGTTATGTTGATGCATTAACATGTTTACCTGTTTTGGTTATATTTTTCAGTTCCATCCTTCGGTTCTTGGTAAATGACTGACCAGGGACCCGAGGGACTGCCTTTTGAACTGATTGGCAATGTGTTTCCTGTGTCGATGGGAGGGACTCCATCTCTCAAGGGCTGTCCTGGAAGAGGAGTTACCGGCAGAGACGGCTCTCTAATTAGGCAAATTAGGCGATTGCCTAAGGCCTCGCACTCACAGGGGCCTAGTGATTGCCGAAATTAGGAGCCGCCACTGCGCACTGACACCAGCACTGAGATAGAGAACACTGACACCAGCACTTTAAAACTCTTAATATATGCAATTTCTACAGTTAATTTTTCTATCACTTGAATTGTTTTTGCCGTTATGGGCATAAGTGGTGCCTCATGTTTAGGTTTTGCTTAAGACCTCCCAAGCCTAGAGCCGCCTCTGGTTACCGGTGAGTACTAACTCTGTTTTCTTTCTCGTACATCACGGGACACAGAGCGGCATATTCATTACTATATGGGTTATATGGAGTACCTTCAGGTGTGGACACTGGCAATCTCAAACAGGAAGTCCCCTCCCTATATAACCCCCTCCCCTAGAGGGAGTCCCTCAGTTTTTTCGCCAGTGTCTTAGGTGTTGGTCACGGAATAGCTTTGCTCCACATCCTTGGGATTAAGGGCGGGCTAACCGGATCTGTCCAAGGAGCCTCAGTGCCAAAGTGGACAGTACCCGGGCCCCAAACCGTGGGGTTTTGCCTATAATGCTCCTCTTTGGAGGGCTGGACCCTGGGCCCAGGACTTGGAGTTTGTAAAAACCATAAGTGCCTGTTTGCCAGGGTGCTATATAGGTCCAGGACAGTGGGTACCTTCATAGGACCCCAGGGCCTGAAGGTCTACTACGCTACCCACGGAGATGGGAGAAGATTGGATCGTTTTGCTGGACAAACATCCTGCAGCATGGAGCAGGTAAGGGGGAGCCTGCGGGACTTGGTTCGACAGCAGGCTCTCCGGGGTAACCTAAAAGGGGGGATAGCCTAAGTATGCTCTGCATTGGCAACCTTGCTCACTATGTCTGAGAAAGACAGGATGACCCCTTTTTTCCCCCATCACTAGGTTCCCCTGTCTAAGAATGTGTTGCTAGCTAACCTGCTGCTTTCTTCCTAGGACTAGTAAGGATCCCTATGGGGCCTTTTGGAGAGTCCTACCTGGCCGGGGGTTTGAATCTGACGCCTGATACTGCAGTCCTGGGTCTCCAGCAGCGCGGCTCCTCCATGTTCCTCCTGTTCCGACATACGCGCGCGCACGTCTTATAGACGTTTTTTCGCGCCGTTCAGAGAGGAGGGCGGGGGGGGCGTGCCTGCGGCGTCATACAGGGGCGCGCCTTGTGCTGTTATAGATCAGCAGGCATTGTCAGTGCTCAGTCTGAGGCTGATTTCAGAAGGAGAGGACGCAGAGCGGCAGAACAGTGACTCCCGGTGGCGGAAGAGGGGTAGTACATGCTGGACTTTGTTCCAATGCCTTTTTTGTTAAGCCAAAAAATTCCCCTTTTTTGCAGCAGGTTGGAGGCTGGCAAACTAAGTTTGGGGTCACTGTATGTTCTAAAAAAAAAAAAAAAAAATATATAATATATATTTAAAAAAAAAAAAAAAAAAAAAAGAAAAACATACGGGGCCCCATCAGTTTTTGGGCATTAGTGATCTATTGTCCCCTAAGCTCTGGTTTTGTACTCCTGGCCACTACAGTCTGTTGTTGTTGGCGGAGTCCCTCGATTTTGTATTATGGCTTCCAAAGGTTCGGGGTCAAAGGGTACAAAAAAGACCAAAAAACAAAGGGGTTCCCCCTCTGATTCTGATGATATGCCGATACTTTCCCCGCAACTTATTAACATAAAGGGCGCCTTGGATGAGCCATTAGGGGGATCTGGTGCGGAGGCTGGCCCAGATCAGCCCAGCCCTGTGTTTATCACAGAGGAGATGCTAGCCGTATCCCTAGGGGGGCTAGAAGAGAGAATAGCAGCATTGATCGCTAGAGCTATTCCTGGTAAGAAACGGGTTAGATCCCCATCACCAAGAGGTGTATCCTCAGATGCTGAGATTCTCTCTCCAGAGGAATTGGAATCACAGGAGGATCAACTAGACCTGAACCAAGAGGGTTCAGGGATTGAGGGATCTGCCTCTGAGGAACCATTTTCAGACTCCCAGACAGAAAGACTGTGGGTACAGTCTTTGACGGACATGGTCCGCTCGGCATTTAGTTTACCATTGCCAGAGCCTCAGGTTCCTCCGGTATCCTCTCTGGGCTCTTTGAAAGCTCCGTTAAGCAACGCAGTTTTTCCGGTCCATCCTCTCTTGGAGGAATTGATCTTTCGGGATTGGGTACGGCCAGACAGGATTTTTCTGCCACCGAAAAGATTTGCGGTCATTTACCCCATGGAGGAAAAATTCTCCAAGAGGTGGAGGCTCCCAGTAGTGGATGCAGCCATCTCATGTGTGAATAAATCACTAACTTGCCCGGTGGAAAACATACATATGTTTAAAGATCCGGTTGATAAACGGTTAGAGACACTTTTAAAAGCATCCTTTGCTACGGCAGGAGCAGTGGTACAGCCAGCTGTGGCTGCAATTGGAGTTTGTCAGGCGTTAAAAGACCAGACAAAAGAAATGTTAAAGGACATGCCTACCCAACAAGCAGAAGAGTTTTCTGACATTCCCAGAGCTCTGTGTTTTGCTGTAGATGCTATAAAAGATTCCATCCAGCAGGCCTCTCGTTTATCACTATTTTTGGTGCACATGAGAAGGCTCTTATGGTTGAAGAACTGGGCGGCGGAGCCCCAATGCAAAAAGCTTCTGGCAGGGTTTCCCTTCCATGGAGGACGACTCTTCGGAGAGGATCTGGATAAATATATTTAGACTATTTCAAATGGCAAGAGTACCCTTTTACCGGTCAAAAAGACATTCCGGGGTCCTACATTTAAAAGGCAGCTCTTTCCTGTCTCGGGGCCCTCAAATTCCAGGCAGTATCGACGGCCGCCTGCACGATCCAACGTTAACAGTAGATCGCAGGGACAGGCCCCTGGGGGTAAGAGGCCATGGTATCGCAAGCCGACAAAGACAGCCCCTAAGTCTGCCTTATGAAGGGGCGCCCCCACTCTCGCGGGTGGGGGGAAGGCTTCGTTTCTTCTCAGAAGTTTGGGAAGCCAAGATCCCCGACAAATGGGTCCGGGCATCTGTAACCACAGGCTACAGACTGGAGTTTCTAAGGTGTCCTCCGCCTCATTTTCAAGAATCAAGGCTACCAAAGGATCCAGCAAGGAAGGCCTCATTGCTGGCAGCTTTGGATCACCTGCTTTGCCAGGACGTAATAATAGAAGTGCCAGCCCAAGAGCAAGGGCTAGGTTTCTATTCCAATCTCTTTGTCATACCAAAGCCCAACGGCGATGTCAGGCCAATCTTGGACCTAAAGAGGTTAAGCGGTTACCTAAGGGTTCGTTCCTTCCGGATGGAATCCATCCGGTCAGCAGCCGCCGCGCTTCAGAGGGACGATTTTCTGGCCTCCATAGACATAAAGGATGCTTACCTTCATGTACCAATCTTTCAGTCGCATCAAAGATTTTTACGCTTCACGGTGGGGCAGCGACACTTCCAATTCAGGGCGCTCCCCTTCGGGCTGGCCACGGCCCCCCGGGTATTCACGAAGATCCTAGCCCCAGTTCTGGCCAATTTAAGGATCCAAGGGGTCACAGTCCTAGCATACTTGGACGACCTTTTAATCATAGATCACTCACGGCCGGGTCTGCAACAGGCAGTAAACCTCACGGTTCGGTACCTCGAAGGATTCGGCTGGGTCCTAAACCGGGGAAAGTCAGCGTTCCAGCCTACAAAGCAGTTGGAATACCTCGGCATGAGGTTAGACACAGAACAGCAAAGGGTGTTCCTGCCCCTTGTAAAGATCGAGGCTATCAAGGGGTTGGTTCAGTTGGTTCTAAACAAGAAAAAAACCAACTATTCGCCTGTGTATGCGAGTACTAGGCAAGCTAGTGGCCACGTTCGAGGCAGTACCATACGCTCAGATCCACACTCGCGTCCTACAGGCAGCCATTCTAGCAGCCTGGGGCAAGAGGGCACATGCCTTAGAGTCCCCTTTGACGCTATCTTCAAGGGTCCGACAAAGCCTGGCCTGGTGGTTGAACCCCCAGAATCTTCTAAAGGGAAAATCCTTCAGCCCTGTGGTCTGGAAGGTAGTTACCACAGACGCCAGCCTGGCAGGCTGGGGGGCGGTCTTCGAGGGGTTCTCTCGCCAGGGAACTTGGGTGAAAGCAGAGAGGCAGCTCCCCATCAATATCTTGAAGATCAGAGCTGCTCGCCTAGCCCTTCTGGCATGGACCTCCAGATTAAAGGGGTTCCCGGTGAGAATCCAGTCAGACAATGCCACGGCGGTGGCATACATAAACCACCAAGGGGGAACCAGGAGTCAGGCCGCTCAGAGGGAGGTGAGCTTGATTTTTCAGTGGGCAGAGGTTCATGTACCCTGCATTTCGGCGATATTCATTCCCGGAGTGGACAACCTGCAGGCAGACTTCTTAAGTCGCCAGAGTCTGTTGCCAGGGGAGTGGTCTCTGCATCCCCAGGTCTTTCAGACAATCTGCCAGAGGTGGGGAATGCCGGACGTAGATATAATGGCATCCAGGTTCAACAAATAACTAGACAGGTTCGTGTCTCGAGCGAGGGATCCTATGGCCTGCGGAACCGATGCGTTGGTTTGCCCTTGGCATCAATTCAAACTTCTATATGCATTCCCTCCGCTACAGTTACTCCCTCGCCTGTTGCGCAGGATCAGAGTGGAGCACAAGCCAGTCATTCTAGTAGCTCCGGCTTGGCCCCGGAGGACTTGGTACTCACTAGTCCTGAAGATGGCAGTGGGAGACCCTTGGACTCTTCCTCTACAACCAGACCTACTCTCACAAGGCCCGATCCTCCACCCTACATTACAGCGTCTAAATTTGACGGCCTGGAGGCTGAATCCCTGATTCTCAGGGGTAGAGGTCTGTCTAGGCAGGTAATTCCTACCCTGATTAGGGCTAGAAAGCCGGTCTCCAGGGTGATTTATTACAGGGTGTGGAGGAACTACGTAGGCTGGTGTGAATCCAAAAGATGGAATTCCCGCAAATATACTATTGATAGGGTGTTAAGTTTTCTCCAGCTAGGAGTGGATAAAGGCCTGGCACTAAGCACAATCAAGGGACAGATCTCAGCTCTGTCAGTGTGGTTTCAGAGGCCGCTGGCCACCCACTCGCTGGTAAAGACCTTCTTACAGGGGGTCTTGCGTATTAATCCTCCTGTCAAGTCACCAATTTGTCCATGGGACTTAAATCTTGTCCTGTCCACTCTACAGAAACAACCCTTTGAGCCGTTGGCTGAGATTCCTTTAGTCTTACTGACAAGAAAGTTGGTTTTCTTGGTCGCCATAGTTTCGGCCAGGAGAGTGTCAGAATTAGCAGCCTTATCGTGTAAGGAACCATATCTCGTTCTGCATAAGGACAGGGCAGTTCTCCGGCCCCATCCTTCCTTTCTACCAAAGGTTATATCCAAATTTCACTTGAACCAGGATTTGGTACTTCCATCCTTCTTTCCAAAACCCACATCTAGAAAGGAGGGGTTGCTGCATACCTTGGATATTGTCCGGGCCATGAAGGCCTATCTTAAAGCTACAGAAAAGATCCGGAAGACAGATGTGTTATTCGTTCTACCAGATGGCCCCAAGAAGGGGCAGGCAGCTGCAAAATCCACCATCTCGAGATGGATTAGACAATTAATCATTCAAGCCTACGGTTTGAAGAGGTTGCCTCCTCCTTTGTCGGTAAAGGCCCATTCTACCAGGGCCATGGGCGCCTCCTGGGCAGCACACCATCAGATCTCTATGGCTCAGATATGCAAGGCGGCGACGTGGTCATCAGTCCACACGTTTACAAAGTTTTATCAACTAGACGTGAGAAGGAATGCGGATTCTGCCTTTGGACAGGCAGTACTACAGGCTGCAGTTTAAGATCCTCGGGATCAGAAGCACCCTTGGTTGTAAAAAAGAAAAAAAAAAAAAAAAAAGTTTTTTCTTGACTAAGTTGGAATTATTATTATTATTTGAGTATACCTCTAAATTGAATCCTTCTTTGGAAGATGTCTCCCTCCCCTCATTAAAGCATTGCTTTCGGACATCCCATATAGTAATGAATATGCCGCTCTGTGTCCCGTGATGTACGAGAAAGAAAAAGGGATTTTTAAATACAGCTTACCTGTAAAATCCTTTTCTTGGAGTACATCACGGGACACAGAGCTCCCACCCCTCTTTTGGGTGACCATTTTGGGAGGCATACTGCTTGCTACAAAACTGAGGGACTCCCTCTAGGGGAGGGGGTTATATAGGGAGGGGACTTCCTGTTTGAGATTGCCAGTGTCCACACCTGAAGGTACTCCATATAACCCATATAGTAATGAATATGCCGCTCTGTGTCCCGTGATGTACTCCAAGAAAAGGATTTTACAGGTAAGCTGTATTTAAAAATCCCTTTTTTTATTTTGTCTTTTTTTTTTTTTTTTTAACCACTTCCATCAGCTCATTCCCCACTGTTGCAACATTTTGTACTACTTGTTCCATCCTGATAGATCATAAGCTAATTTTGAGAAGGACCCTCCTAACTAGTGATGAGCGGAATACGCCATATTCGATTTCGCGATATTTCGCGGATATTTCGAAGAATATTCGCGAATATTCGTTAATATCGAATATTCGTGATATTTTATAAAAAAAAAAAAAAAAAAGTTGAGAATTTTCGCCAATGCGAATTTTCGCAAATGCAAAATTTCGCGATTTTTTTTTTTATAAAATATCACGAATATTCGATATTTACGAATATTCGCTATATTTTATAAAAAAAAAAATGCAAAATTTATTGCGAAATTTGAAAAATACGAATATTCGAAATAGCGAATATTCGCCGCGATATTCGAGTTATTCGCGAATACTCGAATATGCAATATTCGTAGCGAATATTCGCAATGCGAATATTCGTGAGCAACACTACTCCTAACCCTCCTTGTATTTTATTGTATTGTAACTGTACTGTCAACCCTTTTTTAAATTGTAAAGTGCTGCGTAATCTGTTGTCGCTATATAAATCCTGTATAATATACTGGTTTAATGTTCCCTTGTTTGCAATTTCACTCATGATGATTTTCTTTAATGTGGTTCTCTTCTAGAATGTGGTGATTTCATGGTACTGGATCTGGGAGGATCCAAATTTCGGATTCTCAAGGTAAAGTTAAGCCGTGCTTCTGGAGTGGAGATGGACAGTGAAGATTTTGATATATCGGAAGAAATTAGAACTGGAACAGGTGAACAGGTATGTACATATGAGTAATGCCACTAACGTTGGGGTTTACCCCTGTTCTTATTTTTACAGTTTTATCAGGTGTTAGCTTATTGCTGTCCAGAGTCCTCCTGAAGGCTAAAAGCAGCTTTTAAAAGCATTGGGGAGTTTACTTGGCTTGCATTCAAATCTTAAAAGACATCTATGTTCCGTTTTCATACACAGGGGGGCAGAGGCGTAATTAGTGAAAATAGCGCCTATGGCAAGCACTGAAACTGCGCCAGTGTTGAAACATTTGAAACCCATCTTTCAGATAACCCTAACACAAAAAAACAGCTAACAAAACTTGTGATACCTTGGGTAGTGACATAGCCTCTTTATGGAGAAATCTGGGGTTTATTAGACCCCTGATGCCTCCTCTGCCCTCCACGGCATATTGGCTGCTTTCTTGGCTGATACCAGCCAGGTAAATGCAGAACTGATACTGGAAGTGATGACCTCTTCATCATTTATCCTCAGTTTTCACAGAGGAGAGGGAGAAACTGATGTTCAACCTTCTTTGTGTGATACCAATCCGACCAGATAGAATGGGAGAGCCTGGGAGAACAGGAGAGGGCTGTGGCTCCATGCAGCAGGGATACCGCTGCCATTGTTCATTAGCAAAGATGCTGAAAAGGAGATGCCTATGCTAAGGAGGAGGGAAGAAGAGACCCTCAGACCCTGAGGACATTCTAAGGGAAGCGAATAGAGCTTCCTTAGCCTTCTGGCATCTCGCACACACTTAAGTGGTAATAATGATAATGAAAAAAAATTATAAAAAAAATGTATAACATTTCATGAGGCATAGCTTGGGGCTTTTGACAAGCCACAATGGTTAGTTTCTTTGTGTCTTGGTGCTACTTTTAGTGCAGCTGAGTTAGAAAATTACAATTCAAACTTGTAAATTTTGTAGTAAATCTGTTGCACAATTTGTCTCACTGCTCCTGTTTAACGTTGCTTCATTGTGTGACAACATTGATAACTGCCCCCATGTGTTTGGTTGTTCTATTGTGTTGGGTCATGAGACATTTGTAATAACCAGTTCTATAATATTAAGTTGTGTCTGTTTTATAACACAGAAGTTCTGGGTGTAGCTTTTGCGTATGAAACAATGGCCCAGATTCATAAAGCAATTACGCCTGTCTAACTGGTGTTAGACAGGAGTAATTTCAAATTTCGCGCGCCGTATCACTAGTTTGAATCCTCAAACCATGATACGGCGGCTTCAAGCTTCGATCCGAGAGGCTTATGTCTTCGTAAGCCTTCGGATCTACGCTGCAATATTTTTGCGCCCGCTGGGAGGAGTTCACGTCGTTTTCATGCGTCGGGATATGCAAATGTGTTTTTACGGCGATCCACGAAGATACGAGCGGTCTTCGCAATCGCTTACGTCTGGTTTTTTTTACGTACTGTTAGACCAGCTCTTTGCTGGTCTAACGGTGCGTAGCCCATGTTAAGTATGGCCGTCGTTCCCGCGTCGAATTTAAATGTTTTTTTTTTTTTTTGCGTAACTCGTTCGGGAATAGAAATGTCCGTAAACGACGCTACTCAAACAACGAATGACGTAACGACGTGATTTCGCGCAATGCACGGCGGGAAATTTGCGAACGGAGCATGCGCAGTTCGATCGCCGCGGGAACGCGCCTATTTTAAATCCTTCACGCCCCCTACTCGTCTATATGGATTGCGACGGGAGAAATACACTACGCCGCCGTCGTTTACTGGACAAAATCTACCTGGATTCCACGTAGAGCCAGGTAAGAAACGGCGGCGTAGTGTATTTCTGATACGCTACGAGAATCCAATTCTCTCTGAATCTGGGCCAATGACTTTAAAGCTAGACAGCATAATTTTTTTTTTTCCTACAGATGTGCCAGGAAAATACTTGATTGTAAAACCAAATTAAAATAACATGTACTGAGACAATGGTGACTTTTTTTTTTTTTTTTTTTTATTGCTGCCCTCTTTTTGAATACTAGTTGCCTGCTTGTCTGTTTTCAATGCATTGAGTGACTGACCTAGAACAAGTTTGAATTTTAGAAAATCAGAGTGTCAATACTTCTGATCTGCATACATGTTCTAGATGAATTTCTCTATTTACCAAAGCCACTGGATCAGCATGACAGCCAGGCAACTAGCATTCAGAAGGAGGGTTTGCAGTGGCTTTCACAGTCTTGTTGCATATTTTTTTTTAACCTGAGGAATTTCAAAACATGACTCTTCCTTCTTTCATGTCTGCAGCTGTTTGACCACGTTGCTGATTGCCTTGGCCGTTTCCTTCAACATCGCAATCTCAGTGAATCAGTTTTCCCCCTGGGATTCACCTTCTCATTCCCTTGTGTGCAGAGTCAGCTAGACAAGGTAACTTTTTATTCTAACTTACCTTTCAGTAAACTCTGTCCAGAAGTTTGCACATGCTTTGCCTCTAAGATCTGTTAGACCGAAAAGTAAGATTTGTTTTTGGCTAAATGAACACCATGAAGGACCTAAGTGTGTCTCCTGTGTAAGTTCACTTTACAGATTTTCCTGTAAAGGTGAGCTTACCCTTTAAGAACTCCTGACTCTTCAGCTGTCAACGGGCTTACCCGCAGAGAGCTGAAATGTAAACAAAAGAATATTGGCAATAGAAAAGTCTTGTATATAAAAAATGTCCCCCCGAAGTAAATCAATTGGCCATCCTGGGCCCATGCGTACACACGATCGGTCCATCCTCCGATGAGATCGGTCTGATGGACCATTTTCATCGGTTAACCGATGAAGCTGACTGATGGTCCGTCGTGCCTACACACCATTGGTTAAAAAAATTATTGTGTCAGAACGCAGTGACGTAAAACACGACGTCGTGCAGACAAAAAAACGAAGTTCAATGCTTCCAAGCATGCGTCGACTTGATTCTGAGCATGCATGGATTTTTAACCGATGGTCGTGCTTACTAACAATCTTTTTTTTATTTTTTCTATCGGTTAGGAATCCATCGGTTAAATTTAAATTTGTGTGTGTGTTTTTTTTTTCTTATGAATTTTCTATTGATTTTCTTTTGGTTTACATTTCATCTCTTAGCGGGGAAGGCCAATGATAGCTGTTGAGTAGTCCGTTGTGCTTCCTGGCCCGCTCCTTAACCACCAGCTATTCTTTACACAATTTTAATTATATGATATAATTTTTTTTTTTTTACTGATCCAGATTCGAATCATTCCAAAAATGTGGAATTTGTTAGAAAATGAAACAAAATTAAACTAATTTCAACAGAATTCGTTATGTCATTTGGAGTTTCGGATGCATCCGAATCTCTGAATAACCAAAATGTGACTAAAACTAAATGCACATGTCTAATATGTAGCTGATGTAATATGCCTGGTTTCCTCTCTACAGAGTGTACTTATCTCTTGGACTAAAGGTTTCTGCTGCTCTGGCGTTGAGGGCAAAGATGTTGTCCAGTTACTAAAAGATGCCATCCAAAGACGTGGGGTGAGCATTGGAACATCATTTGTTCACCTGTCACTGTATTATGTGACTCCTTGCTGTTTATTATACAAATATTTCTTCCACAGGATTATAAAGTGGATGTTATTGCCATTGTCAATGACACAGTTGGAACAATGATGAGTTGTGGCTACAAGGACCACAGCTGTGAAGTTGGATTCATCGTGGGTAAGTAGGGGCTCTTGATGTGCTGGTCTCGGAGTGAATTGGCTGTTGCAATATTAAATCTCCTGCTGTCTCTCCACAGGTACTGGTACCAATGTCTGTTACATGGAGGAGATGGGCAATGTGGAAGCTGTGGAAGCAGATGAAGGTACAATGTGCATCAACATAGAATGGGGAGGATTTGGAGATGATGGGACACTAAATGATATTGTGACTGAGTATGACTCACAGGTGGATCAAACATCCAGAGTACCTGGAAGGCAACGGTAAGTTCTGCAAAGAGCTGACTTCATTCTTTATAAATTCTTGCAAATCATTTTTTTTCTCCCCACTTTGATTGTGAAGTGGAGCCCTACTAAATTATGTCAATGTTGCAGGGCAGTTTGCTCTCTCCCTCCCTCCCTCCCTCCCTCCCTCCCTCCCTCCAGAAAACAATAGTAGGACACTCCTACTGTTGCTAAGGTTGTCTTGGCAAACTTCGTTCTCATAACCATAAGTATTTTGATGGTAGAAGTCATGATGCTACTTCATCTAGACTGAAATTGTGGGTTCCAGAAAATAAGACTGTTACTACTTGGATGGGCTAATGGGGGTACCTTGATGCTTTCTGATCTAGTAAGTTTTGGAGAACATGGATAGAAAAAAAACACCAATTATATATTCAAGTCTTTTGCAAAAGCCACAATTCCAGAAGAGATTAAGGAGCCTAGACTTTTAGAACCACCACTTGAACTGTTCAAAATCTGTCATGAGTTACTTGCCTTGCCGTTTAAAAATGTTAGTTTCCTGGTTCTCATACTGTTCCAGTGGCTTTAGTATTTTGAATCACTGGCATTGAACAAGTATGCAGATCAGTTTGACTTTTCTCATCTCCATGCATAAGCTCAGGTCAGTGTAAAGAATTGTGAAACCAGTATTGAAGCCAGAGACCTCAAGAAATGGTGCTTCAAGGAGGTGAGCAACAATGGCAACCCTATATTTCGCTCACTACAAGCTTCCTTATAAAGTAGCCTTAGTGACCTGAAACGGCATGACTTCTATAGGCTGGTCATGATAGAAATTTCAGTTCAGCGACCACTGGAGAATTGCAACTTAGACATGGTGTAACACTGGAAGTGATTCATAATTGCTATGTTGATGTAATGCATCTAACGCTTTTAGCATATCTTTAAAAAGAGTCATGTAAATTATTCAGTTGAAAACACATGGAATATTTCATGAACATCGTTGATTTTAGAAAGTTGACAGAGTCATCGTGTTCAGCCAAATGTCTGCTACACAGGGAAAAGTGGAAGGTGCTTTCAGAACTGCAAACTCTATCTTCAAATGTAAGAACTAATACACAGCAGAGTCTTTGAACTTCTAAGAGCTAATTATAATCCTCTCTTGTATTTTATACTATTTCTATACTATGTTGATCTCCAATTAGCTGAAGCAAAATGATCTAAGTACTGCAGAACTTCACTGCTCACAAACTTTACCATTATGGAATATCTTCATGTTAACCTCAAAAGAAAATGTAATTATGCCAGTGGTCATACAGTGCAAAAAAGTATTGGACAAAGCTTCTTTTTAAAGATGTAAAGCAAGCATTCTAAACCAATTTCTCTATATCCATATATATATATATATTTTTGTTTTTTAATGAAGCTTACTTTAACATTACATGGAATCCTTGGCATTTTAGCTGCTAATTTTAAGAAAAATTATGAGATGAAAACTGGAATAAAATGTTGTCTTTTATTTGTACTAGCAAATATGTACCTTTCATGATAATTTGTGGAGTGGGTTCAGATTGTTGGCTGACACAATGCATTTAGAACTTTTATTTTTTAGAGACTTTTTTTTTTTTTTTTTTTACACCTTTTTAGCATGAGTATTAAATGTTGTTGAAGTGGTGGTTATGGCAAAAACAGACAGAGAAGAAATTGTTACAATATCTATATACAGTCCACTGTAAAGGCAACATACAGGGAATAGTGGCACACTGTTCAAGAATAGGGATGAGGGAATAGGGATGAGCATTATGTACGTTACGGGCCTTTCGCGCCAAATTCGAGTGGCGTGTCATGGCCCATAATTCAGTTATACGGTCAGCTCTGCTGGGCGAGATCATGTAGATCTACATCATCTCGCTATTCAGCCAATAGGGGCGCGTGCTGCCCTGCTCGCCCCTGACGCAGACGCGCATGCCCGGCGGGTGCGATCACCTGCGATCACTCGTTACAGAGCGAGAACCTGGGAGCTGTGTGTGTCCTGTCAGGGGGAGAAATTACTGATTGTATGTTCATGCACGTTATTTCCCCTAGTCAGTTCATCCCCCCTTCAGTTAGAACAGACCCAGGGAACATACTTAACACTTTCCCTGCCAGTGGCATTTTTATAGTAATCAATGCATTTTTATTAGGGCTGTCAAATTTAATCGCTGCACTGGTGCGTCGCGATTCGGGTGTCCCCGATGCGGCACCGATGCATGCGACTGTATTAATCGATGTTTGGCCCCGCCCCGTCCCGGTCCCTCCCGGGAGAGCGCTCCATCATTCAGACGTTGCTTTGTATGTGTGTGTGTGTGTGTGTGTGTGTATAAGGCGTGCTCATGTAACTGCCCAGCCCGCCTCTCTCGTTTTACGTCTCGCGTCTCTCCTGGTTGTCACAGCTGTCTCTCAGTGGCTTGCCCTAGTGGATGGTCGGGGAGGGGTTTGGCATGCTTGGTGACTGGGAAGCTGGCTGTGTCAGGGTTTAGGGAGAGGGGAGCTTGGACATGTACAGCGCCACATAGCGGCCTCGGTTAGCTTTTTCCTATCCGGCTGTGTGTGTATAGTGAACACGGCCCATGTGTCTGCTCCGTCCTCTCATAGTTCTCAAAGAACCAGGGACACGAAGGTGACGGTGGACTTTGAGGAGTGTCTGAAAGACTCGCCCCGATTCAGGTAAAGTCAGGGTTGGTCCTGTAATGTGGGGGGGTTTCTGAAACTGACTGAAAGTAGTCCGGCAGTGCCATGGAAGGCTCGGGGCACTCCAGGGTAGCCGGACATGGTGCTGAAGGGGGCAGCTTTGTATGTGTATGAGGGGGTCAGGGCTCCTCACACTGGGCGGCTGGGAGCAGGAAGTGTGACACTAGGGAAGTACTGATCTGTGGAGGACAGCATACTGTACACAAGGCTGACATCTACTGACCTGTCCTATACATGGATCACACCCACCAATTACATACTGGGGGGGCATCATCCTCTACTGACCTGTCCTACACATGGATCTCCTCCACCAATCACACATACTGGGGGGCATCAGATCCATGACGAACACATGCTGTCTGTGCTGCCTGTGTGATATTCATAATGCTGGTGAAGATGCAGTGAGATGATGCTTTACACTTGCATTTGGGGGGGCAGTAAACATGTGCCCCCCAACCACTTCCCTTTAACCACTTCCTGCCAGCGACGTACTGGATACATTGCTGGATTGTAAGGGTGATATCTTGATCATCGCTACAGCGATGATCAAATCCACTCCTGTACTATGCCCACAGTCTCTGATCATCTCCTGTACTATGCCCACAGTCTCTGATCATCTCCTGTACTATGCCCACAGTCTCTGATCATCTCCTTTAGTATTTTGCGGAGAAAGCCATGCGCTGCAATCGTGATGCATCGTGGAATCGAATCGTGGACTTGATAATCTATATAATCTATAAAAATGCCAATGGTCCCAAAAATGTGTCAAAAGTGTCCGAAGTGTCCGCCATAATGTTGCAGTACCGAAAGAAAATCGATGATCACCACCATTACTAGTAAAAAAAAATATTAATAAAAATGCCCCTATTTTGTAAACGCTATAACTTTTGCGCAAACCAATCAATTAACGCTTATTGCGTGTTATTTTTTGTAAAAAAAAAATGTAGAAGAATATATCAGCCTAAACTGATAATACAAATATATTTTTTATTTTACATATTTTTGGGGGATATTTATTATAGCAAAAAGTAAAAGAAAAATCTATATAGCGCAAAAACTAAAAACCGCAGAGGTGATCAAATACCACCAAAAGAAATCTATTTGTGGGGGAAAAAAAGAAAGCCAATTTTATTTGGGAGCCACGTCGCACGACCGCGCAATTGTCAGTTAAAGCGACGCAGTGCCGAATCGCAAAAAGTGGCCTGGTCTTTGACCAGCAATACAGTCCGGGGCTTAAGTGGTTAAGCTGCTCAGTCTTCTGTTAGTGATTTTTTTTTTTTTTAAACGTATCTGATCCTGCAGGGACACGTATGTGATTGATTGTTGTAATTTAATCTTAAATCAGTTGATTTCTTCATAGTGTATGCGCAGGTTCACCCTGAGCACATGTGACAGACATGAAAGGGTCTTGAGAAGCTAAGTAGAATGTAATGCTGCCTGTAACATCGTTTAGCATGACTGGTTTATGGTGGGTCAGTGATAGTCTGGAGAGGGATGTACAGACCTCTACAGGCTAGACAATGGCCCCCTGACTGCCATTGTGTATCAGGGTGAAATCCTTGGACCCATTGTCAGACCCTACTCCTGGTGCAGTGGGTCCTGGGTTCCTCCTGGTGAACATCAATGACCAGCCTCCTGTGACAAGAGCATGCAGCCAGTTCCTGGAGGATGAAGGAATTGATACCATTGAAAGGCCCCCATTCTCGCCTGACCTAAATCCAATAGAACACCTGTGGGACAATATGTTTTGGTACATCAGATACTGCCAGGTTGCACCTCAGTCTGTTCAGGAGCTCAGTGATGCCCTAGTCCAGATCTGGGAGGAAATACCTCAGGACACCGTCCGTCATCTCATTAGGAGAATGCCCTAATGTTGTCGGGCATGTATGCAAGCACGTGGGGCCCATACAAACTGAGAACCATTTTGAGTTGCTGCAATGAAATTTCACAAAAATAGACTAGCCTTCTGCATTTTTTTTTTTATTTTTTTTTTTCCCTGGGTGTCTTTTGAATTTAGCCCTTCTTCTTTTTCGTAGGTTAAGAATTTTAATTTCCATCAAATGATGTGTCATCCTTTCGTTCCTAACACATTATCCAGTCCATATCGGTATAGATATCCAGCATGAGATTTTTCCCCATTGAGATCTGATATGTTTTCTAAGTGTTCCTTTCATATTTTTTTTGAGCAGTGTATGTGTGTATTATTTTATGCCCCATCTCTCAAAATTAGGCAGAATTTTTCATAACCTAAGCCGAGTGCCACCACCTTCAAAGGGATGGCTAGCATATGCAAATCTTTCTATAGATTTAACAAACTGTTAAGACATTCCCTCTGTCGTCTCATATTTCTCTTAACCTCTGTGGTGATGCATACCTCCCAACTTTTTGAGATGGGAATGAGGGACACCTATCAGCAAAAGTATGCAGGCACAGGACACACCCCTTGCCACGCCCCTTAAAGGAGAATTGTGTAAAAAAACGAGATTGGTTAAACCTACAAGTGCTTTTTTTTTTACCACTACTATTCATTTATATTGACTTTTGGAATTTACAGAAGCAGCAATTTTTAAATTGGATAAAAGGTTTAGCACAGAAAACACTTTTTGATAGATAAAAAGTGCATTTTATATACAACTATATAGATCAGATCAAAATGAGGGACAAAGGGACATTGCTCCAAATCAGGGACAGTTGGGAGCTATGGTGATGTTTCCAGGAAACAAAACTAACCAAGAGACAAAGCAGGGTGTGTTGTAGGAACTGAAGTGGGGGGGGGGGGCTGACAACCAGTATAAGTCAAGCCAGGATGGCACATCCCAGCAGGCATCCCTACATTTAAGGGAGAGGAAGACCGTTCCCCTGTGCTCATGATATTCTTTGACAGTGTCACTATCCATGGATCTGGGCAGTAATTGGTTAAAGAGTGGACATCTTCCCCTGTAACACCATTCAACAATGTAACAGTGAGCTATAGCTGTATGGTGACGAATTACAGTTCCCTCCACTCAACTAGTCCCCCTAGTGTTGCCTTTTATACTTTATTTGAATTGGCACCCACTGCACTATAGACCAAGCTTTTATCCTTTTGCCATCAATTATTATTGTGAATTAGTGTCACCACAATATTTCCTAATACATTAGAGGAACTGCAGTCTGCTAACATAATCTGTAAAAAAAAACAAAAAAAAAAAACACTTCTTTGCCACCCTGAAGCTCTCACTCCAACCACTTTGCATATTATTTTATATACAGTGCAGAAAATAAGTATTTGAACACCCTGCTATTTTGCAAGTTCTCCCACTTGGAAATCATGGAGGGGTCTGAAATTGTCATCGTAGGTGCATGTCCACTGTGAGAGACATAATCAAAAAAAAAAATTCCAGAAATCACAATTTATGAATTTTTAACTATTTATTTGTATGATACAGCTGCAAAGAAGTATTTGAACACCTGTCTATCAGCTAGAATTCTGACCCTCAAAGACCTGTTAGTCTGCATTTAAAATGTCCACCTCCACTACATTTATTATCCTAAATTAGATGCACCTGTTTGAGGTCATTAGCTGCATAAAGACACCTGTCCACCCCATACAATCAGTAAGAATCCAACTACTAACATGGCCAAGACCAAAGAGCTGTCCAAAGACACTAGAGACAAAATTGTACACCTCTACAAGGCTGGAAAGGGCTACGGGGAAATTGCCAAGCAGCTTGGTGAAAAAAGGTCCACTGTTGGAGCAATCATTAGAAAATGGAAGAAGCTAAACATGACTGTCAATCTCCCTCGGACTGGGGCTCCATGCAAAATCTCACCTCGTGGGGTCTCAATGATCCTAAGAAAGGTGAGAAATCAGCCCAGGACTACACGGGAGGAGCTGGTCAATGACCTGAAAAGAGCTGGGACCACAGTTTCCACGGTTACTGTTGGTAATACACTAAGACGTCATGGTTTGAAATCATGCATGGCACGGAAGGTTCCCCTGCTTAAACCAGCACATGTCAAGGCCCGTCTTAAGTTTGCCAATGACCATTTGGATGATCCAGAGGAGTCATGGGAGAAAGTCATGTGGTCAGATGAGACCAAAATATAACTTTTTGGTCATAATTCCACTAACCGTGTTTGGAGGAAGAAGAATGATGAGTACCATCCCAAGAACACCATCCCTACTGTGAAGCATGGGGGTGGTGGCATCATGCTTTGGGGGTGTTTTTCTGCACATGGGACAGGGCGACTGCACTGTATTAAGGAGAGGATGACCGGGGCCATGTGTTGCGAGATTTTGGGCAACAACCTCCTTCCCTCACTTAGAGCTTTGAAGATGGGTCGAGGCTGGGTCTTCCAACATGACAATGACCCAAAGCACACAGCCAGGATAACCAAGGACTGGCTCTTTAAGAAGCATATCAAGGTTCTGGCGTGGCCTAGCCAGTCTCCAGACCTTAACCCAATAGAGAATCTTTGGAGGGAGCTCAAACTCCGTGTTTCTCAGCGACAGCCCAGAAACCTGACTGATCTAGAGAAGATCTGTGTGGAGGAGTGGGCCAAAATCCCTCCTCCAGTGTGTGCAAACCTGGTGAAAAACTACAAGAAACGTTTGACCTCTGTAATTGCATACAAAGGCTACTGTACCAAATATTAACATTGATTTTCTCAGGTGTTCAAATACTTATTTGCAGCTGTATCATACAAATAAATAGTTAAAAAAATCATACATTGTGATTTCTGGATTTTTTTTTTTTTGATTATGTCTCTCACAGTGGACATGCACCTACGATAACAATTTCAGACCCCTCCATGATTTCCAAGTGGGAGAACTTGCAAAATAGCAGGGTGTTCAAATACTTATTTTCTGCACTGTATATCATGATTCTGTACTTGCCAAATATGCTGCATAAATCTTCCTCCACTGAGTCTGGCTCCAACCATTTTAAATGTGGGCAGTTGACACACCTTCAGCTCTGCAGCCCTGCCTAGGCTTTTTACCAGACAAACAGGAAGTGGACTGTATAAGGTATTTACTGTCACAAAAAAATAAATGTTTTACTATCCAAAGTTAAACTGCAAGGAAAGATGAAAAATGACTGAAGTTACGCTTTAAGCACTTTAATGGTGATCAACAGGGATGTGCCCCTTTAATATAGTGGATGCCCATTCACATAACTAATAAGTACTGAGCATTTTATAACTTTTCCGCATGAGAGCTGTGTCATTCTCATAGAGGACTGCATTGCAGAAGCATAAGTACAGGGGTTGGTAGGTGCAATATCCCTGAAGGGGAAGAATGGTTTGTGCTAACCCTTTCATGACAGGGTAAAACAAACCCAGGCCCAATTTTGCAACTTTCACATGTGTTCGTAAAACTAATTATATACAGTATCTCACAAAAGTGAGTACACCCTCACATTTTTGTAAATATTTTATATCTTTTCATGTGACAACACTGAAGAAATTACACTTTGGTACAATGTAAAGAAGCGCTTGTATAACGGTTTAAATTGTCCCCTCAAAATAACTTGACACACTGCCATTAATATCTAAACCGCTGGCAACAAAAGTAATTACACCCCTAAGTGAAAATGTCCAAATCGGGCCCAATTAGCCATTTTCCCTCCCCGATGTCATGTGACTCATTTGTGTTACAAGGTCTCAGGTGAATGGTAAACAGGTGTGTTAAATTTGGTGTTATTGCTCTCTCTCTCATACTGGTCACTGTAAGTTCACCATGGCACCTCATGGCAAAGAACTCTGAGGATCTGAAAAAATAATTGGCTTAGGCTACACGAAGATTGCCTAGGCTCTGGTGAACTCCATGCCCAAGAGGGTTAAGGGAGTGCTGGAAAACAATGGCGGCCACACAAAATATTGACATTTTGGGCCTAATGTGGACATTTTCACTTAGGGGTGTACTCACTTTTAAAAGAATGGGGGGGGGGGACTGTTCTAAACCCAAATGAGAAAACAAAAAACAAGCAGCCAACACTCAAACGAATTCTAATATAAATGGTGAAGAAAATAGTGTAGCGCTAATGATGTAATTGTGTGAAGGAGTGAACTCCAAAATAGACATAAAGAAAAAAAGAGAAAATATTAGTGAGTGAACATTCAGGATAAATGAAAAAAAACATGTGCAAAACACACTGAGTAATAAAGTGTGAACTTTCAATAATGTGATATTGAGTGTAGAACAAAAATGGGACAAAGCAAATAAAACTTCTTCCTGTTGAAGTGACACCAAATGATTAGGATGAAGAAAAGTGTTGTCTGTAGTCACTCTTGTAGCTCTTCTAGGGTAAATGAACGGGGCACTCTTACCGGCTGTGGTGGACCGCATATCTTTCAACAGTGGGTTGTATGAGCTTAAGATCCTGGATGGTCTTGATCATGTTTGGGGCAGAGAGGGAGGTCCAGATGGATCAGGGTGTGGAATCCCCAGATCTCTGCTAAATCTGCAGGTGCAGTGAGCGTCCCTTCAGGGTCGGATCAGTCTGGATACACACCAGAGTAATTTCTCATAGGCTCCTGGTCTGTGTATCAGCCATTTAATACAGATATTAATCTTGATATTTTTTGCTATTACTACTTGCCACCAAAAAACTGTTCAAAATAAATTTTCCTGACAATTGCACCGATACCACATATGTTTGTGCCCCTAGTAGAGCCAAGAATAAATAGTGGGCAGTTTGATTTTTTATCCTAATCGTATTTAATTTAATATCGTATTTTAAATTCCACCTAAAATATTTAGACCTTAACCTATTGACCTGGATCAAACCTTGATCTTCCTTCTACCTTCCTTTTTTTTTTTTTTACTTGCAATAAGAGAAAGATACAATACATCTTTCTCTCCATTTTTTGGGGGGCTTGATCAGGATTGGAACCGTGTCTCTGTGACAAGCCTGGTCCCTGTGTTGGGACAAGAACATGTATATGTAGCGCCCAGGTCTAAAGCCCACCTCCTGGATGCTCCATATTTATTTTTTACTGTCGTAAGCGGTTTGAGGTCAGCTGCTGAAGCACTTCCTAATGGTTTTCATATGCTAAGGGAATGGGTAGCAGGGAATATTTGGAGGAGTTTTCTATATGAGACGCAAGAGGCTGATGTGATGCCTACTCTAGACTATAGAACACAGCCTTTTCTTTTCTGCAACAGAGGTACCATAATGGTATATTGGCACAAAGGGAAGCTGGAATTCAGAAAAAAATAACCAAGGACTTGGCCTTTAACCGGGAAGAAGTTAAAAGGGTTACAATGGTGGTATATTGAATAAATGGACTGTAACGGTCAGGGGTAAACACCGTTTACGATACTACATTCCACCAACCCACGACATGTTATCCGACAATCCAGCAGAACGAACACGACCCATAGGTTTCCCCAGAATAACGAGACACAAGCTCTGTTCTCTGGATCAAACTAATGAATACTTTAATGGTAAACTCAGCTTGTTATATACAGTTAGAAACCAAATCTAGACAATGACTCAACTCCACCCACAACATGACACAATGAACTTCAATACACATTCCGATAATGACATTCAGGTGAGCTAATTACTAATCATACCCAGACGTTCTGACTCCACAATAAGTTATTCTCACCTGCTACATAATACACATTCCTTTAGTAAACATAATTGCCATGCTAATCCACTACACCTGAAAGGTCATACATCTGACCTTTCAGACTGCCAACACATATCTATCATCAATAGAACTTCACACAGTACAGTGTCATTAGCATCACACAATGAGGTCCTTCAGAAGCCAGACTTAATTAGCACAACTGAATGCCATCGCAGCAAGCTTTTATCACTACAGCCAGGTAGCTGGAGGTGATTAATATCAATTAACATCTTTCAATTAACCTGTTGAGTTCAGAATTAAACACCTGTAATATTTCAAGATATCCTGCAATACATGACTTATCATTAATGTCCCATCTCATGTAATCTGAGATATCCGTTCTCAGTCATCCTATGCCCCTAATGGACATAGGATGACCCTAGACCCAATAGTCATTGGTAAAGCTGGCACAGGAGTACCCTGCATCCTTCAAAAGTCTCTGGATATCACGGGCCATTCCGTTACAGGACCTTTTTTATATTTATTGTCTTGAGGACTGTTGTGTAATTCTTTGGCAGGGCTATCGGTCCTGAGAGTGGCTTGAGGGATGCAGTGATAAGTACAGAGGGTGTAAAAAGTACATCTTTATTAGTTTAGGGGGAAATTTAGGTGAACAGCTACATTTTTTTTGTTTTATGGGGGTTGTAAATGTAAATGTATTATAACTTTTTCCCTAAATAGCTTCCTTTTAACTTTAGTGCAGCTTCCTATTTGCTTATGCCCCTCCAATCTGAGTCGGTAGGTGAACTAGAAAGTAGTAGAGACAGTTTGTGGGATACAGATACTCAAATCTAGACACCACATCCCCTATAAGAATACATAGTAAAGAATGGGGAAAAGGGTAACAAACACTAGGGACTTTAAACAGTGCCAATAAATCAGTAATACAAATATAATAAAAAATAGAAATGTTTTATTTTACAAAGTAGGGAACAATAATTTAGACATGTAAAAAAACATCCGATGGAAATGAATTTGGCTCAAACAACAGGTTATTTAGCTCATTGTTTGAGCCAAATTCATTTCCATTGGATGTTTTTTTACATGTCTAAATTTTAAATATTGTTCTCTACTTTTGTAAAATAAAAAAATTCTATTTTTTATTATATTTGTATTACTGATTTATTTATAACGTTTAAAGTCCCCAGGGTTTGTTACCCTTTTCCCCATTCTTTACTATAGAAAGAAGTAGAGTGGTCTACATGACTTTGCTGTTTTAAATTGGGGTTACTAAATATAATTGCAAAGCCTATTGGCAAGTAAAATGTTAAACATATTGTATTTCCACTGCTTATCTAATGGTGGTTATCCTGAAGATCTACTTCATGTACTATTGGAGATGAGTTATTAATAGTTTAAAATAGATATGTGCATTCCCGTTCGTACGAATGTTATTTTCGTACGAAAATGTTCATTTTCGTACCCGCGGGATAATGTGTACATACGAAAATATTAAAGCACCAAAATACGAAAACGACGGGATAACGGATGAGCCGCATAACGAACGACCGCAATTACGAACGATCCGACGGGAAAAAACGACAAAACGAAAATGGCAAAATAACGAAAATTAAATCTGTATCAAGAGGTTTGCATTGTGTATTTTGTTTGAATCCGTTTTGTGTTCGTTTTCAGTTGTATGTTCTTTGTTCAATGACATCTATAACAAAAGAATTTCATTATGTATATTGAATGAATTCCTTTTTCTTTTTTCTGTGTATTCAAAATACTGAAGGCAATTTTTTTGTTATAGGTGTCATATCAATAACAAAAGAAACGTGTTCAAATGCAAATCTTTTTTTTTTTTTTTTTTTTGAATGGCCAGAGAGTTATGCCGCGTACACACGATCACTTTTTGCGATGAAAAAAAACGACGTTTTCTCTCATGAAAAAAAAACGACGTTTTTCAAACTTCATTTTCCAAAACGACGTTGCGTACACACCATCGTTTTTCACAAAAGCTCGAGCAGTGCGCGGTGACGTCCATCACGTACGACGGGACTATAAAGGGTCATTTCCATGCGGAAGACGGCCTCTTTTGCTGATATCGTGTTGCTGCGTGTTAGTAAAAGTTTGGTGAGAGACGATTCGCGCTTTTCAGTCTTCGTGCTTTAAAAAACGTTTTCTGTCTTACAGTTTGTGCTTTTGGGTTCGTATCTGTGTTACAGTGCTTGTTTTCAGATCGTATCTGTTTTGGCAGTGCGTTCTTGTTTGCACGTTACTGTTTTGCAGGTCGTTCTTCAGAGGCCTTTCTGTTCTTCAGCGCGTTTTTTTTTTAGTGTGATCTGATTTGACGACCGTTTTCTAACCATGTTGCGGGTACGTTCTCGTCGCCGAGAGCGTGCTTTGCATCTTGTTAGGATGTGTGCTGCATCCCGGCTCCGGTCCTTGAGGAGGGCGAGAAGGACTTTGTGGGCCAAGGACTGGTTTCTTCGCAGGGACCAGTTCTCTCATATGCCTCTGCTGCGGGAGATCCAAGAAAATAACCCTGATGATTTCAGGAATTTTCTTTGGATGTCTGACCCCGTATTCCAGCAGCTTTTGGCTTCGGTGTCGCCTTATATCACCAGGCAGGACACCGTTATGCGGGAAGCCATCACTGCTGAGCAGCGGCTAGTTGCCACCTTGCGGTACCTGGCAACAGGGAGAAGTCTGCAGGACTTGAAGTTCTCGACGGGCATCTCCCCCCAGGCTCTGGGCCTCATAATCCCGGACACCTGTTGTGCCATAATCCAGGTTTTGCAGGAGGAGTATATTAAGGTAAGTGGTGTCCTTTAAATGCACAAACTGTTCTTATTTTTCATATTTTTGAGTAATGTACAAGCCCACCTAGCCTAGTCCCTATATCCCCCTTGATTTTTGTTCCCTATTGTTGTTCAGTATTTTGAAGTCCCTATATCCCCCTTGATTTTTGTTCCCTATTGTAGTTCCCCTCCCCCCCCAATCTTTTTTACAATTTCCCTTTTTTTTTTTTTAAATAAATGTTTCAAGGTCTCAAACTCATCTTGGGGCCCCCCCTCACCCTATTTTGTTTGTGTTTTGTGACCATCAGAGGGTGTGATTAATATGCTTAGTAATTATTTTTAATTTATGATTGGGTCAATAATTAATACTTGAACTTAACGCTCTTCTTTTTTTAGGATCCAAGAATGTTTTTGGATATTCTATTAGGAATGTTTGTTTGAATAATTTTTTTTTCGGTTTCTCTACAGTTCCCCACCACGCCACAGGAATGGCAGACTGTGGCAGCGGAATTCTCCCAGCGCTGGAATTTTCCGAATTGTGGAGGAGCTATTGACGGCAAGCACGTCCGCATCGTGCCACCACCCCATTCCGGATCCCATTTTTATAACTACAAGGGGTTCCACAGTGTCGTGCTGATGGCGGTGGTTTCAGCAAATTATGAATTTCTATATCTAGACGTTGGGAAGAATGGGCGGATGTCGGACGGCGGGGTCTTTGCCGAGACCGAGTTTGCCCAACGGCTTCAGTCGGAGGAGCTGGGATTGCCACCTGCGGAGGAGAACGAAGAGGGGCTTCCTTTTGTGTTCATTGCAGACGAGGCATTTGGCTTGGGTCCCCACCTCCTGAGGCCATTTCCCCAACGTGCCCTCACCCATGAGAGGAGGGTCTTTAATTATCGGCTGGCCAGAGCCAGAAGAGTGGTTGAGAATGCGTTTGGCATCATGGCCAGCGGGTTCCGCTTGTTTTTAACGGCCATAAACATGGCTGAATACAAATGGGATACCATCATTTTATGTTGCTGTATCCTCCATAATTATCTCAGAAGACATTCTGTCAATTATATTGCTTTATTGCCTGACGAGGCAGTTCATGTACCTGATGTGGCCCGTGAGGCAGGCCATCCAGGCTTGGCCCCCCAAAATGCACGTGCTGTGCGCCAGGCCTACGTGGACTACTTTATGGGTAGGGGGGCCATACCAATGCCAGATCTTGGCTGATTTGCATAATAAAAATCTTTAATGAAAGAAACAGTCTACTTATTTTTTTTACAATATTGTGAATGTTTGTGTATTTTCATTGCCTCCTAGGTTATCATAGTGTTTTATGTGTTTTGAATGGTCTAAATATCCATCATTGTTTGATGTTACCAGCAGTAACATATTTTGAAGGTCAGCATTCATATAAAATAACAAGCCACACAATTGTGAAAGTGACAATTTTTTTAATTTTTAACATTATTTGAACAAGAAAACAGGTACAATCCTTTGGTTTTTTTCTAGTGATTCAAACAAAAACCCTTTTTTTTTTTTTCTGGTGATTAAAATAACTATACAATCATATGTTTTTTTTTTTTTTCTGGTGATTAAAATAACTATACAATCATATTTTTTTTTTTTTCTGGTGATTAAAATAACTATACAATCATGTTTTTTTTTTTTTCTGGTGATTAAAATAACTATACAATCATATTTTTTTTATTTTTTATTTTCTGGTGATTAAAATAACTATACAATCATATTATTTTTTTTTTATTTTTTTATGGTGATTAAAATAACTATACAATCATATTTTTTTTTTTCTGGTGATTAAAATAACTATACAATCATATTTTTTTTTTTCTGGTGATTAAAATAACTATACAATCATATGTTTTTTTTTTTTTTTTCTGGTGATTAAAATAACTATACAATCATATTTTTTTTATTTTTTTTTTCTGGTGATTAAAATAACTATACAATCATATTATTTTTTTTTTTTTTTTTTTCTGGTGATTAAAATAACTATACAATCATATTTATTTTTTTCTGGTGATTAAAATAACTATACAATCATATTTTTTTTTTTTTTTTTTTTCTGGTGATTAAAATAACTATAAAATAGTGTTTGTTCCTCTCATTAACAAAACGTACATAAAAAAAAAAAAAAAAAATACTTTAAACCCTCCCCAAAACATCCAGGACATTTTTGAGCTGGAGTCCCACCCTTTTTGTATTTTCCAGGACTTGTCTGGATGCTTGCTGGATGTCCTCAATTTGTTCGGCGCAGGACCATATTTCTCGAATGAGGTAAGGTGCAGTGTCCTTATCAAGTGCTGACCCAGCACGACTTGCTCCTGAAATGTGCGAGCAAACCATGTATTAATAAAAATTAATCCTAGTACCTACATAACCTGTGTATCTGTGTTATCAGACACATTACCGGATGTGGTGGCAGCTTCCCCTTCATCCAGATCCCTCGGGGGTGTTACTTGATCAGTACTTGCGTCCTGCCTTGATGCTTCCTTACGCCCTACGAAATAGAAGAAAGGGAAACCAGAAAGGTAAAAGATTAGAGGGATGAAAGATAATTAAAAATACAACTACAGAGTCCACATGTGTAGAATCCACTGCTGAGCACACTCTCCTTTTTCTGCGTATTGTTATTACTATTAATTATTCACATCTACTAGGTACACATCTACATTAAAAAAAAAACAATTGATGTCACATTAAAAACATAATAAAGATGTCACAACTTTAATGTTTGTGAGAACAATAACTGGTCGTAGGAGTCGTCGTATGTTCAAACTGCAATCATACAAATACGCCCTTTTTAGAGGATACAGTGGTTGCACTCCGATTTGTCCACGGGAACTAGTCATGAAGATCGTCGTTTATTAGTACAAAAAGCGACGAATGATCGACTACTCCTACGACCAATTTTAGTGTGAGCACAAACAGATACAGTACAACCTGAAAGAAGAAGCACATGGCACAAAGAACAAACACCAAAAATGAGGCCACATCAAAATTACTTACTTTTGTTTCGAATCATTCTTTTTATTCGCTGCAGCTGCTCTGGCTCTCTATTCTTTAGGTCAGACCACCTCTTTCTGACTTGTTCTTTGCTCCTGCTTTGTCCAAATTTCCGCCTGAGGCTCCTAATGACTTTCTCCATTATGTCCGCCTTCACCTTATTGGGGTGAAGGTAAGGGCCGTGCTTGCCATCATAGTCCTCTTGCTGAAAGATGGTCACCATCTCCACCATCTCCTTGAAAGCCATGTTTGAGGCCTTGTACCTCCGCCTGGAGCTTCTTCTGGTCTGGCTCTGGCCTGCCTCCTGGCTTGAGCTTGCCATATTTTTGCCCGGGCTTGTTCCTCCAGAAATGACACCCACCAAAAAAAGTTAGAGAAAGGGGCGTGTAAAGGACGAGACCGAACGTCAGGGGCGGGGTATGCCTCGCATCACACGTGTGCGTCGCGTCACACGTGCGCAGTGTTTAAAGGGATCCGACGTCATTGAAAGCGACGTTCACAGTCTGCGGAAGAAGGCGCAAGTCACGATCGAATCATACGACGGTATGTAACTGAATTTTGACGTTAATATTATTGAACAGTGGATGATGTTGTGTGCTAGAGAAGATATGGTGTTTTAAAGCTTTTAGTAGTAGGAGTGGCTTCACTGACACTAGGTTTTTCCATTTCACATGCAGACAACATGGAGGCCTTCAAGGAGCAGGAATTTTTTACAGAATTCATACAAAGATGGAGGGAGCAGCCAGTCCTCTGGCAAACAAAAAACAAAAAAAATAAAAACAAAGAGGCCAGGAAGCAAGCACTGGAGACCATTCTGGTATTTGTGAAGACAAGGGTCCCAAATGCAACTACTGCGACTGTGAAGACCAAAATAAATTCGATTAGGGGCACCTACAGGACCCAACGGTCATTAGTCCAGGCCTCAATCCGATCAGGAGCTGCAGCTGAGTCCGTATATAGGCCAAACCTCTGGTATTATAATCAGCTGCAGTTCCTGGATGACCATATAGAATCCCGGCCATCCGTGTCGACCCTTCCCCCAAGGAGACAGGCCCCTCTTCCCTGCAGTCAGTCCTCCAGTCTTCCCTGCAGGCAAGAGCAGGCTACCTCGGAGGAAGAGGCTGAGTTACTGGAGGACCCAGATTGTGACCCATGGAGCCAGGTATTGCATTTTACTAACAAATTATGAACTGCAATGTAGAATAATGTTGTCAAATTGATGTTACAAGTGTTGTAAATTATATATGATTGCAGCAAAAATTAGGAACATGTCACTAGGCAATAGCCGCAAAACAGAATGGGGACAAAATCCATAAATGCACAGGTCATAATGATTGTGTGTAAATTTTGGGTACACCTCTAGGGGGGTAAACACAATACACCGGGAAGGGGTCGCAGATGAGAAACAGCCTTTTTGTTAATTCCCATTTTGGCCACCCCCACAAAACAAAACATCCATTTTTAGTTTGTGGAAAGGCCCCCTACTGAGCAATTTCAGCCAACATCAACCCCCCACCGCTAGGGGGCACATATCTGTAGCTGGGTAAGAGGCCACAAAATTAGGGATGTGTGCCCTGTGTGTAAACGATTTTTTCAGACAATTAGCATATGTCAGGATTTTAGAAATGGGTGTGATTAATGAGGACAACAAACTAGGTCCCTTTTTTTCCTACACAGACAGAGCAAAGCCAGGAGGAGGCAGAGCCCATTGGGAGCCAGGAGGAGGCAGAGCCCACTGGGAGCCAGGAGGAGGCAGGCCCCACGGGGAGACAGGAGGAGGCAGGCCCCACGGGGAGACAGGAGGAGGCAGGCCCCACGGGGGGACAGGAGTCACGCCGGTGAGATTGCATCTCCCAGATCCCTCCTCTACGCACTCCCGCAAAAAGGGCACGGAGACTCATGCAAATGGAGGAGGAGACCCAGGCCATGCTCCGTGAAGCAACAGCGGCCATCAGAGAGCAACCCAGTGAAGAAGAGGGCTTTGGAGCGCTGATCGCGGCCAAGCTCCAAAAGCTGGAGCCGGGCCAGCGTGTGCGCTGCGAGCTCTTAATCTTTAAGGCCATAAGCATGGCCACACTGGGCAAGCTCAATGACGACATTGACATTGGGCTGATCAGCACTCCTGTCCTCTCTGCTCTTCCTGCTCCTGCTCCTTCTCCTGCTCCTCCTCTTCCTGAGCCTGCTCTGGCTCCTGCCACAACCTTGCCTCCAGGAACCCAGCCCCCGAAGACTCGGGCTGCAGGGAAGGCTGCAGGGAAGACTGCAGGGAAGAGTAAAGGGAAGAAGAAATGATGGTGCCCCTAATCAAATTTATTTTGTCTTGACAGACGTCAGTGTTGCTTTGTTGGACCCTTGTCTTTTCAAATACCAGCAGGGTCTCCTTTGCTTTCTTCCTGGCTTTTTTGTTTTTATTTTGATTACATTTTTATTTGCCAGATGTGTGTAATTTTTTGATTTGCTTTATTGCTTTGCGACAGAAATAAATGTCTTTTTTTTTTCGTTGCAAAATTTGTACATGTGTATTTTGAACAATATATAGAGATCATTTACTGAGTAGGCAGACACATTTAAAAAAAATAAGGAACATGGGACAACAACCTCCTTGTTGGTAATTTATTAAAAAAATAAATAAAAAATATGTTGGGTCACTTCACACACTCCAAAATCAACCAGAATTCACATTTTGATAAACATTTAAACATTTAAAAAAAAAAAAGGGAGATGATGTGCTTAAACAAAAAAAGAGGAAATAAAGACATAAAGAAAAAAAAAAACAAAGGTTAACAGAAATATGTAACAAGATCTGTTAACCTTTTGACATTCTATTTTTTTTTTTTTTTTTGGTCTTTATTTCTTTATTTCCTCTTTTTTGGTTTAAGCACATCATCTCCCTTTTTTTTATTTTTAAATAAAAAGTTTTTTGAAATGTCAACTATGTAACAAGATGAGCCACAACAAACTAGGAATTTAGTGTAGCATTTAAATGCATTGGTTCAAATGCAGCGCATTCTTTGCTTCATTATACTTTTAAAAAGAAACGAATGTGCTTAATCCATTCTGAACAGTAGTTTTACCTGAACAAGCGCTCCCGTCTGAAAAATTGCTTCTGAGCAGGCGCGGGTTGAAAACGTCGTTTTGCACATCGTTTTGCCCACACACGGTGACTTTTTATGACACAAAAAACGACGTTTTGAAAAACGACACAAAAAATTCAAGCATGTTCGAATCTTTTTTTCATCGTTTTTTTTGAAGACATAAAACGACGTTTTGCCCACACACGATGATTTTAAATGACGTTTTTGAAAACGTCGTTTTTTTTTCATCGCAAAAAAACGACCGTGTGTACGCGGCATAACTCTCTGGCCATTCAAAAAAAAAACATAAACAAAAGATTTGCATTTGAACCTGTTTCTTGTTATTTTCGTATGTTGATATGACACCTATAATAGACAGGAATTCATTCAATATACATAATGAAATTCTTTTGTTATAGATGTCATTGAACAATGAACATACAACTGACACTAACAAAAGAAAAGCATTCAAGATACACAGAATGCAAATTGACGAAAATTCACGATAATTATTGTCTAACAAGAAACGAACATGAATTGAACAGAATAACGAATCAGCCCGCATGTACGAAAATAAAACGGTAACGGAAATACGAAACGATCGGAATACGAAAAAATCACGTCGTACGACAAACGAACGGGAACGAATGGGAAAACGGGCGTCTTACGAAAAACGAACGGAAACGAACAGACGGGACCATACGAAACGGAACAAAAAAAAACGAAAAAAAATTCTGTGCACATGTCTAGTTTAAAATATGTAGCGCTACCCCCGGAGGAGCTGCTGGTTTTGTTTGGGTCTGTACTCTGGCTATCAACCCCTGAAACTAGCTCGAACCCTCCCTTGGCACAACTGGTATTAGTAAAGATTGTGGACCCCACTGGTTGTTGGGGAACACAATTTTATCACACCCCAGTGAAATTTGCAAATAAACTGTTACCTTGCGTTGTACTGGTCCCACAGGATAATAGACAGCACACAGGTTTTCAACTTAACCAAGGAAACTTTACTTGGTAAGAAATTTAAAAGTAAAAGAACAAAGGTAAAACAGGTAGTGGACTTCTTACAGGGCCCTGTAAGAGTCAATAGTAACAATAAATAAATACAGGTTTGATTATGGCAATTAAGACAGACCTGTGTAGCGCACAGCAAAGGGATTCCCTCAGTAAGATGTATCCAACACTGAAGCACCTCTTCAACAGGCCTCACCCAGCTCTCACTGACCGCAATGCTGTGCGACTTGGTATAACCAAATACTTTAAATAGAAAGGTGTATATATCGACAACTCGCTTCTCCCAACAGGCAGTCTTTAGAACATGTGTCTCACTATGGTGGTTTGATTGATCAGACCAAACCTCAATACGATCGTTCTCAAAAATTCGCAAAAATACTCATCAGCATGCGGTGGTGCACAATAAATAATTTGTAATCCAAATAAAGCACAGATAAAACTGGTAGAAGATGTCTGGGTAGTTAAGGCATATTAGCAACTTGCACACCAATTCCCCTGATGCTCAGTCACTGCCGGATGATAAGTAACCTGCACGTGGCATGTGGGCCTTCAAGCAACAATCGCAAGTCTACACTATCCACCTTCCTGCAACACAGTATTGTTGGGCAGGTGCCTGTCTCACCCAACCAGGCCTGGCCTCTCCGGATTGCTCCGTCTGCGATATTCCGATCCTCTGCCTTTCCGCCAGTGAGAGTTCCCGGTCTTCCACATGGCCGTCAAACACTGCTGATCAGACAGGTCACCAGTTGCTCTTGGACTCCCAAGTATGGTCACCCCATCAGGAATCCCCCTCTCAGGATGGGCGATTCACACAGGCGTGTGTAGGTTCAGGCTCAGGCTCCCAGGGATGAGCGTCAACGCAGGCCTCCTATTTGCTTGAAGAGGCGGTCCAGAGTAAGAGCCAAAGACATCCTCCTACTTAAATTCCTTCACTCAGTAGGCCGTGCAGGGTGCAAAGTAATCTGGGATCGCACAGTTGCACTCTGGACATTGTAGTCTGTCAATTGACCAGGGCAATGGAGTCTTTATCTCCCTGTACTTCAATTCCCATCATCCACTGCTGTATAATAACAATTGGCCAACGGAGGGAGCTGAGTTCCTTCTTTATCTGCAAATGCCAGTCTTTTATCCATATCAAAAGTGGCACCTTGCTACAATACATAAGAAAAAAGAAAAACTGCGCCAATATAACCGAACAGCAAAAGTCCTTGTGAATGAAGGAATGAATCCAAATAATAGTGCTTGGCGACAAACAACACCCAGGTGATGAGTACGATCCAGTGAACCGCCACCACATGGACAGAGGCTTACCACCAGGTAATGAATAACAGCATATATCAACTCCACAGCCGTAGGGGGACACAGGAAGATGACAATGGATTTGATCCAGGAAATAACCTCCATGTATGTTCCTCAGTAAGGTGCAGGTATCAACAAACCATAAAACGAAAAGATGGAAGGACCGCACATAGTGTAAACATTTAAGTGTACCTAGATGTTGTCCCTAATTTAAAAAAATGCACTCGGAGATTTACAGCTTCTAACATGAGCTTGTTCAATTAGGCTTTAACAACAAAACCTGGATTCTGATTGGTTCAATTTTAGTAAATCTCTTCCATAATGTCAGGTTTTCACCTGATCTTTTTGGGATCAGCATAGATGGCTGTACTTTTTTTAGAGAACAACTCCAGGGGAAAAAAAATATTTAATTTTAGGGGGTTGCGGAGATATTCTTGCCTGATCCGCCAACCACAAGACCGATTCCCAGCGCTCCTGCCCTCCCGCACCCTAGCGGTCTTGTGAATAGACTGTTCTTGATGTTGGCACGCTCATAGACCGGTTCTGGACGTGAGCACGGCAGGAACAGTCCACCGCTTTCCTTTGTGCCCCTAGACTAAACCAGCAGTTACACATCACTAATCTTAAAGCATGGGTTATCAGGCAGGTGAGTGAATATACTTAAGACATGGATACATAATTTGTGGATGGAGTCTTATAATTGCATTTTGGGTACACTATGACCACAAAAGAACAGCAGCATCTTTCAACAGGTGGGTTACTGTGTTCTTGGCTCCCGCACCAGGAGAACACAATAGCTCAGCGGAAGTCATTCCCTGATTGTGTTGATGGGGAAATCAAGTGAATTTTCTTTCCTGTAACCATTGCATCATCTTTAGCCTGCCTTACTGTGCTTTGGCGCAGCACAACACTTTGTGAGCTGCTCCCTCTCCCTACTTTTTTTTTTTGTTTCTTCAAAACAATGTAGTATGCAATCTTTCATTGTTTAAAGTTGTTTGTGGTTTATTGCGACCATGAACAGATCTGGGTAGAGGAGCATTGACAATATGCCCCAAATTTGTAGCACTCTTATGTATATGAATGCAAGTTATATTTACAGATGTATTCCAAACTGCTCACGTTCATTGATTCATTCTTTCTGTTTCCACACAGCTTTGATAAAATGATTAGTGGAATGTATATGGGAGAAATTGTCCGTCATGTGCTAGTCAAACTGACCAAACGGGGATTACTCTTTGGTGGTGTGTCCTCTCTGAAGCTTCTTAACAAAGCAACCTTTGGAACTAAGGATGTTTCGGACATTGAGAAGTAAGTGATTGTTTGTTTGCATTTATGTTTAAATTATTATTATTATTATTTATTATACATTTTTTAGGCCGGAATCACACTTGTGCGTTGCGAATTTCAGCTCTGTAATCTCTGCAGATAGATGAGAGAAGTGTTCAGCAGATCCATTGCGTTTTAGCTGCGAATTTGGAGACCTGGGAGAAGTTCCAGGTGAGAGGAGAGTGGGGAATAAGTGTATTGAGCTGAATGAGAGAAATTCCTGAAGAGAACTGAACACATCTGCGAATCAGCTCCGTACCCATAGAAGATAATGGGCCTGAATTCGCACCTGAGCCGCACCGCAAGGCATAAAATCTGCACACGTTTTTTCTGCAATGCGCAGTGCGAATGCATCGCACATATGTGAACCAGCCTCATTGAAAACAATGGGCCAGATTCTCAGAGGCGCTACGACGGGGTATCTCAAATACCTCGTCGTATCGCCGTTTTTTCCCTGGGTATCTATGCGAGTGATTCCTAGAATCACTTTGGCATAGATACGGGGTGAAGATCCGACAAGTGTAATTGTATTACACTTGCAGATCGTAGATGTAATGACAACTCCGGCCACAAGGTGGCCTTTACGTTGTTTTCTCATTTGCCTATGCAAATGAGGCTACTACTCCGATTCCCGTCGTCGCTTACGTCGTTCTCGTCCGCGTAAGGTTTGCCACTGCAGATTATGGTGCTCCTTTGGAAGTCTGGGAAAATATGCACTTGGTGGATATTATGGTACTTTTTTCCAGAAGTTGATGACCATTATGCATAACTCAACAAAACGTGCAGCTTGTATGTGACACATTTGTGCTTTCTCCCATCTAGTGACAATTTTCCTTTTGAAAAAACTAAAAGTGTTTTGGCTGTCTTCGGTCTAAAGCCAAATGAAGAGGACTGTGTCCGGGTAAAGTGTGTGTGCTGCGCAGTATCTTTGAGGTCTGCTAGGCTGTGTGCTGCTGGACTTGCTGCAGTTGCCAACCGCATAAAGAACAATAGGCCACATCATCTGGGTAGAGTCACAGTGGGCGTCGCTGGATCTGTATACAAAACGAACCCAAAGTAAGAAGGCTTTAACGTTTTCTTCCTTGAACCATACCATATATATATATATATATATATATATATATATATAAACATGTGCATTCGTTTTCGTTAGAATGCATTTTCGTCCGAAAATCAGTTTTTTTCGTTATCGTATTAAGTGCAAGTGCAAGAAACGAAAACCGAAAGATCCGACATAAAAAATTTATTTTCGTTTTCGTTGCGGTAAAAATTCGATATAGAGCGATTCGACATTATAGGGAAAAGATTTGACATCATAGAGAAAAGATTCGACACTATAGAAATTTCGATTTATGAGGCGTAAAGATTCGACGTTCCGTCGAATATTCTTTAAGCATTTACCGGTGGCCAAAAAGATTCGACGGAACGTTTTTTTTTGCCCATTCGACAGAAACCAAGTATTATTGGATTTTCGGACGAAAGCTATTCCCCAACGAAAAACTAAATAAATCAAAACGATTTTCGGGAGTAACTAAATAAATGTATTTTCCAAACGAAAACGAAAAAACGAAACAAAATATTCTAGTCTGCACATGAGATAGATATATAGATATAGATATAGATATATATATATATATATATATAAATTACATTCGCACATTTTTTTATTTTTTTCATTGCAGTATACGTTTTGGATGAAGTTTGTTGGATTAATAAAATGCAAGTCACAGCAAAAGCATGCAATTTGCCTACCTTTTTTTAAAAGTGTAAGGTGCCAGTCAGTAGGGCAGTAGACTGTGTGGACAGTGTCAGTAGGGCAGTGGACGGTGTCGGTGTTTTTGTTTTGATGGAATATTAGTGTCCAGATAGAAACTCTGATGCCTCGCTTTTAAGATCAAGAAAGGGACTGAGGACAGACTCCCCAGTCCCTTTCTCTGCAGCCTCAGCTGCACTTTACAGCGACTGGATGGGAAGTGCTCAATGCTGAGCGGCTTCCTGTTCATTTACAATACAAAACCTAATAAACACAGTTTACTATGCTTCGGTATGCATGAACACTGTTAGTTATCGGTATCAATCATTATGTGTGTTCAGAAAAGGAAGGGGGCAGTAAAGGGGGCAAGTGAGCACACAGGGGCCCGAGCAGCCATAAGAAATGGAACCTGGACAGAAGGGGCAGCCAGGGTGGAATTTACCAGAACTGATGGGCTGTATTTTCCTCCTGCTGAATGCTGGTGGGAGGGAGAAGAAAAGAAGACTCTTTCTAGTGTTGGAAAATGCAGCTTGTCAGTTCTAGTAAATGCCGCTTCTGCCCTCCCTCCTGTTCAGGTGTGACCGGGAGGCTGCACAGGGCACATTCACCCCCGTGTTTTGGCCCTGCAGGTACTTAGTATCAGCAGTGGCGTAACCAGAGTTATGGGCGCCCGGGGCAGAATTTTTTTTTCGCCCCCCCCCCTTGTATAATCATCCACTCTGGTTATAAGGATCTGTAATGTATCCCTCTCAGGGCTTTCAGCATGTAAGGGGTAAATTATTGCAGGATTAATCATTTAACCCCTTACTGTAAGGGATTAACAGACTGACCCCCCCCCCACAACCACAGATCCCCCATCATAGACTGAACCCCCCCCCACAATCACAGATCCCCCATCACAGACTGACCCCCCCACAATCACAGATCCCCCATCACAGACTGACCCCCTAAATAACAGACCTCATCACAGATGGATCCCCCCAATCACAGATAGACCCCCCACAATCACAGACCCCCTATTTAACAGACCTCAGACAGTAACCCCCACCATAGTGCAGACCTCAGACAGTAACCCCCAGTAGTGCAGACCTCAGACAGTAACCCCCACAATAGTGCAGACCTCAGACAGTAACCCCCACAATAGTGCAGACCTCAGACAGTAACCCCCACAATAGTGCAGACCTCAGACAGTAACCCCCACAATAGTGCAGACCTCAGACAGTAACCCCCATAATAGTGCAGACCTCAGACAGTAACCCCTATAATAGTGCAGACCTCAGACAGTATACCCCAGCATAGTGCAGACCTCAGACAGTAACCCCCATAATAGTGCAGACCTCAGACAGTATACCCCAGCATAGTGCAGACCTCAGACAGTAACCCCCATAATAGTGCAGACCTCAGACAGTAACCCCCATAATAGTGCAGACCTCAGACAGTAACCCCCATAATAGTGCAGACCTCAGACAGTAACCCCCATAATAGTGCAGACATCAGACAGTAACCCCCAATAGTGCAGACCTCAGACATTAACCCCCAGTAGTGCAGACCTCAGACAGTAACCCCCAATAGTGCAGACCTCAGACAGTAACCCCCATAATAGTGCAGACCTCAGACAGTAACCCCTATAATAGTGCAGACCTCAGACAGTATACCCCAGCATAGTGCAGACCTCAGACAGTAACCCCCATAATAGTGCAGACCTCAGACAGTATACCCCAGCATAGTGCAGACCTCAGACAGTAACCCCCATAATAGTGCAGACCTCAGACAGTAACCCCCATAATAGTGCAGACCTCAGACAGTAACCCCCATAATAGTGCAGACCTCAGACAGTAACCCCCATAATAGTGCAGACATCAGACAGTAACCCCCAATAGTGCAGACCTCAGACATTAACCCCCAGTAGTGCAGACCTCAGACAGTAACCCCCAATAGTGCAGACCTCAGACATTAACCCCCAATAGTGCAGACCTCAGACAGTAACCCCCATAATAGTGCAGACCTCAGACAGTAACCCCCAATAGTGCAGACCTCAGACATTAACCCCCAATAGTGCAGACCTCAGACATTAACCCCCAATAGTGCAGACCTCAGACAGTAACCCCCAGTAGTGCAGACCTCAGACAGTAACCCCCCATAATAGTGCAGACCTCAGACATTAACCCCCAATAGTGCAGACCTCAGACAATAACCCCCAGTAGTGCATATCTCAGACAATAACCCCCAGTAGTGCAGACCTCAGACAATAACCCCCAGTAGTGCAGACCTCAGACAGTAACCCCCAATAGTGCAGACCTCAGACAGTAACCCCCAATAGTGCAGACCTCAGACATTAACCCCCAATAGTGCAGACCTCAGACATTAACCCCCAATAGTGCAGACCTCAGACATTAACCCCCAGTAGTGCAGACCTCAGACATTAACCCCCAATAGTGCAGACCTCAGACATTAACCCCCAATAGTGCAGACCTCAGACAGTAACCCCCAGTAGTGCAGACCTCAGACAGTAACCCCCCATAATAGTGCAGACCTCAGACATTAACCCCCAATAGTGCAGACCTCAGACATTAACCCCCAGTAGTGCAGACCTCAGACAATAACCCCCAGTAGTGCAGACCTCAGACAATAACCCCCAGTAGTGCAGACCTCAGACAATAACCCCCAGTAGTGCAGACCTCAGACAATAACCCCCAGTAGTGCAGACCTCAGACAATAACCCCCAGTAGTGCAGACCTCAGACATTAACCCCCAATAGTGCAGACCTCAGACATTAACCCCCAATAGTGCAGACCTCAGACATTAACCCCCAGTAGTGCAGACCTCAGACAATAACCCCCAGTAGTGCAGACCTCAGACAATAACCCCCAGTAGTGCAGACCTCAGACAGCGGCGTGTGTGGTTTCCCTCAAGCGCGGGCTCCTCCTCCTCTGTGGGTGTGAACAGAGAGGAGGGCCGCCGCCGGGTGTACCAAGATGGCCGCTGCTCCGGAGCTAGGCCGAAGCCGGGGACTTTCCTAGGCCGAGGCTCCGGAGCGCTCCGCGGAGCCGGTGGATGGATTCGCCCCCCCATTTTTCGCCCGGTGCGACAGCCCCCCCTGTCCCCCCCCCCCCCGCTACGCCAGTGAGTATCAGCAGTACTTAGAATACACAGGGACTAGTGGGCAGCAGCCTGAGTTAGTGTTATTCATGGTTGGTTGGATCATCAGCAGAAGAAACAAATGTAAGTGAGCTGGCACATTGACCGCCCTGATATCAGCTGTCAATGTACAATAACAAAACGTGTATCCAGATACCTATCACTTATGCACAGCCTCTGCTTCCAACCAGCGGCACCATTTCATGTGTCATGTGCGTAATGGGGAGCAGGTGGAAGATTCCAAGGAGTTCTAGGTTACAGGGAAGGGGAGCTGAAGCAAGCACTGTCTTCACATGCTAGAAGATGCCTGAAAGCCAAGGAGCTGTTTTACTATGTCACATGGGAAACAGGGGTGAGGCAAGGGTCTGCAGAGTGCTCAGTGCACATGAGCAGGGTGTACAGTATGTGTGGAAATGAAAAGGCCGGGAAGTCAGTCCTGTGTATAGGGTGACGCTTACTAAAACCTTGCAGCAACTGAATGCCAGCAGGAGAGAGAGAAGCCGGCTTTCAGCTGCTGCAAGTGACAGAAAATAAAGTCCACCGGTTCTAACAAATGCCCTCCCTGCTGCCCCACCTAGAGCATAGGGATGGCTGTGCCCCTCTCAATGTGGCATCTGAGGCATATGCTTTCCCGGCCCTGAATACGTATATTGGCTTTCTTTTGGAAATATGTCTTGCAAAAGAGATTTTGTTTTCAAGCATGAAACAAAAAAAAGATAAAAAATTAATTCACTTGGTTTAACAAACTGCTGTAGATGAAATGATAAAGTTTATTCTATAATTTGACTTGTTTTATAATACGCTAAATTTTAAAGCGGAGCTCCACCCTGAATCGAACTTAATCGCAATATTAATAAGGTTCCAAAACAATGGTGAATCGGATATTTTAATATAAAAAAGTTTTACAATACCATTTAAACAGGAGAGGCTTCCGGTCTGCAGCCCCTCGGGTTTCCGTCGGGTTTTTTACTGTTTCCTGTCCCGCGCTGTGTCTTCTGGGAGCTTGTGTCATCGCTCCCTAATTATCATATTCGTCCCTGTAACAGCAAACATCGCACGACTTCATTTAGCAGGAAGTGACGCGGATGTAAACAAAGGAAGGAGGGCGGGCGTTTAAAATATCTCCATTACAGCGCCGCTCACGGGTGCGAGTGCGCATGCGCGAGATCACGCGGTGGATGCTGGGATTACAGCATCGCCGCATCCAGGAAGTTTATGCTGATGGGATTCACAATTCCCACAGTGAAGATGGCAACCTCTGACTCCTGAAAATATAAGTTATTATTACAGACGGCAAAAGATAGGGGCGGACAGTAATCACCAGAAACGTGAGTTTATTTTAACAATGCCATGTACTTTTTAACTAACCCCCCCCCCCCCCCCCCCAAAAAAAAAAAAGTTTAGGCATGGGAGATCTGCTTTAATTTTCTGGTACAAACTGCTTTGACTTGCACATTTAAAGGTGTTAATTGCTTTCATCTTGCCAGGGTAGAGATGGTGTGGTGGGTGGGCTCAGAGGGTAGAGTTAGGGATGTTAGGGGAGATGTGCATTAGGGGGGATTTGTACTGGGAAGGAGGGTACCAAAATCGTTCTCAAGGGGTTCTTTCCTGGTAGTCATGTTCGATTGAGCATCTGACCTCCAAAGCCTGGAATGCATGGAACCCCATTCCTCTTGGACAGGACGAGGCAAGTTAACAGAGGCCTTTTTTTCTGATCTAGGACAGCCTCTGATCTTCTCTTCAACCAGGACATTGTTATTCTGTCCCAGTGTCTGGCTTCTGTTCTCTGACGGCAGCTTTTCTCTTGTTTTTTGTTACTGACTGTCAACTAGCTTCCAAATGTGTTGTCTTGAGGATAGTTTTTTTTTTTTTTATTTTTTTTTTTTGTTAACTGTGTTACCCACCCCTGTCTCAGACTGTGAATATGTCCTAAAGGTCTTGGAGTCACCTGAGGGACATGGTTTCACCCCTCTGTTTTTTCTTTCCTTCTCCTGGTGTCAAAGAAATTAAACACAAGTAGATCGCTCTTAACAAAACGTTCTAACCCCCCTCCCTTTCTATTCAACACTATAAAACGTTTATACACAATTTTTCTGGGTATCTTTCAGATTTGGTGAACACCTTAATGAAGCTTTGAAAGAGCTTGCTCCAGGATGCCAAATTAAATTTTTGGTTTCCGAGGATGGAAGTGGAAAGGGCACTGCCATTGTGGCGGCTGTAGCTCAGAGGCTTGCAACCCAGAGAAAGCACATTAATGAAATCTTGGCCCCATTTCTAATGTCCCTTGCAAAGCTAAAGGAGGTTCAAAGCCGCATTCGTAATGAAATGGAGATTGGTCTACATAAGCAGACACAGCCTGGAGCCACTGTGAAGATGCTTCCCACCTATGTGCGTGCTACGCCAGATGGAACAGGTAAGGGTCAAATATTGATCAACATCATGAACAGTATAATGAGCTTTGTTATTATGAGACAAATCTGTCCATGTATCCCCAAAGTTAGCAGTTGATGGGTAATTAAGGTTTATGGATTCTAAAATTGCTGTGATTAGAGACTCCCTTTATTTGATGCAGAATAACATTGCAAGAATGAAACCCCTTATTTCCTAAGACAACCCAGAATTTAGATAAGCTGGCCGGCTTCTGTTGGACGAGCTTGCTGGGTTGAACGGAAAAAAAAGTGTGTACCAGGCTTAAATAGGCTGTGGGTTTACCCATTTTCAAACTTGATATACAAACCAATAACTAACTGAAGTGTTGCTGCTGACTGTGAGGCAGTGGCTTAGCAATGCAACAGGAAGTGTTGTCTCGGGCAGGATCTCCAGATAAGTGTATGCAACAGATTTGCAAAAAGAAAAAAAAGACACCACAGGTGTCAAACTGTTTTGGAACTTCAGGTCCCATGAGGCATGCCAAGGCTGAGAGTTAAAAGAATGACTCCCACAGGCAGAGGCATGATGGGACTTGTAGTTCTGCAACAGCTCGAGGGCCACCTTTTTGACACCCCTTCTCTACACCGTAAAAGCAGGGTGCTAAACATGGGGGGGGGGGGGGAATAAATAAAAATTGAGGCTGCCATTGTTGACATTGGATATTGGCTATGAATCATTCTGCCTGGCAACGTGTATTAATACAAACAATGCTTCCTATTTTAATGTTACTGATGTCAAGACTGACCTTTTGATTGGAGGTTAGCAACTATGGTAATTCATGATTTATGTGCATGACAAAATGTTTTGTCTTCTGTGGACTTTACTGCAGTGTTGCCAACCTATCAGATTGAAATTTACTGACACAACACCCACATTTTATTGGCACAGCCAAGTTTTTACTGGCATTTCCAAAAGTTAAAAAATTACAGTTTTAAACGCAAATTCGATTATTTAGGCTACAAACAAATACAAAATGCATTTGGCAATACAATTTAAGGTTAAGATTAATAAGGCAACAAACATATTTATTATTTTCGATGTAGTAAGTAGCTCAGGGACAGGACTCAGGAGGGCAAGAAATTAGAAATGGCGGCACACATACATAAAATTGACTCTCACACTGAAAGCAGTGTGCAGAAGCACAGATGATGATGAGACCTCCCCGACATGTCATGTCACAGTGACAATCTCTCTCCAAGCCAAGTGGTCCCTCCAGTCCACTACAGTCTAAACAGCACTGACGATCATGGTCCCAGTCCCAGCCTGCATTGCTCCCATACCGCAGACCTGCACACGAGGCTCTGGCCGCTACGTCTTGGCTGCATTGCACCATGACATCACACGACATGCTAAGGCGCCGCCTCCACCAGAGCCACCCGATCACACTGTAGCATGCACTCGAATGGTCTCAGCCAGCTCTGGACCAAGCCGAGCGTCACAGCCATATTTTTTTACTGGCAACTTGTTACTTTTACTGGCAGGAGAAAATTGCCTGTTTTTTTACTGGCTGCCAGTAAAAATACTGACGGTTGGCAACACTGCTTTACTGTCTGCTCATTAAATGGCAACGTTATTGTGGTATGTATATAAACTAAATATCCACTTGGTTTTTATTTTAACCACTTAACCACCGGACCATATTGCTGCTCAATGACCAGAGCACTTTTTGTGATTCGGCACTGCGTTGATTTAACTGACAATTGCGCGGTCGTGCGACGTGGCTCCCAAACAAAATTGGCATCCTTTTTTTCCCACAAACAGAGCTTTCTTTTGGTGGTATTTGATCATCTCTTCGGTTTTTATTTTTTGCGCTATAAACAAAAATAGAGCGACTATTTTGAAAAAAATTCAATATTTTTTACTTTTTGCTATAATAAATATCCCCCAAAAACATTTTTTTTCCTCAGTTTAGGCCGATACGTATTCGTCTACATATTTTTCGTTAAAAAACCCCGCAATAAGCGTTTTATTGATTGGTTTGCGCAAAAGTCATAGCGTTTACAAAATAGGGGGTAGTTTTTATAGCATTTTTATTAATTTTTTTTTTTACTAGTAATGGCGTTGATCAGCGTTTTTTTTTTTTTTTTTCCAGTACTGCGACAATATGGCAGACACTTTTGACACATTGGGCCAGATTCAGGAAAGGTTACGCTGGCGGATCGAGTGATCCGCCAGCCTAACTGTGGCTTTGAGCCGGCGTTTCTGTTTTCTGTAACCAGAAAACAAGAAACGCCGGGTTGAAGTTCCGATGCGAGCAGCGTAACTGAGTTTCGCCATCGCATCGTTACTTCAACTTAAAAATGGCGCCGGGGGCGTTCCCGCCGATTTCCGCTCAAAAAATATGTTAATGAGCGGAAATCGGCAATTCACGATCGAAATCCGGCGCGACGCAATGACGATACGACGTTTCCGGACGGGATACGCGGCGCATAGATATACCTACATGGGGTTGGAGTATCCTATGTTAGGTATAGGCGTCGTCATCGCGTCGGAAAAAAAAAAAAAAAACGTCGCTTGCGTAAAACGGTCATGAATGGGAATGTGACGTCATTGACGTTCATTCACAGATTTTGGAGCATGCGCACGGGGATGTTTTGACACTCGACGCATGCGCAGTACGTTGGCGGCGGGATCGCGCGTAGTTAGCATACTACACGCCCCGTACCCGCGACATTTGAATTCCGCCGGCTCATTTGTGATGCGCTGCCGCAACTTTAGGAGCAAGTGCTTCGTGAATGACAGCACTTGCTCCTAAAATTTCGGCAGCGCAACGCAAATCAGAAGCGTTACTCCAGAGCAAAGATGCTCTGGAATACGTGAATCTGGCCCATTCCTGGGTGTGTTCTAACTGTATAGGGGGGTGGACTCACTAGGGGAAATCGCTGTGGACTCACTAGGGGAAATCGCTGATCTTCTGTTCATACATTGTATGAACAGAAGATCAGCATTTTCTTCGCCCTGACAGGAACGGGAGCTGTGTGTTTACACACATAGCTCCCAGTCCTCGCTCTGTACCGAGCAATCGCGGGTGCCCGGCGCACCCTAGTGGCCGCTAAAGAGCCGACGTAGAGCTACGGGCTCTCGCCCAGGAGAGCCGACCTGCCGCCGTAAAACGACAGAGTGCAGTCAGCAAGCAGTTAAGGAGTCAAAAGTGGTGCTGCTGTGGAAATGTGATTGTTTTGGGTCGCCAAAGATTGGTTACATAAAATGGCTGTTGCCATTTTTACACACAGAGAATATTTTATTTTTCTTCTATTCCCATACTGGGCTCTGCTAGAGATGATCTAATATTTTTTTCCTATTGCAGAAGTTGGAGAATTTATTGCTTTAGATTTAGGTGGCACCAATTTCAGAGTATTGTGTGTAAATGTGGGCTTGAAAAATGAAGGTGGCGTGCAGATGAAGAGCAAGACTTTTACCTTGCCTACAGAAGTGATTCAAGGGACTGGAGAAGGGGTATGTCTCTCCCTCAAGAGTGGCGCTATTTGAAATCTGTAATGTATAGCAAACAAATTGGTTGATTTTATAAACTGACATTCCTTTTTTCTTTTCTTCTTCTAAGATGTTCAAATTCTGCTAGAATATTCAAATATGTATACTATTTTTAAATGTCTGCTTTGCAACATAAAATACAACTTCTACTTTTGCAACATTAATTAGTGAACTGAATATATTTTGTAGTACCGTACAAGCTTTGGAAAGTATTCCTTTTTTGCCAGACATGATGATGTATAAATAACCTCCAAAAAAATCACATACTTCTATATACAAGTGGAGCTGACATCAAGGAACAAAAGTTAATTAAAACGGGAGATCTGAAAGTGGAGATCTAGATACAGATCAGTGGAACAAGCGTGCTATTTACAAGGACTCCAGGCAATAAAGCAGAGGTGTGAAATGAGCACCATTTGATCATGGCATTTTGTCCCTTATCTGCCAAGGAGCATTTTTTTTAACTACACAAAGACTATGGCCTTTCTAATGTTTTAGGAGTACATCTCTTGTCTCCATTTAGGAAACCATATAATGTATTCAATTTCTGAATTAATGTCTATTAAATGAATGAATGAAAGCTTATATAGCGCGGCACATGCAAACTAAATCGCCTCTATTCCTGTTCGTTCCCTTGATTGGGGTTTGTTTAGGAATAGAACATGTTTACTTTATAAAATTAATTTTCACAGATTTTTAGTGAATGAGGTGAATGAGGTGAAGACAAGTAAAAAAAAAAAAAAAAACATTCTGCAAAAAAATACCCAATCGTGTGCAAGGAAAATATAAATTGGGGGGGAAAAATAAATAAAAAATCAACTGGATTTTCACTTTGCAAATAAAATGTTTACTTGCCTTAGTGAACATAATGATATACAAGGGGTCTTCAAAAGTTTTCGCACTTTCACGCCTTGAAATGGTATTCATACCCCTTTGAAATTTTCCACATTTTGTCATGTTGCAACCAAAAACGTAAATGTATTTAATTGGGATTTTATGTGATAGACCAACACAAAGTGTCACATATCAAAAAGGAATACGGATAAATAGGACTGCAATTTATTAATTATCCACATAAAAAACACATTAAATAACACAGAGGTGCCAGTGTCTCCACAGCACTAGTAGAATTAGACGTTAGTCTAAACAGGACAGGTGGCCAGTGGGCACCACAGCTATACACATAGCTTACACCTACAGGGATCAATCATAGAGCTGGGGGATGATGAGGGATACAAGGCTGTTTTGAGGATAGTATAGCCCCGGGCAGAGCTGTAATGCTGAATACAGTTCCAGTCAAGTTCTATCACCAGTTCACAGAGATATATTCCACATAGAAATGAAGTAGATTAGACTACAATTCAGTGGTGGACAGCAGCAGGTAGATCATTTGAAAACACTGCTGGTTTGGCAGTGAGACATGTAATTAACATGTAGTGGGATCTGTTTAAGCCAAGCAGGGATTGCTGTAGAGGCTGCAGTTAGCAAAGTGCACCATGAATCAGTACAGCTAAAAAACGAGATCACAATATCACAGAAACTGCTTTTTGCTCAATTCTTACCGCCCATGGATGATGCTGTGATTACAGAGCTCCCTCTGGTAGCCAAGCCGGCGTTTCTGCAAGTTCCTCCAACAGGAGGATACGGAGTGCACCTTCAATTAAAGTCCTCGGCATACAGCAACCAGGGTATTAGGTTCAAGGGTGGATGAATGCCTTATATGAAAAGGCCAATAGATGGCAGTGTAATTAGGCAGAAAAGTTTTACATATTTGTGAAGTGGAAGGAACATTGATAAATGGTTTTCCAATATTTTATTTTTTTACAAATATCTGAAAGTTGTGGCATGCATTTGTATTCAGCACCCTTTACTCTGATACCCCTAACTTGTGGCACCAACTGCCTTCAGAAGTCCACCTGTATGTAATGTATTCTCAGTATAAATACAGCTGTTCTGTGAAGCCCTCAGAGGTTTGTTCGAGAACCTTAGTAAACAAACTGCATCATGAAGGCCAAGGAACACACCAGACAGGTCAGGGATAAAGTTGTGGAGAAGTTTAAAGCAGGGTTAGGTTATAAAACAATATCTCAAGCTGTGAACATCTTATGGAGCACCGTTCAATCCATCATCTGAAAATGGAAAGCGACAAGACATAGCCATCCACCTAAACTGACAGACCGGACAAGGAGAGAATTAATCAGAGAAGCAGCTAAGAGGCCCATGGTAACTCTGGATGAGCTGCAGTGATCTACAGCTCAGGTGAGAGAATCTGTCTACAGGACAACTTTTAGTCATGAACTTCACAAATCTGGCCTTTATGGAAGAGTTGCAAGAAAAGTCATTGTTGAAAAGCGATCAGCCCTGTTTACGAGAAGCCATGTGGGACACACAGCAAGTTTGTGGAAGAAGGTGCTCTGGTCAGATGAGACTAAAATTGAACTTTTTGACCTAAAAGCAAAACTCTATGTATGGTGTAAAACTAACAATGCACATCATCCTGAACACACCACCCCCGCCATGAAACATGGTGGTGGCAACATCATGTTGTGGGGATGCTTTTTTTTAGCAGTGGCAGGGAAGCTGGTCAGAGTTGATGGGAAGATGGATGGAACCAAATGCAGGGCAATCTTAGAAGAAAATCTGTAAAGCCCTGTACACGTGATCGGTTTGTTTTTCATTGGTGAAAAAAAATAGAACATGTTTTAAAAATTTCCTATGGGTAAAAAACTGATGGAAAAAAAAGATTGTCTGTGTGGAAGTCCATCGGTCAAAAGTCCATGCATTCTCAGAATCAAGTCGACGCATGCTCGGAAGCATTGAACTTGATTTTTTTCTAAACAAGTCAAATTTTTGACTGATGGTGTGTAGGCAAGACTAAGGAAAGTCGGCTTCATCGGATATTCAATAAAAAAAATCCATCGGATTAGATTCCATCAGATATCTGATTGTGTGTACAGGGCTTTAGAGTTTGCAAAATACTTGGGCAAAGGTTCACCTTTCAGCAGGACAATGACCTTTTAAACCTACAGCCAGAGTGACCAATGGAATGGTTTAGATCAAAGCATATTCATGTATTAGACTGGCCCAGTCAAAGTCAAGACCTAAATCCACATGAGAATCTGTGGCAAGACTTTGAAAATTGCTGTTCACACACACTCTCTCTATCCACTCTGACAGAGTTTACGCTCTTTTGCAAAGAAGTCTGGGCAAAGATTTCACTCTAGATGTGCAAAGCTGGTAGAGACATACCCAAAAAGGACTCATGAATGAATGAAAACTTATATAGCGCAGCACATGCGAACTGAATCGCCTCTGGGCGCTTGTTGTTCCTGTCTCCTTTGATATCAAAAGAGATGAGTCTTGACCTGTTTCCTGAATGCTAGGTGGTTCTCCTGCTGGTTGGTAAAGCGTTCCATAGTCTGGGACCTTGGATCGCGAATCTTATTTCTCCTTTGGTCTTGTAGTTGGCTTTCGGAACCTGGAGCAGGTTTTGATTGGTGGATCGCAAAATGTGATTGGGATTATGAGCTTTTATTTTTTTGCATAAGTAAAGGGGGGCATTCCCATGAATACATCTATGTGTAAGACAGAGGGCTTTGAAAGCAATTCTGTCTTTAACTGGTAACCAGTGAAGGGATCTCAGTGAAGGTGAGATGGATTCCCATGTTTTTTTCCCAGTCACAAGTCTGGCAGCCGTATTCTGAACGCCTTGCAGACGAACGATTTGGTACTTGGGGAGTCCGAGGTAAAGGGCATTTGCATAATCCAGGAGTTGACAATTGCTCCCACCACGACCGCTAAATCTTCTTTGGGGATGAACGGAGTAAGTCTGCGTAGTAGGCGCAGCAGATGGTGAGATCCGCTGACTACTGACCCTATTTGTGCGTCCATTGTCATAGAGGAGTCAAAAATGACCCCAAGACTTTTGACTTTGGCGCTAGGGGTGATAATTTTGCCTAGAATAGGTGGGGGTGTCCATGCTGTTGAAGGTTGATTCCTGCGCTTGGCGTGAAACAGGAGAAGTTCTGTTTTCGCTCCGTTGAGTTTAAGATAACTCTTTGTCATCCAGGCCTCTATCAAAGAGAGGCATGTCTCTAGATTGAGGTGGTGATCCTTTCTGTTGCAGATGCGGAAATACAGTTGCGTGTCGTCTGCATATGAGTGATAGAGCAGTTTTTGGCTGCTGATAATCTCAAAAAGAGGACACAGGTAGATGTTAAACAGCACCGGTGACAGAGGCAATCCTTGAGGGACTCCGCATGTTACTGTGCATTTCTCAGATGTGAAGTGTCCTAACTTCACTGTTTGCGATCGGTTTTCCAGAAAAGAGGAGAACCAAGATAAATCGCCTTCTGCGACTCTGGCTACTTCAGCAAGCCGAGTCAGTAACAGTTTGTGGTCTACAGTGTCGAAAGCTGCGCTAAGGTCCAACAGAACCAGAAGACAAGATTCTCCTTCGTCTGCGGCCTCGAACATCGTCCCATATTTTGAGCAATGCGGTTTCAGTCCCGTGTCCGGGACGGAACCCTGATTGCAATGGGTCAAGTAGCTTGTGGGTATCTAGATGCTGTTGTACCACTACTTTTTCCATTACCTTTGAGAGTACATTGAGGCTTGTTATGGGACCGCGGTGGAGTGGGTCCTTGGGGTCCAGGGAGGGTTTCTTCAGGATGGGTTGGATTATACCCTCTTTCAACTGTGAGGGTACTATGCCCTCCAAAAAAGACTGGTTGATAAGCTGCGTGATGGGAGGAGCCAGGATGTAGGCGCATTCCTTTAGCAGTTTTGTGGGGATAATGTCATTTGGCGCTGTGCTATTACGCAGAGTACAAATGACATTCTTAGTGGTCTCGATGGAGATGGGTTCCAGGGTGAACTTACCTGATATAGGAGAGTTACTATGGGTGTTGTGTGAGAGGCTGCAGGGGGGATTGAGGGGGGAATTGTTTTGCTGAATGCTTTCACGGATTGCCTCGATTTTTATTAATGAAGCAATCCGATAGTTCATTGCAAAATTCTTGTGTGTCTTCATTGGGGGCTTCAATACATCCTGGATTCATGGTCTGAGTAACCAGCTTGAAGAGTTCGCGGGGGCGGTTTAGGGCACCGTTGATAGCCTCAGAAAAATAATTTTTCTTGGCTTGGAAAATTTCTTTGTGGTATTTTCTTGTCGCCGCCTTGTAGATGGATAGGTTTAGCTCTGAAGAAATTCTTTTCCAGGCAGATTCGGCCCTTCTGCGTTCTTGCTTCAGTAAGGACAGCTGGTTGTTAAACCAGCTGCGGTTGTTTTTTCCGGGTGCGGGTTTTACGTTTCGGCGCTACCAAGTCGGCTGACTGTAGCATGGCCAAATTTATGGCATCCAGTATTTCAGCGGCCGTTTGATGCGGCTGAGTTGTTTCTATTTTTTTCCTTTAAAGTGGTTTTGAAGAGTTCCGAGTGGAGCTTCTTCTGACATCTAGTCCAGTGTGTTGTCACTGGATTTGATGTTTTTGTTGCGGGGGGAATTGTGGAAATAATGAATTTAATTGCATGGTGGTCTGTCCATGGCAACTTTTCATTTTCCAATTTTTTTATTTCCAGATCTTGTCTGAAGATAAGATCAAGTGTGTGACCTGAAGCATGTGTGGGCCCACATACTAGTTGCTGTAACCCTAAATCTTCCAGGTGGTCAATACAGGCATCGGCAACGGTGTCTTGTGAGGAATTGGCCCAGAGGTTGAAATCCCCGAGCAGCAAAAGGTGTTTGCTGTTGAGGGTGTAAGTGGAGAAGAAATCCGTCCATGATGATAGCAGCTGCGATTTTGGGCCCGGTGGCCTATAGCAGAGCAGAATGTGGACGGTCTCCTTTGAATTTGTCTGTAGTTGCAGAGTAAGGGTTTCCATGAATGGAAGAGGGTTTTGAAGGACTGGTTTAGTGATCTCAAGGTGAGTCTTGTAGATCACTGCCAGGCCTCCTCCTCTTTGCCCTATTCTGTTTTCCGTTATAATACGGTCGTTTTCTGGCACCAGTTCTCCTAGAATGGTGTTAGTCGGCTGTGAGCCAGCTCTCTGTAATGAAGAGGCAATCTAGATCGTGTTGTAGAATGAAATCATGGATTTCAAGTCGGTGTTTTACTGCCGATCTTGTGTTGATCAAAGCACAAGGGGGCTAAATGCAAATGCACGCCACACTTTTCAGATGTAAAAAATTTGAAAAACCATTTATCATTTTCCTTCCACTTCCCAATTATGTGCCACTTTGTGTTGGACTATCACATAAAATCCCAATAAAATGTTTTTGGTTGTAACAGGACAAAATGAGGAAAATTTATGGGCATGTGAATACTTTTTTTAAGGCACTGTATTTGCATTGTTCTCCGCTGCCAGTGTACCTTGTTCTGAGCAGGTGACTCAATATACTGTCAACTGTTGTGTATGTTGAATTGGGTAAGATGGGGTCTGGACACCTTTTTTGGAACAGGTTATCACAAACCCCTTTTACACAGTTTGCTTGTATGGTATGAAAATTGTCAACACACAGAAGTCAAACATTTTGGGACCTTTACCTGCTTTTGGCCTACCAGTTTGAACTTGTATCTCAGATGTTACCGATCCTTTCTCTCCTGTATATCAGTCATTTTGGGACCTGTACCTTTTTTCTTTTTGGCCTTTTAAGTTTGAGCTTGTGTCTCAGGGAAGTTACCGATCTTTTCTTTCGTGTATATTAGGTCTGCTAATACATTACATTGCTTGAGTGCAATTTATAATGTCACCACAAAAATGTGACTTGTGACTGTTTTAACCTTGGTTCTCTGCAGCTGTTTGATCACATTGTGGACTGCATCACAGAATTTCAGAAAGAAAACGGCCTTCTAGGAAAGAAACTACCTTTAGGCTTCACATTTTCCTTTCCCTGTAAACAGACAAGCCTTGATCAGGTAAGATGCTTGCAATGTACAGTCCATCTACTAATATGCACCGTATTAAGCTCCTTCAGTAGTAAAATGCCCTGATGTACCCCAAGAACTAGGCAATTGCCTTCTATGCAAACTAATTGCCAAAAAAAAAAAAATATATGTAAATTAAAACTAAAGGTTGGTTTTAAGTATTTACCAGTGGTTCCTAGGTTTTGGTAGACTAAACATTTATCAAAATCTTATTGTTTTGTGTAAACCTTTTCTAGATGCCATCTACTGGCATGCACAAGATCTTCCAGACCTGTACAAAAGATCACAGGAGAGCCGTGAGAGGAATAAAATGATGTTCTGAACATCAAAATGAAGCTCTATTTAGAGTCTCACAAAAAAATGCAGCGCTCTCCTGCAACATAGAGCATAAATAAATACCGTATTTATCGGCGTATAACACGCACAGGCATATAACGCGTACCCTAACTTTAAGAGGGAAGTTTTAGGAAAAAAACGTTTAACAGCCCCCTGTGTATGACACGCAGGCACAGTTTACCCTCTATTTTCAGGTGAGTGTTATACGCCAATAAATACAGTATCTGAAAACCGTGTAAAAATCATCTAATACATTTATGTGAGTCCATCTTTCTTTTAAATATACAGTCCATAAATGATTTAATGTCTGTGAAAAAAGGTTTTTCCCACTGGCTGTACACTCCAAATCCATAGCTCTCAGCGTGGTGTCAACCATAGTGAAAATCGCTAATAAAGTATTTATTTCCATATAAAAATCCACTCGCTTTTTAGAAGTAAAAAAGGGCCTTTCACAATACTATCCTCGAGATACACAGCGGGATTGCGTAATTGCCCACCTTGCGCGTATCGCCTTCAAGCTTTGGGAACCTTTGCGAAAGCCCATTGGGCGCTATGCGAGAGGTGGGCAGTGATGCAATCCCGCTGGGACTGGGTGGAGCTGTGTATCCCAAGGTTAGTATTGTGAAAGGCCCTTTTTTTTACTTCTGAAATGTGAGTGGATTTTTATATGGAAATCCATACTTTTTTTTATTTTTTTTATTAGCGATTCACACTATGGTTCTTTCCTCCTATATGATTGACACCACGCTGAGAGCTACAGATTTGGAGTGTACAGTGTGTGGGTTCCACTTGTAACACTGCAAGGCACATATAGACCTCTTTTTAATTAGTGAAGTCCATTCAAGCAGGTGAGAGAACACCCATAGGTGGGGTAAAGGGCACAGTGGTGATGAGAGGCAATTACTGAAGAGTTTTTGGTGTATAGGACTTCATCACTTTTTCTTTCACTTACATTGAATTTATTTATGGTCTGTATATAGATTTTAAAAAAAATGGACTATAATTTAAATGTACTATATTGAAGGAGAGTGCTGCACTTTTTTGACTATATACTGTATATATTGCATTTTGTACAAGTGGTTGGATTCATAGTGTTGCTAGCTGCTTCCTATAGTATCTCGAGTTGAGTGATGGGTGGTTTATACACAGGGATAGCGTGGAAATTTAAATTTTTTCTCATTTTTATATTAAGGTCCATTTAGAATGGAAAAATATGTAAATAAACTTGCACTGTGGAAAAAATATATATGCGAAAAGACTGTCGCTGCTGTATACAAAGTCGAACTGACCAGGAACGACCATGCTTATTTGTAAAATTGGAGTCCGACATCCTTATTTTCAGACTTATAAAAGTATTAAAGCAAGAGGATAAACATGGCAACTGGAATGCTAATATTTCAATAATAGGAAGTAATAATAGGAACCTCTGTGTCTTGGTGGGGAAAAATTCTTAATGCTTTTGTATGCTGTTTCTTTTCCAGGGCATCCTAATTTCATGGACAAAGGGTTTTAGCGCATCTGGATGTGTGGGGGAAGATGTTGTCAGGCTTCTTAGGGAGGCAGCCAATCGAAAAAACGTATGCGTTTATAGTTTCACTTTGTCTTCCTTGTGTATGAAATCTCAACCTGACGTTTTTAATGGTGAATTTTTATTTGGCAGAACCATGATTTCCGTGTGGTAGCATTGGTAAATGATACAGTAGGAACAATGATGTCCTGTGGATATGATGATACAGCCTGTGAAATTGGACTGATCGTTGGTAAGATGCACTGTATATAAAACTATATAGTTTAGCACAGGCCAACAAATTAGGTGAGTTTGTTGTGCACATTTGGATTTAATGACTGAAGTTTCTTGTCTGTTATAGGAACAGGGACTAATGCTTGTTATATGGAAGAGATGAGGAATGTGGAAGTGTTGGAAGGTGGCGAGGGACGGATGTGTATCAATATGGAGTGGGGGGCTTTTGGAGACAATGGGTGCCTTGATGATATTACCACTTCATTTGACAACGATGTAGATGAGTTCTCAATAAATCCAGGAAAACAAAGGTATGTAAAGATGTAATATCTCTCTAATGCATTTCTTTTATCACATTAAAGCAGAGTTCTGCCTGCCCCTTTAACCACTTAAGGACCGCCTACTGCACATTTACGTCGGCAGAATGGCACGGCTGGGCACATCAACGTATATATACGTTGATTTTAGTACCCAGCCGTGGGGCACGCGCCCGCGGGCGCGCTACCCGCGACCCGGTCCGAAGCTCCGGGACCGCGGGATTCGCGGTCCCGATCGCCGCTGCAGTGCGGCGATCCGTCCCTGGAGCGGAAGAACGGGGAGAGCCGTGTGTACACACGGCTTCCCCGTGCTTCTCTGTGGCCGTAGCATCGATCGCGTCATCCCTGTAATAGGGGGACGCGATCGATGACGTCACACCTACAGCCACACCCCCCTACAGTTGTAAACACAACACATAGGCACACATCCCCTACAGCGCCACCTGTGGTTAACTCCCAAACTGCAACTGTCATTTCCACAGTAAACAATGCAAATTTAAATGCATTTTTTGCTGTGAAAATGACAATTGTCCCAAAAATGTGTCAAAATTGTCCGAAGTGTCCGCCATATTGTCGCAGTCACGAAAAAAATCGCTGATCGCCGCTATTAGTAGTAAAAAAAAAGTAATTAATAAAAATGCAATAAAACTATCCCTTATTTTGTAAACGCTATAAATTTTGCGAAAACCAACCGATAAACGCTTATTGCAATTTATTTTTTTTTTACCAAAAATAGGTAGAATACGTATCGGCCTAAACTGAGGAAAAAAAATGTTTTTTTATATATTTTTGGGGGATATTTATTATAGCCAAAAGTAAAAAATATTGAATTTTTTTTTAAATTGTCGCTCTATTTTTGTTCATAGCGCAAAAAATAAAAACCGCAGAGGTGATCAAATACCACCAAAAGAAAGCTCTATTTGTGGGGGAAAAAAGGACGCCAATTTTGTTTGGGAGCCACGTCGCACGACCGCGCAATTGTCAGTTAAACCGACGCAGTGCCGAATCGCAAAAAGGGGCAAGGTCCTTTACCTGCATTTTGGTCCGGGTCTTAAGTGGTTAAAAATGTTAAACATTTAAAGTCGGCAGCTACACATACTGTAGCTGTTGACTTTTAACATTAGAACACTTGCCTGTCCTGGAGTCCAGTGATGTTGACACCACAGCCAATTATTACATCGGCTGGTCTGGTGCTGCTGCTGCCATTGCGGTGGAGGGAACCCGGCAGTGTAGCCTTTTAGCTTCATGGCCATGTAACCTTGAAGCATGCTTCGCCCTCCCACTGGCCCAGCAGAAGAGGAGGAGGAGGAGGGGGACCCAGCTGCTGATGCAATTTGCCGCCCCCCCCCCCCCCCAAAAGATGCCAAATGTGTCAGCGGAGGGCGGGAGGTATCAGATGAGCGGCAGTTCCACTTTTGGGTGGAACTCGGCTTTAAGCCTGTTTTGTATGGTTTAGGTGTTTTATAGTATTTTTAATACTAAATGAAATTTCCCTTTGGGATTAATAAAGTAGTCTAAATCTGTGTATGTAAACATTAATACAAGGTTTAGTGATTTCAAAACAAAAAGTCTGTCTTATTAGAAACGGCCAGAAATCATTGAACTTTTTATTTTATTTGTTTTTTGGAAAAAAGAACACAGAAGCATTTCTTTTATCGTCGTGGGAACAAAAGAATAGTTCATTTACCAGCAGTCCTGGACAGGGATGAGTGGACTGATTCAGAAATGATGCAATTTAACTTTTTTTGTGAAAATTAATACTGACAAGTTCAGTCTGCAGAGAATCATACAATTTATGAATCGCTGGATTGCCTGCATTTTTTGAAATGGATGAATTATTACTGCTCAGACCAATCTGCATGTTAATATTTAAGCAAATTAAAAATTCACATTTCAAAAATATTTTTATTTATTCAAGAAGAGATCATTGAAGCCTCAAAAAAAAAAAGAAAGAGGATAGGGGGCTGTCCACAGGTCAACATGGTTCTGTTTACTGGTTAATATTTTGCCTGTCCTTAAAGTAGGTACAATGTAGCAACACGTTGCCTACCTCTGTGCTCTAGCAAAAAGCTTGTTTTGCTTGAGTACATGAACTCCCCTTACCGGAGAGTTTTAGGTGGCTGGAGCTTTTACTGTGTGTAAAATAAATATTGTTGACCATATGTAAATGGCAGCAGTTTGGTTGTTCCGTTTTTATAGATGTCCCCACAAGAATCTGGAAGATAAATATATCTTGGATTTCAACACTGTGCTGTCCACTAAATAGTGGTGCTTCTTCCTTTCTTCATTTAAAACCTGATTAGGATGTTACAGGTAGAAAATGTTTAAATTTTCTTTCTCCCCAAGGCTTTTTTTTTTCGTTTTTAGTAATGCCTTTCAGAGCCATAGCTTTCCATACCATTGCTTTATTTCAATGAATGTGACAACCAGGGCCGTCTCTACCATAGGGCAAACAGGGGCAGCTGCCCAGGGCCCTGTCACTGTTGGGGGCCCAAAGCAACCCCCTTTGAAAAAAAAAAAAAAATTTTTTTTTTTTTTTTTTTTTAAGGGTTCGGTGGTCCGGAGGTCCCCAGGGGCCCGGGGGCCCCCAGGGCCCAAGATGGCAACCCCCCCTTCTTTTTTTTTTTTTTTTAAATAAAAAAATATATTTATTTTATATATTTTTATTTTATTTTTTATTAAAGGGCCAATTTTTTAAATATATTTTTATTTTTTATTAAAGGGCCAATTTTTTTAGGGGTCCCCAGGGACCCGGAGGCCCCCAGGATCCAAGATGGCAACCCCCCTTTTATTTATTTTTAAATAAAAAATATATATTTATTTTATATATTTTTATTTTATTTTTTATTAAACGGACAATTTTTTAAAATATATTTTTATTTTTTATTAAAGGGCCATTTTTTTAGGGGTCCCCAGGGACCCGGAGGCCCCCAGGGCCCCAGATGACAACCCCCTTTTTTTATTTATTTTTAAATAAAAATATATATTTATTTTATATATTTTTATTTTATTTTTTATTAAAGGGCCAATTTTTTTTTAGAGGTCTGGAGGTCCCCAGGGGCCCGTAGTTCCCCAGGGCCCCGGATGACGACCCCCCTTTTTTATATAAAAAAAACTTTTTTATATATTTATTTTATAACATTTATATATATATATATATATATATATATATATATATATATATATATATATATAATATAAATGTTATTATTATTAAAGGACCCAGAGGTCCCCAGGGCCCTGGATGGCAACCCCCCTTTTTTTTTAATTTTTTTTTATATTTTATTTCTTTTTTTTTCTTTTTATTTATATATATATATATATATATATATATATATATATATATATATATATATATAATTAAAGGGCTCAGAGGTCCCCAGGGCCCCAGGTGGCAAACACCCTTTTTTATTTATTTTTATAAATGTTTATTTTTTTATTTTTATTTATATTTTTTTTTATTAAAGGGCCCAGAGGTTCCCAGGGCCCTGGATGGCAACCCCACTTTTTTTTTTATAAGTGTTTATTTTTAATATATTTTTTTTATTTTATTTTTTTATTAAAGGGCCCAGAGGTCCCCAGATGGCAACCCCCTTTTTAAAAAAAAATATATATTTTTTATATATATTTTTTATTTCTTTTTTTCTTTTTATTAAAGGGCCCAGAGGTCCCCATGGCCCCGGATGGCTACACCCCTTTTTTTATATATATTTTTGCGTCTCAATGTAAGGGGACAGCACCCCCCCCCTGTTCTCTGCTCCAGGGGGCCCATGCCTGAAGCTGTTTAAGGGGCCCGATAATTCCTGATGGCGGCCCTGCCACCCGTTAAGCCCCTGTGCTGCCCACAAATCAGGCTGAAAATCATCAGCGGCACGCAGCCAGGTGACAGTACTGCTTCCCTTCCCAGTGTTTTAAAATATACAGAACCCCTGGCTTCCCTTTAGACGTGCACTTCTCACTTCCTGCCACTGGGTGCTGCTTGTATATTAAAGTGAATTAGAATGTGATTTTATATCATCCCCAGTTTGCTCTTCCCGAGGCTGACTTCTTCATGTCCTGCTCCTCAATGTATGTCACTGTTTGCTAATCTATATTGTAAATAGAAGTTTTCTGTAGAGTGTGCCCAAAGTCTTTATAATATTTGATGATTCACTGCAGGTCTGGTCAGTGTTTTAAAAAGTTCCTGTATTTTACACATGGCATGGCATAGGGTCACAGCACCGTCTGTCCATTCTGCTTTAGCACCATGGGACCCCAGGCCATGCCATGTGTAAAATAGAGGAACTCCCCAAATCACAGACCAGACCTGCAGTCCAGGCTGAGTGAGGCCTCAGAGCACATGGCATTACTGTCTGTATTTAACTGCTTGATGGGCTTATTTTGGGCCTGACTGGTTCACATGTATGTGTTTTGGCGGCCCACATTTGTGCAGGCACAGCAGCCCATTCATTTAATGCCTCATGTAATAGGCTGCGCACACGGCACACCTATGCCCATCAAGCAATGAATACAGCACTGTCTGTCCATTCTGCTGTCTGCTGTGACTTATCTGCAGTTCCTGCACTGTCAAACTCGCTGCATTTTTAGATGTTTAGGTCACGCTTTTAAAAACACAGTGCGTTTGTGTGTGCAAGAACTGCAGGTAAGTAGCATGGTGCAAGAACTGCAGGTAAGTAGCATGGTGCAAAAGCAGAATGGATTTCAAGGCAACTGATTTTTAAAATGCTGAATGCACCTTTTTTCTGCAGGAAACAAAGGCATGGCAGCCCATTCAAATCAATGCTGTGCCTGCACAAATGAGGGCCGCCAAAACACATACATGTGAACCAGACAGGCCCAAAATAAGCTAAAGGGGGGGCCCAAAAAAAATGTTTGCCCAGGGCCCAAACCATATTAAAGACGGCCCTGGTGACAACGTGTCACCTCTTATTCTCTCTAGGTATGAGAAGATGATCAGTGGAATGTACCTAGGAGAGATTGTGCGCCAGGTCCTAATTGAACTTACAAAGGATAGGATTTTATTCCGTGGTAACATTTCAGAGCAGTTGAATACCAGAGGCCTCTTTCCTACAAAGTACTTATCTCAGATTGAAAGGTAGGAGACTTTTTTTACCCCCTATTTTACTGTATTTAGCCACATGCATTTTAGCTACTTTTCTGACTACTGATCTAAAAGAAAACTTTCATTGCTATTTCTGGACCATTATAAAAACAGGCCATTTGAGGTGGCTTTCCGATAGGAAGCGAGGTCCCTGATGGGCAGTAACCATGCCACTATGCATAGTAAAAGCACAGATTATGAGCTGTAAAAGCAGAGCTATCTTTTTTTTTTTTGGGCAATTTTAAATAACCTAGTATTAAACATCACATTACTCAGACTTAAATACCGCCAAGCGATCGTTAAATTATATTACAACTTGCCTGATTTGCAGCTGTGAACGATCTGGCCGTTTCCATTCCAAGTGTGGGCATCTGAAGCCCAGTACATTTTTCATTTTTTTTAAACTCCTCTCCGTGGAGAGGTGCATGCTGGGGCACCTCTCGATATTGCGCGTGCGCATTAGAGCGACGCTCGTAGCCGAGTGTTTGTGACGTTGTCATGACAATGGGCAGCGGCTGAGGAGGAACGTCCTGCCCCGTTGTTAAAAGTCCTAATGACTCCCCTTCCAAGCACTCTCTTTACAGCGCTTGGCTAAGGTGGGTCATTTCCTGTAGCGAAATCCCGTAATTTTTTGGCACATAGGAGCGCACAGACTCCTGGGAAATTATGACACTACATTCCCAGGAGTCTGTGCGGCGTAGGCTAGAGAGGAGAAGGACTGCGGTGCAGGAAGAAGGCAGATCAGGATCAGGAATTCTGCCTAGCAACACTGCTTTTAAGGCATGTAAACAATTATTATTATTTTTTTTTTTTACTTGGTTAATGACATTTTTTTTTTTTTACAGCTTGTGATGTATAGTTTGATTTGAGGGTGGAGCTCCGCTTTAATTAGAGGCTGTACAGTGGGTGCATAATTTAAGTGTTGGTTAACCTTGTAAGGGCTTCATTACAGTTTGTACCTGCTGTTCCTGCTTCACGTTTTATTCTATTTTCTAAATCTGACATGACTACTCAATATACTTTCTATGATCTTGATACTAAATTTGAGACTGTTGAGTGAGTCAGAGCTGTTAACATTTTTAATATGAACATATTAACCAATGCTTTGGGACATCTTAAGGTCCCTTTAATCAAGGTTCAGACATGCTTGCTCAGAAGTCACCAAAGGTAATTTTGTACTTTTTATGCATGTGCTTTTTTAATGCTATGTTAATCACTTAACTACTTCTGTACCGTAGGACATCATATGACGTCCTGGACTTCAGTGGGGGATATCTGAATGATGCCTGCAGCTACAGGCATCATTCGGATATCCCTTTTTTCAGGCGGCAATTGTGCGCACCATAAGAACGATCATAGCGGCGGTTCTGCCACTTGATCGTTCTTACAGGCGGTGTATCAATGCAAAAAAAGTTTTAAAAACTTTAGTTTTTTCGGGAGCAGTGATTTTTATAATGCTCAAAGTGAAACAAAAAAAGTGAAAGATTGCCTGTAAAGTAGCACATGTTTCCCATGTTTATATCAGTCCCTGGACAAAATGACATTTCTAAAGGGAAAAAAATAATTTAAAACTATTCGCGACTATAATGAACTGTCGGTTCCCGGCAATACAGATAAGTCATTGAAAAAAAACAGCATGGGTTTCCCACCCAGTCCATTAGCAGGCCATTTGGGTCTGGTATGAATATTAAGGGGAACCCCGAACCAAAATTAAGAAGAAAAATGTGTGGCGGTCCCCCCAAATTGCATATCAAGCCCTTCAGGTTTGGTATGGATATTAAGGCGAACTCTGCGCCATTTAAAAAAAAAATGGTGTAGGGGTCCCCCTCAAAATCCATACCAGACGCTTCAGGTCTAGTATGGATTTTAAGGGGAACCCTGCGCCAAAATTTAAAAAAGAATTGAGTGGGGTTCCCCCCAAAAATCCATACCAGACCCTTATTCGAGCGTGCAACCTGGCAGGCCGCAGGAAAAGAGGGGGGGAGAGAGAGCGCCCCCCTCCTGAACCATGCAAGGCCACATGCCCTCAACATGGGGAGGATGTCCCCACATGGGAACATCCTCCCCATGTTGAGGGCATGTGGCCTGAAGGGTCTGGTATAGATTTTTAGAGGGACCCCTATGCAATTTAAAAAAAAAAAAAAATTGTGCAGGGTTCCCCTTAATATCCATACCAGACCTGAAGGGCCTGATATGGAATCTGGGGGACCCCACGCATTATTTTTCCAATTACTTTTATCTGTATTGCCGGGAACCAACAATTCATTATAGCCACAAGTAGTTTTAAATGACTTTTTTTCCCCCTTTTTAGAAATTACATTTTGTGCAGGGACTGTTATAAACGCGGGAAACATGAGCTAATTTACAGGCATACTATAGACACCCCCCAGGTATGAAATTTAAGAGAATTTTTCACTTTTTGTTTTACTTTTAAGCATTATTAAAATCACTGCTCCCGAAAAAACAGTAGTTTTTTTTTTGCATTGATACATGTCCCCTGGGGCAGGATCCAGGTCTCCAAACACTTTTTATGACAATAACTTGCATATTAACCATTACATTTAGCACTTTTGATTTTTCATGTTCGTGTCCCATAGACTTTAACGGTGTTTGCGTGTTCGAACACATTTTTTGCCTGTTCGCATGTTCTGCTGCGAACCGAAACGGGGGGTGTTCGGCTCATCCCTAGTACTAATGATGACCAACAAGCTTGAAGCAAGTGTACATAGTTTTAAAATTAATAGCTCTATATTAGCCTGTATATCAGTGGTAACTAATGCTCAGCTAGCCAAGAGGTGAAAAGAAAATTATGTGTTTGCATAGCTTGGCTTCTTTTGTAGCACGAGGAATAAACTTCTCTATGCTTTTTGGATTTGTGATTAAAACTTGGACATCTTCTGATTTAAGTAGGCTCTTCTGTGTATTCAATGGCATAGTGGAGGATTCGGTTCCCATAAGCCCACATCGCCATGACTTGTCTAGTTAAGCTTTTCTAGCAAATTTCCCCTGTGAGTATCTAGTGAATATTCAAACACACAGCTCTGTGAGTGGACAGGGAAAAACAGGATCTGAAGGAGGATGTGACTTTTTTAGAACAGGACAGTTTGATCAAACATTTCTAAAGATAAATACACAAAGACATTTCAGCCTTGCACACTAGACTAAAATGTAGAGCTAAGGACATTTCATGCTGATATTACATTGTATTTCCAGAGATTATACACCAGTTTTTGTGTCTTCTTCCAGTGATAGTCTGGGACTCCTGCAGGTCCGATCCATTCTAACAAAGCTAGGTCTGAACAGCACATGTGATGATACGCTTATAGTGAAGGAGGTATGCACTGTAGTGTCCAAGAGAGCAGCTCAAGTGTGCGCTGCCGGCATTGCTGCTGTTGTTGAGAAGATGAGAGAAAATCGGGGCCTTGACCATCTGAAAATCACTGTAGGTGTAGACGGAACTTTATATAAGCTGCACCCCCAGTAAGTGAAGTTCTACAATTTGTGAAATCTGGTATTTAAAATATGGATTGTTGCTGTTTGTGAGGAATGATGCCATGCAGCAGACTTTTTCAACCTGGCTGCTCTCTGGTTTCTTCGGGGGTGTCTTGGTAAGATGCCTAAAAATTGCCCAAAAAATTATTTGCAAGCCAGTGGGGAGATCAAGCCTGCTCTATAGTTACACAAAGCCACAGGTTTCCATTACAACATTCTAGCTGATGGTGTCCTTATGAAACCATTGACGGGACTGGTTGTTAGAAGTACATTGGGTGCTTCTCCCCTGCCCCTCCCCCTCCCCTTTGGCACTAGAATCGCATTAGCTCAGTGAGGGAGATAAACTGAGACTGCAAAATTGTATAGGGTGCCTTGACTGAAAACATTTTGGGGGGAAAAGCTGCCATACAGGATAGGACAATGGATGGTGTGGTAATATTTGAACAATATGTAAATATTTGCAAGTACAATATCCAAGTTTTTTCATCTTTTACAAGTTTAGCCTAGTTGGGATTAGTCCACACAAATCTACATTTTAAGTTTTATAGAAGTATATTGGTGAGTGGGATAACACGAGTGTCCAGTGTGGCTTAGAGGCTGCAGTGGTAAGAGATCCCACAAAGTTCCAGGCTGTAATGCCCCCCCTTCCCAGCAGCAATCATGAAGCCAGAGAAGGAAATCTCCACTCTCCGGGGTGCATTCCATGCAATGCACCTATGGATAGATAAACACAAAATGGCTGTTCTAATGTTCGGATATAGGGTGCAGAAATTTAACTACTGAAGACCCCAAGATAACATGAGCTTGGCGTGTGATTTCAATTTTTTAGTATTCACATAAAACTGAAATATTAGATGACTTGGCTTGAAATATCACCTTTTGTGTATGCATTTTGTTTGTCTTTTATTTATTTTTTCCACTTTGCACACCCATTGCCATCATGGCAATGTTGCGCTTACAATACCTCTGTCTTGCAGCTTTGCTGGCGTGCTTCAGAAGACTGTGAAAATTTTGGCCCCCCAGTGTGATGTTTCTTTCCACCAATCTGAAGATGGTTCTGGTAAAGGGGCAGGCCTAATTACTGCTGTTGCCTGCCGTGTTTCTGATGCTGAGCCACGGGCAGCTTAAACAAAAGCAAAAAAAAAGTAACAAATCTCAAGACACTTTAAGAAAAGATGAATAGGCTCTCGGAGTACTGTTGGTGCATCTTGAATTTCTGATTTAGAGCCGCAGATTGTCTAAAAAATTGCAATAAATGAATTTTTTGTCTTGCAAAACTTTTACTTTAACGTTAAATAACTTTATAAATGTTCTATTTATATGGAATATTGTGTAAAAAAAATAAATATTTTTGAATAGATCTGGTGTTTGTGTAATGCATGCAAATTAATGTTTAATGCACACACACATAGTTATAGCTTATTTTCAGATTTGACTTTTTTTTTTTCATCATTTTGTCTATGTAGGAGTGTGTTCTCTAAGCCACGTTTTTGCTGTTTAGCAAGGTCTTTCAGTATCCTGTGTTTAAGAGTTCTGTGTCGCAATATGTGCCGACTGTGTTGAGTAAGCTCCAAAGACTGGTGTGTTGCACGTGACCTAGAAAGCTGAGCCAGTTTGTTAGCTAGTCAATATCTGGTGAGTGTGTCAAGGATTGAACCAAGCTTTAACAGAAGGGATGATCCCAGTTCTGAAAAAAAAAATCTTGGCTAAGATTTGTCTCCTTGCTAGCAGGCAATGTTGGAGGTCCCTTGGCTGGAACCCAGACTTGGAAATCTTGACCCTCTGCTAGGCTGTGTGCTTGGGAGTTGCAAGTGAATCTGAAGCTGCACTCAGGAAACTGAAATTGAATCTTGAACCCCCACCCAAAAACTCTGTAGGAAAATCTGTACGAGCCTGTGATTTGGTTTTTCCACCTTCTGATTTCTTCTCTGTTGTTCAATAAAGTATTATAAGAACTGAAAAACTGCAGATTCTGTGGGTGGGTCTGTTGTCTGGAGCTCGGTGGGTGGAGTGGTGATGTCAGTAGACTCCCCACCCTCCTCTACACTCCCCTTGTCAACATGCATTTTTTCCTGTGTATTTCTTACACTAAAATCTGCTATTATCACTAACATCCAGTCAAAATCCAGAAAAGTAACCACATGACTTGAGATAAGATCATAAGATATGTAAATAACCCGTCATTCCCAGCAAGGGGGAAGAATGGGCAAAAGTTTTCTACTGTTTGTCAGTTTATCTCACTAAAAAAAGAGGATTCCTCAGAGCTGGATTAACTCTTTGTGGCTGGGTACAGATGATAGGAAATCTCATACTCCTACATTGTGACAGCAAAAAAAAAAAAACGATTTGGGTTTACATCCACTTTAACATGTTTTAACCTGTTTACCTTTTGTTTGGTAAATTAGAAGTTGCAGATTATTTTTCCATGGATATGGTGGCGTCACATGGGCATATATATATCACTGGATAAGCCAAAGAGTAAATTTCAGAGGGAGAGCAGCAAAAACACTGCATATTTCTCTCATCCCTTTCATCCCTACATATTCTCAGTGATGGACAATACTCTAAAAATCTAGGGCTACACAGGCAATTTTTAGTTTGAGATTAAAAAGATCTTGTAGTGCTGTTGTGCTATTTAGGCTTCATTTCCACTGGCGTTTTTACAGCCACTTTTCTTAACGTTTTTTACAGCTTAAAACGCCTGTCCATGTTTATTTTAGAAAAAAACGCGTTTTTGAGCGTTTTTTAATGTCTGGCGTTTTTACAGCTCTATTGCTGGAGCTTCAGAACGCACTGGTGCCGCGTTTTTTTTGCAGCTTAGCCATCTACAGCTCAAAAACGTCATGGTGGGCATGAGGCCATAGACTAACATGGACAGGCGTTTTTAAGCTGCAAAAAACGCTCAGAAAAGAGGCTGTAAAAACGCCAGTGGAAATGAGCCCTAATGATTGAGCAATTTAAAAAAAAAAATTGAAGGTTGGTCTTGTGAGAAAATATTAAACCCAAAACAAAAATGTATTATATTGCAGCTTGCCAATCCTAAATGTGGTGGGTGAACTAAGTTCCCTTTTTTAGTGTCTGTGTGTGTGTGTGTTTTTTTAATTTTAATTTGTATTTGGTCAGTAAAACACTTGCTTTCTTAATATGCTGCATGCTAGGCCTGTTTGTTTTTGATCTGGAGGGCAGGGAGTGGTTAGTGTAGCAGTGGGTGTGATCACCTGTGCTTCAGTGATTGGGTGCCTCCCCTGCTTCCAGGGAGAATGTTCTGGAAGAGGCGCAGGGCTGGGGTCTGAAAAACCCTGACCAATCCCCAATTGGTATTGGCAGGGGGCAGGCCTCCTACATAAGCTCAGGTCCAGCCCACTGGAGGAGAGTTGTCAGCTGGGAGAAGTAGAGAATGGAGTGCTAGATCGCAAGCAGAAGGCCACCAACATCTGGAGGGGGGGGGGGGGGGTTGCATGCCTCGGCGGAGGAGCACAGGAGACCTGGGAGGGAGCCTTAACCATACACGGTTATGGAGTGGGTGGAGAAGCGATTGGAATGCATGTCCAGTTAAGTTTTCTACCATGGACCCAGGGCAGGAGAAGGTTGGTGATTGAGCCACAGTGGCTATTTGGAGGAGGCATGCCAGGGGAGCTGGGTGTGAGGCCAGAGGAGAGACTGTGGGGTATGTGTCAAAACGAGGTGGCCTGCGGGCTAGCTGGGATAGGTAGTCCACCAACCAATGCTCACTGCTAATCTACTAGGCCGCAAGAAGGGGTACTGCAGGCCCCTTGCCTACTACTAAGCCTGCAAATGCATAAAGTTCGGCAATTCAGTCAGCACCTGGAATTATTCATAGTGATCCCTGGTGGGATAGGAAGATGATGAGGCGGAAAGACTAACTGGTTACAGTGGAATTTTGTGCAGGAGGAGAGAAGTCCAGGGACTAACAGTCTGCAGGAGTTGATGCAGAGGAGGAGCAATGGTTTGCAGGGGAAGTGACTGTAAATGTTAGTCTATCAGTTCTTCATAGCTCAGAATATCCAATCAATTGTTAAATATGATGGTAAAGTGATCTGTTCTATGGGCATCTCATATCGCCTTTCCCCATCCAAGTTATATCCTCCAATAAACAAAAACAAAACACAAATGACTGTTCATGGTCTCTGAGAGTGATATATGGAAATCTGGCAGCAGAGTGATATGGTGGATGTTGGTAAATAGTAGCAACCATCCGCTACACATAATATAATTTTTCCTGTATTGAAAGATAAGACATACTGGCTAGATCACCAGGTGAAAATGGAGGAAATAAAGTCTTTAAAAGAAAACTAATGCTGCAAGCTCATCTAAGAATTGGTCAGCTGTAATTTTATTAAAAGATTAAATCAATATTAAACACAAAAAAACAAATTGGATGTACTTGAACAGTGTCTATTGCTGAAGAATCTCCTGAGCTAGGCTTTTGAGCTAATATTCTCATACTCTCATCAATTGAAGTATTGAAGCTTTAAGTATATGTAAACCCAATCACTAAAATCTCCTAATCTTTAAAATGTAATTTCAAAGAACTTAAAAAACACGATCTTTGTTCAGACCCTTCTGGTATAGGATGACAATGCTGTGTGCCAGTCTCCATTGCATTACTACCCTGTCAAACACTGTTCTGGTGTAGTCTTAAATCAACAATGCCTTTGCTCAATGTGCAGATGTATGTTGTCACCACCAGCAAGCCTACTCAGAGCAAGGATGTAAAGATGCCACCGAAGTGCCTCCATGTATACAGGAAGTGTCAGCAGAGGCTGGATGAAATCCGCAGCATGCACATAGTAATGCAAATGTGAAAAGTAATAAAAAAAAAAGCATTAGGCCGGGTTCACACCTATGCGAATTGAGTGCGGCTTAAACCGCATCCAATTCGCAGAACATTTCTAAACACATTGTTTTCAATGAGGTTGGTTCACATATGTGTGATGCATTTGCATTGCCGAAAAAATGTGTGCGAATTCAGGCCCATTATCTTCTATGGGAACGCATCTGGTTTGCAGATGTGTTCATTTCTCTTCAGGACTTCTCTCATTCAGCTCAATACACTTCCCCCCTCCCCCTCCACTCTCCCAGGTCTCCAAATTTGCATCTAAAACTGAGCTGATCTGCTGAACAGTTGTCTTATCTCTCTGCCGAGATAACAGCTGAAATTCGCACCGCACAAGTGTGAATCCGGCCTCAAAGTGACACTAAATGCTGGTTTCAAAAAAATCTTTTCAAGTAATTCAACAAATCTATTTCTTAACTAAGGATGAGCTCCAGCGTGTTTGCACACCCCGCGTGCAGAGCCCGCCAGGAAGTCGATACTGCGCTGCGCTAATCACAGGCAGTGAGCCATTTCCTGATCTCTGCAGCAGTGCATTGGGACGATGTCTCACTGCCTGTGATTGGTGCATCGCAGTGCCGACTTCCTGACGGGCTCTGCATGTGGGGTGTGCGAACACGCCGGAGCTCATCCTTATTCCTAACTCAGAGTACCTTCTATTGCTCTGTCTCCTCCAAATCACCCAAATCCTTTTTTTTTTTTTTTTTTAATGTGTTACTGTAATCTGACTTCCTGTTAGAGTATGCTACGTCGTTTTACAAAAAGATGGCAACCACCCCAATTTATAACTAGCCTTTCCAGTAAGGTGAACATGGAAGGGCAACATGGCTATGTACATTCTCCAAGGTTCCACTTGCTCACTCCTGAGATGCACTATGGTCTAACTAAAAATCTTATGCAGCAGCTTGCATTGCAATGTGATACAAAGAAATATATGGTTGCCAAGAGATTTCGGCAACGTGATTAAGCACTAGGCTAATTGGGAAGCTTACAGAAGTGATCGCCAGGGCTGACGCCAATAAAAAGTGATAGTATTTCCAACAGGACAATGCATTTTTTTTTTTTCACATCAGATTTGAAACTATATTATACTTGGGAGCACCATATTTTTTGACTGTGTATGATATATATTTAACCACTTCCTTACCACCCATAGTCTTATGAAGTTCACAGATAGGATCTCCCATCCTGGGTGGACGTCATATGACGTCCTGGGCTTCCCGGCCGTCTAGGGGGCACGCGGGAGCCGGTGTGCAACCCCAATGGCCGCGATGACTGCCGGGCACCCGCGATTACCCGCAATCACAGCATGACTATGGATCTGTGTGTGTAAACACACAGATCCATGTCCTGTCAGGTGAGGAGACCGATGTGTGTTCCGAGTAAACAGGAACACACATCGGTCTCCTCCCCTTGTGTCCCCTCCCCCCCTACAGTTAGAATCACACATTAGGGAACATATTTAACCCCTTCAGCGCCCCCTAGTGTTAATCCAATCTCTGCCAGTCACATTTATACAGTAATCAGTGCAGTTTTATAGCACTAATCACTGTATAAATGTGAATGCTTTCAAAAATGGGTCAAAAGTGTCCGATATGTCCGTCGCAATGTCATGGTCACAATACAAATCGCAGATTGTCGCCATTACTAGTAAAAAAATAAAATAAAAATGCAATAAAACTATCCCCTACTTTGTAGACGCTATAACTTTTGCGCAATAAAATAAGAACCACAGAGGTGATTAAATACCACCAGAAGAAAGCTCTATTTGTGGGGAAAAAAGGACATAAATTTTGTTTGGGAGCCACGTTGCATGACCGCACAATTGTCCGTTAAAACGACGCAGTGCCGAATCGCAAAAAGGTAAGGTAAGGTAGGGGGTAAATTCTTCCATGGCTGAAGTGGTTAATATGCTAATCTTTTAGTTGTTTACCTACTAGTTATTATAGCTTATATCACAGCCTTATGCCATTCCCTGTGTTGTGTGTAGCTTACCAGTCAGGCTTCCTTTTATATGGAACTCAAGACAAACGAGGAAGCGAGAGGTAGATGACATAGCCTGAACATATTCATCAACCATCTTCATCATCAACAACTGTGCTCCATCTTAATAGATGAAAACCGAGAAACCTAATCCCAGAGAGAGTAAATGTTTGTCTGCTACTGCAATCACGGTTTATTTTGACTGTTGCATTTTATGTAGTGCAATCCCACATGGCAGCAAGCAAACACTAAATCTGAAGCAATAACAGGTTATTATATGCTTTCTTCTTTGTAATCAAACCATACAGACTTATTAGCAATATATATAATTTATTTACATTCAAGTCACCTAAAAGTACTATACACCTTCAGCAGAATGAACATAATATATACATAAGGCCAAGTGTAAATACTTGAATGCACTTTAATACAGAATGTAGAAAAAAACACTGGTCATTACACGTTTTGTTTTTCAAATGATTTTTTTTTTTCTTCTTGGTCTGAAAAAACAAAAACAAGAAAAAAAAACACTTGTGTACACACATACACAATCAGACACACTCATTCAGCCACTCCTGGAGCAGGGAGTGCTTCTGTTTTGCATATACAGCTGGTTTGAGGGGTGAGAGGGCCAATGGGCAAGATTTGTTTGTATCGCTCCTTTTTGTTCGGGTATAAACTGACCTGATGCTCCCTTCAATGTTCTTATGGCTATTAAATAGGGGAATGTCCATGTTTTCAATGGGGGGGGACAAACGTGAATATATTGCACCTTTTTCCACTTACCTGGGAATGGGTGTTGGTAACAAATGAACAACACAAACACTGGGTGTCACTGTCGCACCTTCACTGACAAGGTAGCAATACAAGACACTTGGTTCAGAAAGAGAAGTAAAGTCTATGGTAATTGGTGGGCAAAATTTCTCTGGGAGAGGTTTTGTGGTTTCGCTCTCCAGTGCATTACATAGCAGGATGTGTTGGTGTTCATGAGATGGTCCACAAAATGAAACAACTTTGAATACAATGCCTCTTCTTTTTTGTATCTGTGTGGAATGTGGCATCTTTATTGGTTAAGTCTTACCATACGATTCTTGTGTATTAAATGAGAACAGCATTAGCATGACATGTTTAGCTGTAGATGAAAGTCGCATCTTGCTCCATCACTGAAGATCCTGCTCTGCATAAAGGAGCTAAAAGTCTTAAACTTTCACTGGCAGAGAAGGGCTAAAGCATAGAAAGGTGTGTTTTTAGCCTTCCATCCCCTCATATGCCAGGGAGAGGGCATTTTAAGAGTGACATCCACAGACCTGATATAGGGTGGTTGAGTCCTTTGGCCAATCCTGGACACAGGACTTGCTGGAAATTAGCAGGTAACTGGAACTACTTCAGCACTCTGCTTCAGACATCATGTACATGAGAGAGTCTTGTTTGCCAATCTCTGCCACTGCAGCTGCGAGTCGTGCAAGGTTCCCATTGGGGAAGTTCTGAGCCTCCCATAAGTTTAAAAGGATGGCAGTAGGGCTTGACTTGGAAAGGAGAAAACCTAAATGGCTGCAACAAAGAAAGGGAGAGAAAACAGTAAGTCACTTGAAGCATTATTTAATCCAACTTTTTTACCCCTCAATATTACATTAACATTCAATTGATTGAATCTTCCAACCTAGCAAAAGTACTGGATATGCAAGTTACAGTACTTTGGCATATAATGACCTTCTTAAAAAAAATCTGCGTACTAACGTTTACCATATTTGTTTTCATAGTTATTTCTTTTTGGAGACCAGCTACAAAACATGAAACAAGTGTGGGGAGACTTCTGCTATAGCTTTTATGGCAGTGGTCATCAACCCTGTCCTCGGGGTCCACTAACAGGCCAGGTTTGCAAGATAATTGAAATACATGACAGGTGATATCATTTGCTACTTAGTGCAGTATTCTAATCTACATCTCCTTAAAGTAATATATAAAACCTGGCCTGTTAGTGGGCCCTGAGGACAGGGTTAATGACCACTGTTTTAAGGGATGGAAGGGAGGTAGAAAGAGACAAACTGAAAAGATGTAGCCAAGGTCAAGTTGGGCTTTCCCCTTTTAAGTAGAAGAACCCAGTTGGGTGTGGAGGGTCTCCTCCTTGGAAATTAGAAAAGGACAGAGAAAGAACTGAGAGAACTTTATGTAAAACTGAGTACTGCAATTCCTCCTCCTTCCACTTTTTTGGACTGTTACTATAGAAACATCCATTTTCTTTGAGGGGGTGTTTGCCATGTTGTAGGATTGTAATTATGGTGCTATATTCCATATTGATGGACCAATGTCATAATACCAGCTGTGTGGACAGTTTAAACCATTGCTACAGTAAAGAAACTTGTTTGCAAAGTTTTGTATTATGTAAAGATACAGGGCTGCAGGCACCCAGGTTAAGAAAGTAAAGTGATGTTATGTGTGAAAGAAAGAAGTAACTTAATATGCACAGCCAATACCAGTGGAATGTATCCTGGAGTGCTAAATGCAAATCTAATCGACCCAGTAGCTTGTGGTGGCTAGCTAGAATGAGGCTTACCCTTTTGGAGGTGGTTCTAGATCCATCACATAATGTCACGTGCCAGGTGACATGGGTCCCTGCGTCACATGGACAACATCAGAGCCCTAGCTTGAACCACGGAATATGCAGGACCCTACAAGAAAGTGCTCTCCGGGTGAAGAGAGAGGTTGGTATGGAAGCAGATCAGGGGGATAGAGTAAAGAGGGTTTTGGACCTGCCATCCATGCAAATGTGCAGACATGGGGGTCTACGTTAAACACTTGGGCCGGGAACTGGCTTAACTACCTGACCCCTGGATGACTTATGTTACTGTAGTCTACTAGCTGGAAATCCACCACATGAAATGGGGGGCACCTTCAGGGTTATGACAGATCTTAGAGTAGTTGCTAGTGCTTAACGACTTGAAAATGAGGCCAACTCTCACATACATGTAAAAAAGTGTATTTTTCCTGAACATTTGAATTTTAAAAATGGCTGTGCAAATATCGTGTGGTGTAAAAATGTAAAACTACCACCATTGTATTCTACAGGACCTCAGCTTAAAAATGTATATAATGTTTGGGGATCTGAGTAGTTTTCGAGCATAAAAAAATCGATTTTACATGTATGTGAGAATTGGCCTCATTTTCAAGTGGTTAAGCACTAGAAACTACTCTAAGATCTGTCATAACCCTGCAGGTGCCCCCTATTTCATGTGGCGGATTTCCAGGTCCACCTGCAGCACGCCTATGTGTAGGAGCTGGAGGACATGAAGGAGGTAGGCCAGGAGGAGGAAGCGCGCGACGGGAAACCGGAAGTGACATGGCAGTGACCACAAAAAGCAGTCTTCTTCTGTAAAATCGGAAAGGAGGCTACATATGAATCACTGGCGAGTGCCTTGAACCCTCCCTTAAAGTGGTTGTACACCCTGTACAACCACTTTTACCTAGTTTAAGGCTAACCTGTAGGTGCTGGAAATATCTCCTAAACCTCTGTTTATAATAGAGCTGTGCGCCGATGTCTGCGGAGCAGGGGCACTTTAGAAACGGCGATCGTCCTGTTTTTAAAGGGGGTCATGCTGTGACTGGCGACTCCTTACGCGACTCCGGCCAGTCACAGAGTCTGAATTTGCGGCCCCGGATTGAAGAGGGGTGAAGATGAATGCTCGCTGCTAGTGCGGACAGCGGTGACATCGCAGGCTTTGGTTTCAGGTAAGTGATACATAATGGGCTACTATGCGATACATAGCAGCCCAATCATTTTTACCTTTGCAGGGAAATAAAGAGGAAGCACAACCCTTCAGGGTTTACTTCTTCTTTAACATGGGCAAATAAGCTTCCCATCTTGCAATCAGCTTCCCATAGACCGACATGTGTCTGCCGCCTGGACACTCTTAAAGGGCTTTTTTGTTAATCAGCTTGGGGGGGGGGGGTGTCACTGGTACGTTATAAAAAGCCAGAACATGATAACCATAGAAGCTAGCCAGATTAGAGCTGCCTAGTCTACTGTGTTTTATAAAATAAGTAACCTCTGATTGAAGTCTATAGTCCACCCTTTATAATTTCATCAATGTATAATAATGATGCCAAATTAGCCTTATTTATCAGCTTGTGCTGAATACAAGCTGTTTGCAATGTCCCTCACCCAACATATTCTTTCACTGTCAAAAATGGAGTGCTGTAGCGTTGAACAGTGCCAGGATGAGGTCATTTAGCGCCCAAGATGAAAAGGCCAAAGTGTACCCATACAATAAGCTGTAAACTACAGTAGCAGCATAGATTGCAGCTCCTAACCATTTTGCATCCTTCATTTTTCTACTGGTAAATTGCCTGCCTCTTCTGCCTGGCCCTGATGCCACATGCTCTACTGTTGAACATTATCTACCAATTCCTAGTCTGAGATTACAGAAAGCAGTCAAACAATTGAAACTGATTTATGCACTATGATAGTTCCTTTTTAGCATGCTTTGATAAAAAGCCGAATATTCTATAGAGAATATTATTTACCTTTTCAGCCTCTAGAGCTTTCAGTATAATCCTGAAAACCAATGAATAGTGTAAAGACCATGCATTTATTCATATTTATTGCAATGTATACATTTGTGCAGAATTGAATTAAAGATGCACAGCAATGACCCCGCTGTCAGGAATAAAATATGGCTGGACAAAGAATTGTTATACTCCAAGGAAATGGTTTGATAGTTTATCCTTGACTCAAAATACATTTCAATCATAAAATGTTTTACTAACGGATTATATTACTTCAATCATAGCTTGATTTGTACTGCTTCTAGGACCATTGGGTGTAACGGAGTGAAACAAGTCAGCCAAATGAAGATGCAAACATTGATTTCTGGATTGAGGCATGTCTCAAATAGGCTTACATTCACATGAACGATCTTTCTTATGTTCTCTCTGGCTCCCATTCATCCGCTTATCTAGCACAGCATGACTTCAGGTTCAAGTGAAGGCCATGTACCGTATGTGACTATGGGTCCTGTGTAGTGTTCAGTAAATAGTTATAGATTAGGACCCTGCATAATCACTGGTAGACAAAGAAGTTTGGCAGCCTCTAAATGAATACTTCTGTGGTTTTTATCATATTTTTCTAAATGTTCAGTGCTTCTGATAGTAAAACAAACAAACAAAAAAAATGTAATGTAAGAATTTCTTAAAAAAAAATTATTCATTCTGTAAGTGACCATATAAAAAGTAATTGGCAGGCAGATTAAGTATTTTAGAGATACTGATTTCAGCCAGTATGACTGATGCATTCTCATACACATGCCAGCAGTGACCCTATTACCGGTACTTCTACTGTCCCCACATGATCTAGATGTTTGATGATGGAGACTGCTACTGATAAACAGAAGAAGTCTGCCTGTCCAGTGAGTCGTGGTGCTTGAGGCTCTGTGATCTGGGAGCCTGGCTGAGGACAGGAAAGGAACAGATGATATCTGAGATAAAGCACCACTAGTCACTCTGCCACATGAGGTCCTGGGTGAGAAATGTGGGGTACCTGGAACATCATCAAGATGGGATCTTTGAGACTACAGCTGCTGCTAATGGAACGATTTGGTTGCTAATGGAGATGGCTGCTACTAAGACAATACAGATTGCTAGAATGAGCTTAAATGCTCCTTTTTTATACTGGCGTCTTCTTTTTTGTGCTATTGAGTCTGCAAACCAAACACCTCTCTCCCAGGAGTTTTGAGTGAGGTCAATAAACTCCTTTTCGTTTTTGTACCCTAAAGTGACTGGGGCCCACCTGTTAACATCCCACTATTGCCTAAGTAATATTCACTCTGAAGTGAAATGTCGACCAGGCCTGTCTCTGGGGGTACTACCATGCTTCCAGCGGTCGGGGGTGGGGGGGGGTCTATAGAAACATGTAGGCCGCCATTGAACTTAAGAAGCCCTGATTTATGATGTATGATTACATCTAATTAAAAATGTCCATCCCATCACCATTTTACAAAACCTAATAACAAGTTGTTGATTTCATTGGATCTTCAGTAAGCCTGTATCGCATTTAGATTTTTGTATTAACATTTCTAGTAGGGGTCTTCCTTAGCACTGGAGTAAAAAGGGAAGTGGGGGAGCTTCTGACAAGAGTTCAGCTTACATTTTTCTTGGCCAACCTAGAATGCAAACATGAGAAATGATTTTCTCTCTTTTTTTTAAAGAGACACTGTTTATGTGCCAATTAAGGGCTTCTCAGCTTTAAATAAATCTTTACTCAACAGGAATAAAAGTGTAAAGATCCTAAATATTTTTTTTTGTCCACAGAAAAATAAGTTTGTAGATTTTCTTTTTGTCAGCAGGGGAAAAAAAGTTTGTAGAATTTTAAATCATTTTGTCAATGAGAATACAAGTTTGTAGATCTTTTTTGCCAACAGGAATAAAATCTGTAGATTTTAAATTAGTCGTGTTGTTGATTTTGTAGATCTTCTAATAATTGTCACTTTGACCATGGCCAGTTGTTGAGCAGTGGGGTGTGGCTGGGGAAGAGTTTCAGCCAAACAATTCTGCTGACAGCATGGAGCACATGTCGGGCAGCCATGCCCACCTGTTGATGTAATTTTTTAGATCTACTAATGTTTTTTTATTTCCCGAAAAAGCAGATTTAATGTTTGGAAAGCTTGTTGAAAAATGGTCTTATCCTACTGTAAGTATCAGTTTAAAACTCAAAAGATAATTGAATATTTGAGATTACCAAGTAGATACAATTTGTATGAGCGGAACAAGTAGCTTTCAGACAGTAGGAGGTTATTGTGCCCAGATACTTTTCATATAATGAAAAAAAGAGGAATATTTTGTAGCAACATGTATTCTAAAGTAAAAGTTAAATTATTGTGTTTTTTGTGAACAGGTATCAAAGTCTGTAGATTTAAAAATCATTATTTTTGCCATTATACTTTTGAATATGGGTACACTTAAAATGCAATTTTTTTAAAAGTATGTTTTTAGTAAGCATGTAAAGACATGTAAAAGAGAGACGTGTGATGTCCACCAATTCCTAGGCTTTGTTCATTACTAAATATGGACCATAAAATACATAATTATAAAGTGGGTTATTGGTAAGCTACCGAGACAGACACAATAAGTGTGATGAGATGAAAACATTTTACACTACTTTTGCATTTCAACAATCTAATGCCATGTGTCTCTTCTTTCTCAAAGTTGATGTTCAATCCTAATAGTCGGCGTAGTTCTCTCTGTGTTTTTAAATTTTGCCAAATGGTTGTTTTTACAGGACATTTTTTACTGTACAAAACAATGAATTCTTCCGTAATCGGGAAACACTCACAAATCAAACTAAATCTTATGAGGGGTGACGCTTAAAGGCTGGAACCAGTGATTTGGTTACCATTTATAGTAAAAATAATAAAAAGAAAAAAGTGGGAACAAATAAGGTGAGAGGCAAATAAAAGTTAAACCTCTTCATTTACCAATCATGAGTCCACTGGCTCACTGATCACTGTAGGGTATGGTCCTAGTAACTGAAAAAGCTATCTAAGAAAACCTAGACTAATGCCGTGTACACACGGTCGGAATTTCCGACAACAAATGTTCGATGTGAGCTTTTGGTCGGATATTCGGACTGTGTGTAGGCTCCATAGGACTAATAAGTACAGGCACTATATGCCGATCATGTGAATGAGCGTTCTGGTGCGACCCGATCTGTGGGAAGAGGTCTGTCACTGAGTCACTTGGTAAAAACACATTTTTTGGGTGCACTATAATTACCGGTAAGATTCATGTCGATTTCTGCATCACATTTCTTTGGATTGAATAAGACTCTAATGGACTTTATATCACTTTTTCACAGGTGGACCTTATTTGTGTGTGAAGTGCTACTTTAAGATTGAGTTTCAACTGTCTTATTCTCAAATTTGAATGGATAATTTCTAAGTAATTTCTTTACCCACCACTTGCTGCTAAAGAAGTTTATGCCTTCGCCCAACAATGCCTAGAGGGAATCTTTCCAAGTTTGTCAAACACTGCTAAGTGTGTAAAACTGAGTTGTTCTCTTGAGTGTATTGGTTTGCTACCATGAAAGTGAACAGCAAAGACTTTTTTTGCAGGAAATTAAATCTTCAAGCAAAGTTTCACAGTCAACTTATGCATTTGCTGGCTATATAACATTAACATCTTCATATACAGTGGACATTATTGCGGATCTCATTTCATAAATTGGGCGTCTCATTCCTTTTTTATTAATTTTTTAAACATTTTTAACTACTTGCCGACCGCCCGCCGTCATATTACTGCGGGACGGTGGCACTGCTGGGCGACAGCCCGTAGCTATACGTCTGCTCTAAAGCGTCCCCGCTCTCCCCCGAGTCCCACACACGTGCCCGGCGGGCACACGCGATTGCTCGTTACAGAGCGGGGACCGGGAGCTATGTGTGTAAACATATAGCTCCCGGTCCTGTCAGCGGGGGAAACGCTGATCTTCTGTTCATACAATGTATAAACAGAAGATCAGTGATTTCCCCTAGTGAGGCCACCCCCCCATACAGTTAGAACACACCCAGGAACACATTTAACCCCTTCCCTGCACCCTAGTGTTAACCCCTTCACTGCCAATGGCATTTTTATAGTAATACAATGCATTTTTATAGCATTGATCGCTGTAAAAATGCCAATGGCCCCAAAAATGTGTCAAAAGTGTCCGAAGTGCCCGCCATAATGTCACAGTACAGAAAAAAAATGCTAATCACCGCCATTACTAGTAAAAAATAAATATTAATAAAAATGCCATAAAATGACCCCCTATTTTGTAAACGCTATAACTTTTGCGCAAACCACTCAATAAACGCTTATTGCGATTTTTTTTTACGAAAAATATGTACAAGAATACGTATCGGCCTAAACTGAGGAAAAAAAATGTTTTTTCATATACTTTTGGGGGATATTTATTATAGCAAAAAGTAAAAAATATTGAATTTTTTTCAAAATTGTCGCTCTATTTTTGTTTATAGCGCAAAAAATAAAAACACAGAGATGATCAAATACCACCAAAAGAAATCTATATTTGTGGGAAAAAAAGGACGCCAATTTAGTTTGGGAGCCATTTTGCACGACCGCACAATTGTCAGTTAAAGCGACGCAGTGCCGAATCACAAAAAAGTGCTCTGGTCATTGGACAGCAATATGGTCCGGGGCTAAAGTGGTTAATAAATCCTTCAGCACAGTCACAAGATACATGTCAGTGGCATGGAGAGTCACACAACTTTATATACACGACACAGTATGCATACTCAAAGGAATGCCTCACACATATGTGATAGCAGTCATCTCTGATTATAAAATTGCAGTCCCAAATACAATTTGTTTAAAGTGAAGCCCTTTGAGACTAAATGCATGTGAAGCTAACAACAACAAGATAATCCCGCCGCTGACGCCGGACACTGGCAGCAGTATAAATACACAGACAGGCTCTGAGGAGAGAGAACATGTCACAGCTGCAGGGGATTCCTCCTCCCTCTCCTCATGCTGCTCTGCTCCCTCCCCCGCTTCCTCATTGGCAGAGGGAGTGAGCCAATAGGAGACCAGTCAGCAAGAGAAAGGGATTCTGGGACAGGTAGTCCTGAAGACAGATGCCTCTATAGAAATCCCTGGGGGAAGATTACATACCCCAGTATGCTCAGGGGGTGAGAAGGGTACCACAAGGCTGCCTGGGAGCAAGATAGACCGGAAGCAACACTGTATGTAAGTGGAGGGTGCTGCTGCTGCTTCACCATCAGCATGACCGATATCCCAGCAATAGTTTCACAGTCAGACGCAAACCGATTGCCTCAGGCACCCCATTGGCTGTGTGGGTGCTCAGACAGACGTCACTGGGTATTCCAGTAGCCAGGTAGCTAGTTGGATAACCTGCAAGAACCTGTTCCAGGACATCTCTCCATTGGGCCTTCTGTCGCAGGCTTGGTGAGCAGGCACTTGCCTATCGTCTCTGAACAAAGGACACTGCATGCAGACACCATTATCTTGTCACTTTAACTAAGCTAGAGAAAGACCTTGTGCTATACTTACTCTTGCTTAGCAGTAACAGGATTTCTCCTGCTTGCCAGAACTGCAAAAGCATACTTTGCATCACCCTGCTGGCCAGTACATCTCAAACACACTTTGTTCCACCCTGCTTGTCAGAACACCTAGAGTGTACCACCAAAGAGCTAGCTGAAGATGCAAGGCATTCTTTATTTCCTGATGGATTACAACATATTTTCCCCACAGGGGATTAAAGCCATTTGTTCCATAAGGGCCCATACTCTTATCCAGGACTCTAATTTCTAAAGGAGTGGGTCTAAATACTTAAATTAATTGAGTTGAACTTAAAGCCCCATACACACGATCGAAACTTTGCCCATCCAAAATCACATCGGAATTCCGACAGAATTCCATTGGAGTAAAAGAGAACATGTTCTTTATCTAAACTCCGATGTAATGCATCGGAATTTCCGATGGAATTACTCCGATGGGGCATACACCCAGTCCGATCGTGAAAGTCCGATCATGTGTATGGGGCTTAATACAGTGTTTATACAAGTCTTTTGTTCTGTGGTGTTGGGTAAAAGAAAGAGAGTGCTCTGACACAAGATTTGTAATTTCTCTGCTCTCCTCCTGCCTGAACCCATAGAGCTCAATTCAAGTAGAGTTGTTGGTTCTTTGTTAGTGTTCATATCATACTGCAATCAGTTATAATTTTTGTAATTTCTGCTTTCAGGGTTGCTCCCCTTAAAGCGAAGTTCCACCCAAATCCGGAACTTCCGCTTAACCCACTCCTCACCCCCTTACATGCCACATTTGGCATGTCATTTTTTGGGGGGGGGAGTTGGGGCTTTAGGAGGAGTGGGACTTTCTGTCCCACTTCCTGCATCCGCCGAGGGGCTGGTTAGGCGATTAAGCTTAATCGCCTACAGCAGCCCCTCCCTGTAGGCGATCGCATGGGACACTGACAGGTCCCATGCGATCGCCTATCCATTCAGCGGCGGCTTCACGGCCGGGTGCCCACAGTTGAAATGAAGGCCGGGGAGGGGGGGGAAGGAGCGGACCCCCCGGCCGGCGTGTCGCTGGATCGTGGAGCAGGTGAGTGTGTCTTTATTAAAAGCCAGCAGCTACACTTTTTGTAGCTGCTGACTTTTAATAAACACTAAATGTGGCTGGAACACCCCTTTAAAGAGTTGCCTGAGAGTAGCCAGCTCATATTGCTGGAATTCATTGCTCTTAATCTTTTAGTGAACAAGGCACAGTTGAATAATTTGGGCTATATTTGTTTTCGGAATTCATTTTGCTTATTCGTATTGGAATCGATTCAAATTCAGATTGATTTGAAAAGTTTTTAAAATCAATTTAGAATAGTTTTCGAATTTGGAAAGTTTTCAAATTAAAAAAGAGAATAAAATAGAAGTTAAAGGAATAGAATAGAAAAAAATATAATAGAATAGCAAGTAATATAACAGAAAATAAAATAATATAATATAATAGAGTAAAACAGAACAAAATAGGATAGAAAATAAAATAATAGAATAGAAAGGAATAGAATAGAGTATAAAAAATTGAATTAAATAGAAAGATTATAACTATCTTATTTAAATTTTAAAAGTATAGAACCAGAATAGAATTAAAAAACAAAAGAATAGAATATAAATATCTAACCATTTTCCAAAATTCAAATAGAATCAATTCAAATTTAAATAGACTAGACAAGAATAGAGTAGAATAGAAAATAACACAATAGTATAGCTAAAAAACAATAGAATAGAACAAATATAACCATCTTCCTATTCAAATCTATTATTTTCTATTCTATTTAAATTTGAATTGATTCTATTTGAATTTTGGGAAATGTTTCTATTCTTTCTATTCTATTGTTTTTTTATTGTATTCTTTCTCTATTTGTTTTGTCTATTCTATTATTTTATATTCTATTATTTTATTTTTTATTCTATTCTATTCTTTTCTATTCAAATTTAGAATTTCGGAAGATGGCTATATTCTTTCTATTCTATCCTATTGTTTTTTTATACTATTCAGTTATTTTCTATTGTATTCTTTCCTATTCTATAAAAAAAATCGAATTGATTCTATTTGAATTTTGGGAACTGGTTATATTCTTTCTATGCTATTGTTTTTTCTATTCTTTTCTATTTTATTTTAGTCTATTCTATTCTTTTTTCTATTCTATTCTTTTCTTATGTATTTGAATTCCAATGTATTCTATTTGAAATTTCTATTTTGAATTTCAGAACATAATCATATTCTTTTTATGTTATTCTATTAATTTCTATGATATTCTATGATATTCTGGTCTATTCTGTTATTTTACTTTCTATACTATTGTGTTCTTTTTTTCTCTATTCTATTCTATTCTTTTATTTTTTGTTATATTTTTTTCTATTATATTCCTTTATTTTCTATTCTATTTTAATCTCTTTGAACACTTGAACTATTCAAATTCAAAATGTATTTAAGAAGTATTCAAATTAGAATTCCATCCCAAAAAATTCTTCTGGATTCATTTAAATTTAAATTTGGTACTATTGTAATTCAGAAATTCGGACACATCCGAATTTCGGAAAATTGAAAATTCGTCTGAACCGCACATGTCTAACTCTCCAGTTTTACAAAACAAATATAGCAAGCCCATCCTTAGCTATATAACTAACAATATATGTTCATATGTAATTTTCATTTTTACACTATAATCTATAAATATAAAAGATGTGAAAATGATGACAGATCACATCTGGCTACCAGAATTCAATAGAGTAATCACTAAGGATATGTGGTTTACCCACTCTGTACTGACATTTCACAGTGATTTTAACACTTTAGGACGTAAGCCATTCCTACCTTTTTTAAGCAGTGTAATTTGCCATTAAAACGCTGTAGCAATTATTAAAAATGTTGTATTAAACAAAATGACTTGAATTTTCAAATCAATTTTTGTTTTCCATTTATGACTCATCATGATTAATAAAAGAAGAGTGCTTCAGTGGTTTAGAGATTTGTTCAATTAGCTTGATTAGTACCTGAGCTATGACAGTTTGATTGGCCGTGCTAGACAAACAGTAATGCATAGGCACAGGCTTTATCGTCAGATGGCAGGACAATGGAGATGAACAGGACATTCTTTATGCAGTGTAGCACAGACAGATCAATATGTTCTGTGTCAGTTCTGTGTAGTGTAAAGACATGATCAAATTGAGGTATGCAACATTGGAGTTCATTTATAAAGACTAGAGCCACTGAATACATAAAGTACTATCGTGCAACCTTGTTTAAGCTTAATTTCAACCTTTAAATACCAGTGATGTTGAACCTTGCCGAGAATCAAAAAAAGTATCCACAATCTATTTTTTAATAATTAAACATATTTAAATAAAATTAAATGAATTAGACAGCATCCTGTTTTTAAAAGAAATAAACAGAAGGCGGCTCTAAGTGCAGCAAACAAAAGACGTTAATTGCCAAAGGATAAAACTACACTTACTAGCATTAAAATAAACCAAGGCTCATCACTTGGATGTGACAGGGAGTCCAGTGACAGGTGGTCTGGTTTGCAGCTTGATGGAAGGAGTCCCAACCGACCAGCAGGGGGCCACAAAATAAAGAAATAGGAAGGACAACCGCACTGCGGGGACACACGTGGAATGCAGGACCCAGATGTGAAGTCAGTGGAAGGCATCTGGGAAAAGCATGGAACGCAGGTGCCAGAAAGTGACGTCAAAGGAAGGGAAGCGTTTCGGAGCATCAATTGTCACCTTCTTCGCGCTGATTGGCTCCGAAATGCGTTCTGCTCGGCATGAAGGAGGCAATTGGCACATCCAGATCGGCATGAAGAAAGAGCCAATTGACGCTCTGGAATACATCCCGCCCCTTTGACATTACTTCCAGTTTTCTGCGTTCCAAGCTGGTCCCGGCGCCTTCCATCACAACTGGGTCCGGCATTCCACGCTGGTCCCGGTGCCTTCTATCACAACTGGGTTCTGCATTCCACGCTGGTCCCGGCAGTGCAGTTGTCCTTAGTCCTTTCTCCTGCGGCCCCTCTCTGCTGCTCGGTTGGGACTCCATCCATCAAGCTGCACACCGGACCACCCCTGGGACCACCTGTCGCTGGACTCCCTGTCGCATCCATATGAGCCGTGCTTTATTTTAATGCTAGTAAGTGTATTTTTATCCTTTGGCAATTAAAGTCTTGTGTTTGCTGCAATTAGAGGCACCTTCTGTTTGTTTCTTTTTTACCAGAGTACTGCTTCTCTCTTGGAGTGCTGCCCAAGTGCTGTTTTGAGACACCTGTTTTACTTGATCTGCATCCATCCCACATTGCGGACATCTTTTCCGGCCAGATTCTGTCACCCAGAGCGCCCTTTATTCCCTTACCCTGGTTATAACATCCTGTTTTTACCTGCTGGGATTAATTCCAGCATTATTGGTGTCGGGAAGCTTAATGGCTTGGCTGCTTGGCTGAGAGCATATGTGGTTGGCCTTGACAGAAGAAACTCCCTGTTGGTTGAACAAGGGCCCTTTTCAGCAGGGTTGGATACAATATCATAATGCTGAGCCCTGGTAAGTGTGATCCACATATGGCAGAAGGCATGTATAAGTAGGTAGCAGAACAAAGCAGTCCAGAGCCACACCGTACCAATAGTAATTTCATGGGTCCTTGGAGGTCAGATTGAAATTAGGAGACTTGCTCTATTTGAAGTTGACTTGCATCATTCAGTGAAACATCCTCTGCTTAATAGACTGCTAAGAATATTTGTAAATTGTATTACTTATGGCAGCTTTCTACCAGCTGCCAGCTGGACCGTAAACCACCCAAATTACTGTTTAGTAAAAGCCTGTAAGCTTGTGTCTTGGGTATCTGTCACCATCACCTATATAGATATCACATACTGCTACCAATCTGAAACACTTTTTATGGCAGCAACAAATACAAAAGCTGCAAAAGCCCTTGCGCATGTCAAGCCAATGTCTGTTTCTATTCTCTGGTACACATCTAAAACATTTATCTAGGATTGGTTGCTGTAATTAAGGCCTACTTTTTTACTCTGGGAACACCAGATGCCTTTCATTGTACAGAAATGTGTTGGGTTCCTGATTATTATCAGAACAGATGAAGTCAAAGAGAGCACAATGATGTCACAACACTGTCAATGATGATCTTATTTTCATCCTGCTGGAATGAAAGTCAGGGCTCAAAATTTCAAGTCCTGAGCTACTAGCCAAGCCTTAAGAGCTACTTGCCACCAGTTAACCCCCCCAACCAGTACTCTGGCCCGCCTCTAATTCCACCCCTAAACATGCCCTTGTAAATTATCTCATGAAATGACAGAGTTAAATGTTTTATTTAGAAATAAGTTTCAAAAATTTAGTTTTACCAACAGATTTAACAAAAAGCATATCAGTGCCCATCAGTGCAGCCTCATCAGTACCTATCAGTGCAGCATATCAGCGCCCCCTCATCAGTGCCTCCTCATCAGTGCCCATCAATGCACCAAATCAGTGCAGCCTCATCAGTGCTCATCATTGCCACCTCATTAATGGCCATCAGTGCAGTCTCATCAGTGCAGACTATCAGCTCCCACCAGTGAAGGCTATTAGTGCCCATCATTGCTGCCTTATCAGTGCAGGCCCATCAGTGCAGCTTATCAGTGCCACTTTCTCAGTGGCCATCAGTGCAGCCTCATCAATGTAGGCTATCAGTGCCCATCAGTGCAACATTATAGTTCCCATCGGTGCATCATATCAGTTCAAATCAGTGCAGTATATATATGCTGCCTTATCCGTGCAGCCTCATCAGTGCAGTATATAAGTGCTGCCTCATCAGAGCAGCATATCAGTGCTGCTTTTTAAGTGCAGCCGCATCAGTGGCCATTAGTGCAGCTTATCAGTGCCCATAATGCCACCTCATCAGTGGCCATCTGTGCAGCATATCAGTGCTATTATCTGTGCAGCTTGACAGTGCCAGGGTTGCTTGGAATCTTTATCAGCGTTCTGCTGTTCTCCGGTTTATGTATGTAGCAAGTTCCCAGGGGCCCCACAGCTATCCCACTGTATACTCCTCAAGCATTACCACCGCTATCCTGATGGGTCCCTGGCTTGGCACTTGCTGAAGCTTTCTCACTTCTTCACTGTCCCCAGCTGGGGAGAAGACTGCTCTGGTACTTGCTTCAGCTTACTCACAGTAGTCTCCAGTAGTAAGATGGTTGGACCCTTAGTGGCGACAGCTTCCTTTCTACCTCCGACCACAACTGGTTCCCTGTCTGCCTGAACCTTCTCAACTCGGTTGGACTCCAATCCTGCAGTCCTAACCCTACGCTACTTCTCCTGCTCCTGCTCCAGCCAGGTGTCCCTGGGATAGGCCTCAGGCTTCCAGCCTAGCAACCCAGGGCGACATAACATACGTCCACCCAGACAGCTGTCCAGGTGGCACAAAACCCTGATCAGCTGACTCCACCCAAATAGGCTCTCCCAGCAGACAAAGGGACTAAAAGAAACCCCCACCAATTGGCTGAGACACCCCATCCATTCATGATCTGAGTCCCTGTCAATCTAATGTTATCAGCCACAGTGCCACCTAGTGACAGGAGAGAAAATGTGTAACAATTGCAGAATATAGGTAGGAATCAGTGGATCTATCAATTAGCCAGGACAATTACTACCTGGCAAACTAAATTTGTTAGCAACCCTGTCTAAACACCAGGGTGCTACATCTAAAAAAAAAAAAAAATAACACACTGGCAACATTTATCTGCTTATAAAAAACATGTTTTAAAGGCTTTGAAGTTTATTGAAATTAACTACCTTTTACAAGGCCTTTGTTAATGTGTAGGAAATTCCATTTAACACACTTAGCACAATTAGAAATGGTATAATGGAACCACCATTGAGATATCTATAATTTGTGTATTAACGGCCCATTAGCTGCTTGACCCAGGTCATATTGTGTAGAGCCTTTATCTGTATTGATTACAACAGAAGGCCCTGGTTTCCCTGCACTCAGATGGAGCAAATGTTTCTGCTGAGAAAATCCAAGTAACAGGCTTGATTCTCTTCAGCTGCAGAACATTTCTCCTTTTTTTTTTTTATAGAGAACAAAACAAATCAATGTGGAGAATTGGCCTTCCTAGAGTTCCTTGCAGTGCAACAGTGCTTTCTGCAAAGTAGTACTTTCTACTAGGCAGCCACCAAAACACACAGCTATTCACTTTGAACTTTGGATGCAAAGTTTTGGAAATTCTTCATAAGCTGCCAAGGAAACAAACACATTTGGAAGCAACTGTAATAACTGTGACATTTTAATTTACAGTTCTTGTGTTAAGGGTATGTAGAGGGGCAAGGAAATGACTGGTTGCCATGGTTTTAGTGATGGTGCCCTTATATTTAGATGATAAGGGTTGATCTAAGTGAGAGGAAGATGCATTTTACAGCTAAAAGAAAACATGGCATATAAAAAACTTTTAAAGTTTCTAATTCCTTAGCTGTTTGGATCTCTAAATATATGCAGTTAATAAATAATAATTTTGTTTCTGAAGTTGATCTGATCACCAGAGGCTTTTCGGGGAGAGACCGCGTGCCACCCCCCCTTCTATAACGAGAGGTCACTGCAGCATTCTGGGGACTGGTGATAGGGCTATTCACCCATTGCCAATTCTGCAAGCAGAGAATGAGTCACTGAGAACAGGGCACCAAGTTTACCCAATGCATACCACACCCAGGCCATACTGCACTCTATACCACACTTATTCCACACCTAGACGGTACCTATACAACCTCATACAGCATTATGCGGAACCTTTAGGGCGGGTTCACACCTATGCGAATTGAGTGCGGCTTAAACCGCATCCAATACGCAGAGCATTTCTAAATACATTGTTTTCAATGAGGCTGGTTCACATATGTGCGATGCATTCGCACTGCGCATTGCAGTAAAAACGCGCACAGATTTTATGCCTTGCGGTGCGGCTCAGGTGCGAATTCAGATCCATTATCTTCTATGGGTACGCAGCTGATTAGCAGATGTGTTCAGTTCTCTTCAGGAATTTCTCTCGTTCAGCTCAATACACTTCTCCCCCACTCTCCTCTCACCCGGAACTTCTCCCAGGTCTCCAAATTCGCAGCTAAAACGGAGCTAATCTGCTGACCACTTCCCTTATCTATCTGCAGAGATAAGAGAGCTGAAATTCGCACCGCACAAGTGTGAACCCAGCCTTACCGCATCTGAACCACATCTTACATGCAGGTTAGTGCACCAATGCTTTTAACCACTTTAGCTCCGGAAGGTTTTACCCGATTAATGACCAGGCCATTTTTTTTGCAAAAAAACGTACTGCATTAATTCAATTAACAACTGCGCATTCGTTGCGTCGCTGTACACAAATACATTATTTTACCACAAATAGAGCTTTCTTTTGGTGGTATTTTATCACCTCTGTGTTTTTTATTTTTTTGTGCAATAAACAAGACCATTAAAAAAAAACTTTACTTTACTTTCTGCTATAAAACACACCCAATACAAGAATTTACAAAAATCTCTTCATCAATTCAGGCCAATATGTATTCTGCTACATATGTTTGGTAAAAAAATCGCAATAAGCGTATATTGATTGGTTTGCACAAAAGTTATAGCGTCTACAAAATATGGGATATTTTTATGGCATTTTTAATTATAATTTATTTTTTTACTAGTAAAGGCGACGATCAGTGATTTTTAGCGGGAGTACCACATTGCGGCAGACAGATCGGACACCTAACTGACACTTTTGACCTTTTTTTGTGAACCAGTGACATTATTACAGTGATCAGTGCTACACATATGTACTGTTACTGTACTAATGACATGGAAGGGAAGGGGTTGACATCAGGGGCGATCAAAGAGCTAAATTTGCCCTAGAAGATGCTTGCTTACTGTGTGGGGGTGGACTGACTGGGTGAACACAGAGATTGATGTTCCTGCTTAGCAGGAACAGGAGATCTCTGTGTCCTCCCTGTCAGAACGGCAATCTGCCTTGTTTTCTCTAGGAAATGATCGTGGGTGGCCGATGAACATCAGGTCCGCCAGACTTGCTGATTGGCTCCCCCTCTGTCCAATGCACACACGCAGTATCTATTGCACTAAATGATGTACAGGTACATGCTCTCATGCAATAGAGGCACCCTGCTTCAGTATATATGCGTAAGGCGGTCATTAAGTGGTTAAAGGGCCCCAACGACAGCTAGCAGAAGAAAATCTCAAAGGATGTCCTCTCCATTAATAATTATTCTGCAATTCCTTTTTGTTCCCCTGCCCCCTCTGCTGCCATCCTTCTTTTATTTTGGACAGTGCATATCCAGTTGGTCTAGGACTAACATTGCTGCTAAAAATGCGCACTGGCAGTATAGTTCCAGCACTCAGTAGATTAAACTTTACTACTGCTCACTGCTGCTTTGCTACTGTTTATGCTGATCTGGATGCCAAATGTCAATTAATGCCTAGTCCTTACTTTTAATCACTATATATGCTAAAGTGTGTTACTACAATTGTTGATCTAATTTGTCTAGCTACCAACCATATTAGGTGACAATATATTAAGTTTGCCTTTACTACCTTGTTTAGTGCCTATTTTCATTGATATAGCACTACCCTAAGTATTAAGAATTACTTTCAATAAATTCCTATGATATTGCATGTTTGTGTACCCTCACCCTGGTGTGTGAGAGGGGCTAAGGTTCTTAAAAAAGTAAAGTCAAAGAACAGAGGACCCATCCTATCTATCAACTTCTATAGGGGTAACGCTACACAAGCCATGAGTTGTTGGATTTAAAGCTTTCACAGGGTCATGGACTCCGTGTGTAACAAAAAACAGACCCCGCCCATCCCCAGAAAAGTAATAGAGGGGAAATCTGCCAATGAAGACACTAGTTCTGGTGACCTAGGGCTCCTCAAGAGATTCCCCCTAATTTGCAGGGATTTCCTCTCACTTCCTTTTTGGCTATGGGACAGGAAATCTCCCCAATGAGAAGAAGAGGGAAACGATAAATGTTACAGGAATTATAACCCTCTCTTATGCCGCGTACACACAATCTGTTCGTCTGATGAAAACGGTCTGATGGACTGTTTTCATCAGACGAACTGATCGTGTGTGGGACCCATCAGTTTGTTATCCATTGGTGAAAAAACTAGGATCTTGTTTTAGAATTATCTGATGGTTAAAAAAACGATAGAAAAAAATGATCGTCTGTGGGCACGTCCATCGGTTAAAAATCCATGCATGCTCAGAATCAAGTCGACGCATGCTTGGTAGCATTGAACTTCATTTTTCTCAGCACCTCGTTGTGTTTTATGTCACCGTGTTCTGACACGATCGGTTTTTTAACTGATGGTGTGTAGGTACGACTGATAAAAGTCAGCTTCATCGGATATCTGATGAAAAAATCCATCAGACCATTTTCATCGGATGAACCGATCGAGTGTACAGGGCATAACTCTATCCAAAATGTAAAAAAAAAAAAAATTATTACATGTTACGCATTAAATAAATGAAAACTGCATTTGTTTTGCATATTTGTCCATCTCTCTGCTTATTCTAAAAATGATATATTTTTAAAAAACTGATTACCAAATACAGAGAAAAATATAGCACTTTTCATTTTTCAAAACATTGTTTCTGTGTATATTTTGTAGCTATTCTTCACATTGGGTGGCCATATTTGCTTACATAGGCTTTGTTGCCTTATTTTCAGTGCTACACAATAGTTATACTTTACTGCTCCTTATCACAGAGAAAGCCTATGGGTTGGCCACAGCAGAGGTGCAGATAATGTGTGTTACATTAGAATCCCAGGCCGTGTACACACGATCGAATTTGTCCGCTGAAACTGGTCCGACGGACCAGTTCAGCGGACAAATCCGATCCTGTGTATGGGCTAGCGGACATGTCTGACCGGCGGACAAATTTTAAAGCATGCTTTAAAATTTGTCCTCCGGCGACATGTCCGTCAGATATGTCCGCTGGTTAGTAAAGTAAACAGCGAATATATCTGCCCGCACAAGCGTCGTATGGATGCAACGCATGCGTGGACGTTTTTTACTTCCTGGCGCGGTGACGTGGCGGCGTCAACGTCACCGTAACGTCACCGCGCTGTCTGCCGGCAGGGATTTTGATCCGATGGTGTGTACACATCACCGGACGAAAATCCCGAGGAGACATGTCCGATGAAAACGGTCCACGGACCGTTTCCATCAGACATGTCCCTCCGTGTGTACGCGGCCCCAGTGATATATTAACTAATAGGAGATTTAAAGTGAACTATACTCACCTTCAGTCTAGTGATGTGTCGTCCTGGAGTTCCTTGCTGGCCGCTGAACATCTTCGGGAGGCCAGTTTCTGGATATTGATCGCCAGCCGATTTAATTTGCCAGGCCGAGGTAATGCCATATGCAGGAGTTCATTCAGCTCAGCATTGCCAAATTTGTACAATGAACTGTGTGTGCTCACACCAGGGGATCAGTGTACAGAGGGACTGAGCCACTTGGAAGCCTTGCTGTGCTGAACACCAGAGGCTACAGAGCCTGTGACCTGTGTGCAGATGGACTGAGCCAGGATACACTCTTTGCAGTGCTGAGGATCAGAGTCACTCCAGGCAACCCAGAAGTGAAAAGACCAGATTGACTACTGTTACTGTGTTGCCTTGCGGCCATAATCTGTTTGCTGCTGGCATAGACTGAGGACTTAGGGATTGGACACTTGACTAGCAGCCTATAGTACTGCACAAAGACTTGACTGGTACTGTATATATGTGCACCACCATCAAGATGGCCCTAGCGCTAACTGGTGGAAGATCTAGGGCACAGGACTGTTTCTTTAAGCCACCCTACAAGGACTCTTGTCATTCCCCGCAGAAGCAGGGATACCGGTGTAATAGATCTGGGTTATAGTCTAGACACTCCTAGCGTGCACTCTAGCAATATAGCATACTTCCATGTTCTACAGTATCTAAACCACCCTAATTGCACCCTTACATTTCTTGTTGCATTCTTTATAAGGTCTGAATGCTGATGATGATCCCTCAACCTTGTATTTTTTAAAATGCCTTCTCTTTTGCTTTTTATATGCATTTTTACATTGGTGTTAAGCCATCCAGGACTTTTGCTCACTCTTTTAAATGTATTACCCAATGGGATGTGCCATTTCTTATGCTGATTAGCAGGTTATTAGGTATAAGTCCATTAAATTATACAGATCTCTATACCAAACCGCTGCAATCTAGCAATCGCGTTGTCTAGAGAATTTTTTGATTTACATTCTACCCATTCATATATAGTATGTACATATTGCCTGCCATGTAAATCATTACAATTTAATGCACTTCTTGATTACTAACCAGACTGGTCTCTACTTTCTGATATTAAATTAGAGTGGTGTGCAAAATAATTATCTTTCTGCTCTTAAGACCCCTTTATCATTGGGTGGATTTCATTGTAATTAACAGGGGACCTGTGATCCCCTGCTGATTGGAGCTGAATGGACAGATGACAGAAACCTGTCTGCTTAGTTCCCGCAGAATGGACATGAAACTCCCTGTTTGTTTACACCTGGCTACGACCGATAACCTCCACCTACACAGAAAAGGAAAATCAGACTCAGAGGTGGACCCCTGAGGGGAGGTAGGTGGATATAGATGGACACAAGTACATTTACAAAGCTTGTCAATAGGGATGAATGGACCTTCTGATCAGGTCCACCTGAAAAACTCACAGGCAGACCCGATTGGAACGCCCATCTGAAAGGGGCCTAACAGTATTACCATGTCTTTTTGCTTAATCTGGTGTGTCAGTGGGGCTGACTCTTGGAGTTGAGGCACAGGATAGAAAACCCAAATTGTGAATGCATAAGATCAATGCAGTGGTGTATTTAGGTTTTGTGCTGTTCTAGGCTTGACTAAATTCGTTCAACCCCTAATTTAAATATGATGCACCCCTTCCTGTCAAGGTCACATACCTGCACTGAAATGTTACAGTGGGGACACTAGTTCTGAGGGTCTTGGGGGGTTCCCTTAATCTGCAGTGATTTCCTCTCACTTGCGGTTTTGCTATGGGGCACGAAATGAAGGGAAATGAACAGATGGCAAAAAAAAATTAAAAATTAACAGGGGCTATAACCATGCCTTAAAAAAAATGTTGCCTATAGTTCTACTTTAAGTACACCTTTCTGCTAAATGTATGGAGGACCAAGAGGATATAACCATGCCAGAGGTTCAGCAGAAAACATATAGCACGGTGATGGAGGTATGTGGTCAAGGCAGTAAGCAAAGGAAGGATTGGGGGCAGGAATAAATAAATCCATCTGTTTATTTTTCTCATCAGCAATCAACAGAAATAAAATCAAGATTCTCTAATATGCACAACTGACACAAGCAAAGGATTGCAGGAGAGTCCTACTACCTACCTTATAGGTATAGGTGACCATGTAAGTATCCCTTGTGTATGCGCCATCCCTATTATACCAGCAGCAGTGCGGCCGCTTTGTGGGGGCACCAGACCAATTTGTTTTGCGGCCCAGTCCACCTCATAAGACTGGCGCAGCCTTAAAAGTGTGATGCCCCCCTTGCAAAGTGCTGCCCTAGGCCTGGACCTTGTTGGCCTAGGCCAAGATACAGAGTTGGATCAAGGTAACGGTGTAGTAAAGGTGTGGTACCAACCAGGAACAGGGGCGGACTGACCATTGAGTCACTCGGGCACTGCCCGAGGGCCCCATGCCACTAGGGGGCCCCATCAAGTTTGTCAGGCTCAGTAAAACCAGGGACAGTATGTAAAAATCTGTGTTTTTTTTTTTACATCTGTCCCTGATATGTCCGAAACCGACATGCTTTTGATGTGAAAATCCAGAGATTTTAGCTGCTCTGCCTCTGCACTGCCTCCTGGCATGGTGGCCATCTGTAAGCTCGGGGGCCCTATAATCTTCTATTGCCCGGGGGCCCCATGAGTTGTCAGTCCGCCCCTGACCAGGAAAATCTACTTTATTTGCTATGGAGATGCCAGAAACTAGTAAGATACTGGTACATAGCTATCCTAACTAATATTATGATCTATTCTCTGCTTACTTGTGTGTTTTGTGTATTTGACTCCTCTACCTTGGACGCTACAATGCTTGCTGTTACTAGATCTGTTTGTAGCACACAAAATTACTGTTGTAAAGTGTATCTCTCTAAAGCGAATCATCTATATGGGCCAAGAAACATGGTGTAAATCCTTATCCTATATGAGAACTACATTTAAGATAAATTAAGATGAACATCACAAATCTTTTTGCAAACTTGGTCTTGTCAGTTGGACACTCTGGACTCAGAAGTAGTATAATTGCTGCTTTCACCAGTGTCATCCTTTTATTACCAGCACTATACAGGAGATGTTACAACACCTCTTCCATAGGGTGCAATACCATTGTTCTGTTTCTTGCTGCAGAAGTGATGGTAGACATACCAATTAATGGTTCAGGAACCAAACACTGTACATGTACTCTATATTTACACATATGTACTTAGTTCTTGGTGTGCAATGCACATTTACCTGTTACAGAGATGGTAACATCATAGATATTTGTTATAATACAGTACCTACTGTATACTAGGAAGTCTTGTATGGCATTTGTGTATCCGTGTCCCACATACTAGGGATACCCTTCTCCCCTTTGACAGCCACCAGCTGACTTTAAGTGTAGCTGCTTGCTCTCATTCCCACCTGCCACTGACAGCGCGGGTCTCAAATGACAATTAGGCCCCATGTACACGGGACACTGCTAAACGTATGTTCAGAGGCAGTTGGATGTTTTTTTCAATTGCCCTGAACTCATTCAATGTTATCCTATGTGACCATGTACACAGTCTCATTTATTGCCGTTTTTAGGCAGTTGCGTTTAGCAGCATTTCTTTGAAAACAGAAAAAAAAAGTTTTTGGCCATTTAAAAAACAACAATTTTTTTAAACGCTTCTAAACGCAGCTAAACGCGGTATGCAAATGCGGCAAAATGGATGTTTAAAATGTGGGTTACTATCTGTCAAGTTTAATCATTTAGGAGCAGTTCTAAAAGTGTCCAGTGTACATGGAGCCTTAGAAACCAATCAGCATTTCCTGTTACTGTGATCACTATAAGCTCAATTCCCAAATCGCAAGAGTGAATAGGTCCGTTAGTGATTTGATGTGAGAGACCGAGCAGAGATTCCCGGAGATTAGCTACGGGTGAAAGCAATTGTAGTCTGACTGCTCCTACAGTGATTGATATTGTCATAATAATGTATATACTGTATACTAAAAAAAAAATCTGCGGCATTTGTTTATCTGTGTGATTGTTGGTTTCTTAAAATCACAAACATTCGGAAATAAAAATTGATTTAAAGAAAGCAGAAAATGCTAGTTGATTTGGCTTCGGTACTTCTGAATCACAGACCTGGAGCAAGCATGTAGAAAATACAAGTTTGAATCCCTTTATCTCTCTACTTGTTCTGGGTCAAAGTATTGCAGACATAGCACCATAATGATGGCCAAGAGAAAAGAGAAGAGAAGGAAATTTTACTAGTGCATCATTTTTTCCCTTAGTACAGGCTCAGTAAACAATCATGGCAGAAACCTGGAGGCTGGCAATTTTTAACTTCTGCAGCAGAAAATGATTGTAACCTAGCTTTGATACTGTCCTTGCCTCAGTACAAGAGTCACTGACCTTGAGCAATAAACTAACATCTAATCTGCATACTTCTTCTGTGTTGGTTACGCAAAGTGCTGAAGACAGAGGATCTGCATAGCAGCCCGGCAACTTGCATTTTTAGAAGGAGGAAAGCAACTTCAGCTCTTGTATTTTAACTCATAACTGGTTTCCTTTATGGACTAGTTAGGTCATTTGTAGTGTTTTCTATTGCGCACAGACTGTTATAATGTGAATAATATCCTACCTTTCCAAATTCAGCTTCTGTGCTAACACCCTCCAGTCAGCTCCATGGGACGATGGCTCATCCAAACCAGTGATAATCTTCTGTCTCATTAAAAATGGGATCTTGAAGGCGCTGGGACCCACCAAAGCTGCTGCTTCCTTTCCTCCATCATCTAGCAGTATCTCTGGAGGGCGATTTTCCTGGACCAAAAGCATTGCAGGTCAGGGCTTCTATTTGGCAAGGTGCATGAAGGTGCAACAACTTGAAATTAAATTATACTATTGAGCTGATATATTATGGCAAAGTGCAAAGTCCTAAGACACATATCCACTTATGAGAATTCATCTTTCACTAATTTGACTTCAGCAAAGCAAAATGTAACTATGGGTTACTCATCTTTGGCTATCATTAATGTTTTACGACCTAAATAAATTATATCTGGATGCTTTGGGTTGCTGATCTTTTAACATCATTACTGCTTTAGTGGCATGGTTCACCTTTACCAAAAACTGCCTGTGCAGGTAAGGGGCACCTGACGATAAAAACAAACAATGCAGATTTGACCAAAGTTGAATAATGCCTTGCTATAGGTGTAGTCCATTTACGTAAACTGAAATCTTACTAAAAACATTCCATCCTGCATTCTTACTATATCGTTTCTACAGATACCCCTTACCTTCCTAGGCAGTCTTTTGGTAAAGGTGAACTTTGCCTTGAAGGCCATGTCACATGAACCATTTTTAAGTCATACGAATAAGCCTAAAATAGCTATTATTATCTCCTATGGCGCTGCCCCTTTACTGGCCAAATCGACAAGGTGCCCCTCAGTCCATTTACAGCAGGGATCCTCAAACTACGGCCCTCCAGATGTTGTAGAACTACACATCCCATGAGGCAATGTAACACACTGACATTCACAGACATGACTAGGCATGATGGGAATTGTAGTTCCTGAACAACTGGAGGGCCGTAGTTTGAAGACCCATGATCTACAGTGATTTGGCCAGTAACAGAGTGAACACCATAGGAGCATGTAAGGATGGATAATGTGACATGGCCCTTACCTGGAAGCTTTTTTGGGGTATCGCACTTTGTATCATTATACGTGCTTCCTCACTTCACTTCACCGTACTTCTGAACTCAACCATTCTTTGCGTCTTCACAAACTACTGAACCAAAGCTGCACAAGAATCTTCATTCTTCAACACACAGTCATTTGGTCATTGTCTCACCTTATTTAGATTAATGTTGATGTTGAAACTCTGACCATCCCCTTCCACCTGCCACACCCAGACCCTGCAGGAGAGCTCACAGGTGCTAAGACTAAAGCGCTCCAGTGTAAATGTACAGTGCAGGTTGTCATGAACTCCATTCCAGATGTGATAGAATGGGATCTCCTGCAAGAAGAAAGAAAAACAATTGGCAAATTATCCTCATATGTTGCCATAAAGGTCAGTGATTTCTATAGTGAAACCCATGATTAAGTCCTGTAAGGGGGAAAATGTATTAAACTGTGGCCTTTGGGGTTTTCTGTGTGTGCTGTTTATCCTGTTTGCTCGCTCATTACATTCACTGGATGCTTAACGTCATTGGACTGCAGCCTGATTCCTTTGGATTAATCTGTATATACAGTATATCAAACACAGAGCTTTTGATATTGCTTTATATTTCACTGCACATTGAACTTTGACTCAGGTCTTTACTTTTGTGTGGGAAGTAGAACTCCCTTGACAAGCATGGCTGGGCAAGTCTACACATTTACAGTAAGATACTAACTGATATACAGTGAAAGGGTTTTCTCTGCTTGTTTTCATTTGGGTTTTGGGATGGCACTTTGTTGTTTTCAATGTCACTTTGTAAAAAATTACAGTCATGGGTGTTACTGCAATGCTTAGTGTGTACGGGGCCTAACAGAAACCTGTATTGATGAATAAAGAATGCAGCCCTTGCAGATATTTTTATTCGAAAACCCTGGTTTCCGGGACTGTCCTGTTGATCCAATAGTTTCAGTACTAATTTGGATACCTGTTCAAGGTCAGTAACTGAGAAAATATTAAAGACAAGAACAGCTAGGCAATGTTCAAGAACAGCTAGCATTTTCTCCTAGTACAGCTTGCCATTTTCATACAGGACAGTTTGCATCTATTATGTAGGTCAGTGGTTCTCAAACTTTAGGCCGCGTACACACGATGAGACATGTCCGCTCAAACATGTCCGACGGACCGTTTCCAGCGGAGATGTCTCATCGGATTTTGGTTTCAGCAGATGTATTCGATCGTGTGTACGCGGCCTCAGTGTCGTAACCCCTTGATAAGATTTCGCAGGTTGTGGGGACCCCCTAACAGTAAAATTATTTTCGTAGCATGGGTTGTCAGCACCCAAGGCAAGACAAGTAATTTGCACCCATAACCCATAAAAATTTAGAGCTCCTTGAGTTCCTTTCTACTTGTACAATATTCAAAACCTCTTTGTGGTGTCTCGTAGCAGTGACACCTTTGCCGAAATCAGGAGATAGGGTCTCCTTCAGCCCCTCCCACTTCACATTCCTCACCAGTCAGCTGACCTGTAGTCTTTGCCCCCCAGCCAATGCCGTGAACTGAATGGGCGGCTGCGAAGAGGCTGAGTGGGCAAAAAGGCTGGGAGGGCGGTGTGGGCTTCAGGAACATCCCAGGATTCGGTGACCCCTGGCAAATCATCATTCGACCCCTGAGGAGGTCCCGGCCCCAGGTTGAGAACCACTGATGTAGATAGTAGTAAAAATAGGTTGACATGCTTTAGCAAAGTGTTAGTACTTAATAAAAAACTGAATTTTATTTAGAAGTTAGTGATAATTGTGAGGCCTGGCATATATCAGTGTGTATTGCACTAAATGTATAAGCCAACCACACACAGTCCTTAACATGGCCTTTGGTTTTTAATGGAAAGTTTACCTCCGCCAATCGTCCTTTGAGTTTTATGCATACCTGGTAGCTAGCCAAGAGCTTGCTCTTCCACATGGTGCTATGCATGTCATGCACAGAAAGGCGCAGATTGTGATAGCTGTCCTTAAAATGTAAGAGGCGTGGCTCATCTAATAATTGCCCTCCCTGTTGTTTCTCCAGCTGTACCACCTCCTGTGGGACACAGTTACAGTAATAAAAGGATAAAGTATTATGAACTTAATGAATTTTGAGAAATGGTCAAATAACAGTTACAGGCTTGAATAATACGGCAGCACAAACTGCAATGGATATGAGCACAAATTAAATTGCCCAAAACAACCAATTATATTTTATATTACTCAAATAAGAAATGTGAAAATTAATATTGATTGGTTGTGATGGGTTGCAGCATTATGATCCTTGCCTTATTTCAACCCACTTGAAATCACAGAAATATAAAATAGACTTTTTACTAACAACCTCCATTTTCATAAAATTTTTAATTAAGCGAATATGACATTACAGTTAAGTACAGTAGTATTCCAGACAGGTGTTTTCATTAATATTGCTAAATAAAGGGAAATATCATGAACTACAAATCAGAGTATTTAGGAAGGCAAATTAGAGACAAACAAGAACCTACATTCTTTGAGTGAGTGTGTGTGATTGGGGAGCAGGCAAGAATCATCTGAGGAGCATAGATTGTAAATAAAAGGAGCTGAAGAACTCAACGCCTTTACTGGTGTCGTGAGGGGAACAGAAGCCTGGTTAAAATAGGGGGAGAAACAGTCTAACTATAAAGACCTAAGAGGCATCAGGAGAAAGGAGAGAGAAAGAACGAGGAAGGGAGGAGGAGTAGAAAGGAGAGGAAGGGGAAAAGGGAAAGAGGAAGGGGGAGGCAATAGTATTATAGACAGCAACCCACGTGGGAGAGCACAGGTTCTGCGTGGTATCCACAGGTTACACGAGTAAAAGTTATCAGTCCACCCTAGAGAGTTGTTGATGGCCAATCTAGGGAGACCAGACTTTAACCACTTAAGGACCCCTCACTGTATATATACGTCCTTTTTTTAAAGATGGATATCTCGGTAACGGCAGCAGCTGCTGCCACAATCGAGATATCCATCTTTTCAGTGAGCGGTCCTGTACACAATAACGGCGGTCTCCGTGGTGGATTCGCCGCGAGATTGCCGATTATCGGTGGCGGGAGAGGGCCCCCCCTCCTGCCGCTCTCCCGCGCCCTCTGCCGCTTACCAGGAGCCGTCGGTAGGGGCGGAGGTGATCGGGTCCTCTGTTGTGTTGTGTGGGGATGCGAGTAAGGGCAAGATGGCCCCCACCCGTCCCCATAGCTCTGCTGGGCGGAAGTGACGTCAAAACGCCCATGCGTCTAAGGCCCCGTACACACTATCAAATCTATCTGTTCAAATCACCGACCGATTTGAACAGATCTGTCTGCTGGCATTTTGTGTGCATTTGACGTGGCGGTAACAACGTTAAAACAGCGCATTCGAAATCATTTGGCATTCTTTTAGCATACTAACCAGCAGACATGTTTCCCAGCCGACAGATTTCAAAGCATGCTTTGAAATCTGTCAGGTGGCCAAATCCGTCTGTTTGCCCGTACACACGATCAAATAAACGGTCTAGCAGACCGTTTTCAGCAGACAGATCTGATCGTGTGTACGAGGCCTTTTTAAAAAAATTACTGTTTCCATTTTTTTTTTTTTGCATTTAAGTATCTGAGGTCTTTTTGACCACAGATCTCATTTAAGAGGACCGCTGTCCGATGGACTTTTCTCCGCTCTATTAGCACAGATTTGGATTTCAAAGCAAGCTTTAAATCTATCCCTGTCCGCCCGACATGTCTGCTGGTTAGTACACTTAGGACATGTCGTCCCCCAAAATGGATTCGGCGCATGCGCGGAAGTGTTTTACACGTGGCGGTGACGCGACGACGTTTTTTTGATCCGATGGTGTGTACACGCCATCGGATCAAACTCCCGAACATAATGGAAATAAATATGTCCGAATGGGGCCTAAGAGGGCCTGTCATGCTTTTTTCTAACAAGGGATACATTCCTTGTAATAAATAAAAGCAAATTTTTTTTTTCACAAAACTTTTTTTTTTAACCACTTAAGACCCGGACCAAAATGCAGGTAAAGGACCAGGCCCCTTTTTGCGATTCGGCACTGCGTCGCTTTAACTGACAATTGCGCGGTCGTGCGACGTGGTTCCCAAACAAAATTTGCGTCCTTTTCTTCCCACAAATAGAGCTTTCTTTTGGTGGTATTTGATCACCTCTGCGATTTTTATTTTTTGCACTATATACAAAAATAAAGCGACAGTTTTGAAAAAAAAACAATATTTTTTACTTTTTGTTATAAGAAAAATCTAATAAACTAAATTTTAGTCAAACATTTAGGCCAAAATTTATTTAGCCACATGTCTTTAGTAAAAAAAAAATCACAATAAAAAAAAAAAGCTACCTAGCGGGAACAGCGACATTAATACAGCGATCAGAAAAATGATTGCTTAGTGACGCTGGCAATAGGGAGTGAAAGGGTTAACTAGGGCGGTGATCAAGGGGTTAAAACTTTATTAGTACGACCCTGAACCTAACACTAACTGCCTGTCATGACACTAAATACAGTAATCATACTATATGATCACTGCATTCAGTGACGTGACAGGTGATCGCAAAATACTGGTGTCAGTGTAGTGTTGTGCAGACGTGATGTGATCTCTCCTCAGCGGCGGTTGAAAATACCGCCGAGAGCAGAGATCACATCACTTCCCTCTTCCTGTGTTTACACAGGAGGATGAAGTGACACGGCGGGAGCGCGCGGATTGGCTGGGAGCGATCCGGAGGGGGCGGACAAAAACGAATAGCCGCCCCCTCATCCCAGATCGCTCGGACAGCCACGGGGACCGCCGCATGTACCGGGGGGGGGGTCACGATCGGACCCACGTCAAGGCAGGCACGTATATATACGTTGATGTGCCTGCCTGTGCCATTCTGCTGACGTAAATGTACATGCGGCGGTCCTTAAGGCCTCGTACACACGATCAAATCTGTCTGCTGGAAACGGTCTGCTAGACCGTCCCAGCAGACAGATTCGATCGTGTGTACGGGCGAGCCGACGGATTTGGCCACCCGACAGATTTCAAAGCATGCTTTGAAATCTATCGGGTGGGAATCCGTCCGCCCGACATGTCTGCTGGTTAGTACACTTACCAGCAGACATATCGTCTCGCACCGGCGCCGAATGGATTCGGCGCATGTGCGGAAGTGTTTTACTTCCTGGTGCGGTGACGTGGCGGCGTCAACGTCACCGCCACGTCACCGACACGTCAGCGCGCCGTCTGCTGGCGGGGATTTTGGTTTGCTCGTGTGTACACGCGAGCAAACCAAAATCCTAGCAAACAGATTTGTTCAAATCGGTCGGTCCGACCGATTTGAACAAATAGATTGCCTCGTGTGTACGAGGCCTAAGGGGTTAAAGCGCCCCGTCCCGACGAGCTCGCGCGCAGAAGTGAATGCATACCTGAGTAGCGCCTGCATATGAAAACCGTGTTCAAACTACACAAGTGAGGTATCACCACGATCGTTAGAGCGAGAGCAATAATTCTAGTTCTACACCTACTCTGTAGTTCTAAAGATGCAACCTATAGAATTTTTTAAACGTCGCCTATCGAGATTTTTAAGGGTAAAAGTTTGACACCATGCCACGAGCGGGCAAAAATTTTAAGCGTGACATGTTAGGTATCATTTTACTCGGCGTAACATTATCTTTCACAATATATAAAAAAATTGGGCCAAATTTATTGTTGTTTTATTTTTTAATTCAAAAAAGTGCTTTTTTTCCAAAAAAAGTGCGCTTGTAAGACCGCTGCGCAAATACGGTGTGACAAAAAGTATTGCAATGACCGCCATTTTTTTCTCTAGGGTGTTAGAAAAAAATATATATATAATGTTTGGGGGTTTTAAGTAATTTTCTAGCAGAAAAAAATGTTTTAGTCTTGCAAACACCAAATCTGAAAAACACACAAGGTCCTTAAGTGGTTAAAGAAAGCTTCTTGGGCATCATTCAGAATAACCATCTACTTCTCTTTTAACATAGTGCCCATGATTCCCTGTTTAATTTCCTAAGAAGCACTGGTTGTTTCCATGAGTTGAGATTGTCTCATTGCCAGGAATATGAAGAACACAAGCTTTCATTTACATAGTTTTACCTCCACTTTCCTGTTCATATACCTAAATATGAATGTGTAGTCCAATAGGCACATGAGTTGGACCCACCGCTCTCAGTAATGAAGCAAACCTGGTCAACAACACGCCCCTTTTGCAATCCAGGTTTGTGTAAGGAGGTTTGTGCTGGGGTATGGTGGGTACTGAAATCTGCCAGCATAGCACAGTGAGATTTGAAAGCAGAATTTTTACTGAGAGAAAAGGGGTATTTTTAGGAATTTAGTCGTTTGGAGCTACAGGAACTATAAAGAGATAAACGGCTGTTAGACTTAAATTGGGTTTTAAATATGCCCATTTGAGTCTATTCTTCTGTACATCAGATTAAAATTTCTTGCAGACAGCTAGTGACAATTTGCATATATAATGAATGCAAATGCAACTGTAGATACATGCGTGTCTGCTTGTCATGTATGTCTGAGTCACTGACCTTACAGCTGCATCTGCCTACAAATCATCTAGAGGACAAATGCCCACCTGGGCACAGCTGGCTTCTTTGCACAGCTACTGAACTTTGCTTCTCATCATCTTAAGATTGTTCAAGTGAAAGCTTTCCACAAAGGCCAACCAGCTGAAAGACGGATGTAACTGATTCTCGGTGATAAATGCCTCGGTGCTATATTCAAGCACAAAGCATGCCAGCAGAAAGTACACTGAAGTTACAAGCATTCACCTCAGTATATTCTTCTGAGGAGATTAAATTATGATGCCTTTTTACAATTACAGGAGCACAGTTTACTTTGCCTTTTCTCTTTCATTCTCTGACATTGTATTGTATAAATTGGCATCCGCCTGGTATTTGCCAAGATCCGCTCAATGTCATTTTTATCACATTTGTTGCAGGTGCTTCTTTAAAACGTTCTTCCTGTGCTTTTCAAACATCTAGAATCCTCTTATTATTCTCTGTAGTACCCCTACGCAACTGATCTCCATCAGTGGGCTCAACAATGAATTATTGTGTTACATCATGTTTTATGTGCCCCATAATCAACCATCTCCCATCATTACAGTCAGTGAACCACATCCAGGCTTTAATAGTTATGTTTTATGTGTGGCTTTATCCTCTTACTCACCTTCATGGCATCTTGTGTGTCGGTGATGCAGTACACTCGCAGGCTGTACTCTAGAGATGTGCAGGAGGTGGGGGCAAAGAGTAGGAGCTTGAGGCGTTTGGTGGCCGACATGCTGAGGGACTCTCCCACCAGAGCAAAGCGCCCCAGCTGCTCTGTGAATAGGTAACAGCTGCGGGATTCCAGTTGGCAGTAATAAAGGTGTGAGGGGCTTCCTCCATCAACTTGCAAGACATCCTGTAAACAAGTCATAAACAGGGTAAGTCAAAAGAATGTTTTAAAAGCAATTAATTGCAATGTAAATAGTTCTTAAAAATAGTTTAAAAAAGACATTCTAATGCAGTCATTGTTATAAATATAATTTATATTTTGCAAATTTGTAATTCCTACAATGCTTTATCAAAGACAACTTGGATGCTGGCATTGTTGACCTCTCCCTATTAAAATCCTAGTTGGTTGGTTGTCATGCTGACCCTCTTCCTTCAAGACAGTGACCCAGAAAACATATGCGCATAAGTCATTTTCACCTACATTCTTGATATTTGTTTTGTGTCTGTAGCTCAGAAAGCATTAAACCCAGTGGGCCAGCCAAGGAAGTACACTATACGGTCAAATGTTTCAGTTTTATCACATATATCACTTTATGACTTGTTGGTTGTCTAATACCAAAATTGGCTAAAGACTTGGTTCACAATTGTCATCCTAATAATTCTGATCGAGGCTATGTAGGCTCAAATTCTTCACACCAAACTCGCCAAACCACAGCTTTATAAACTTGACTTTGTGCACAGGTATGACTTTTCGGTACAGTCATGTATGAACAGGAAAGGGTCTTGTCCAAACTGCTATCACAAGGTTAGAAGCTAATAATGGTATAAAATTGTAGGCTGTAGCATTAACAGTGTAATTTATTAGAATCTCATTAACTCAATAATTTACAAGAGTAGAGAAGGATACAAAAAAAAAAAAACATGTATATGCACCTAGATGGTTGAAGCATTAATCTGATGCTGCAGCCGCCCCCTGCTGGCTCTACAAGAACTCTACAGAACTGAGCAATCAAAGACCACTAGTTGCTCAATTCTCGAGTCTGCTCTGAGCACAGAGTGGTGATTTTCAGTCACTGTTCTGTGTTCTGCCCCCCTCAGTGCTCACTGGAGTGCCAGGTTATCTCCTAACCATTCCCTTCACTCCTCAAGAATTCCTGCTCTCCTGCACCCTTGTTAGTTTGTACCTTGTGCCAACATAAAATGTGCCCATCAGGCCGCGTACACACGAGGAGACATGTCCGATGAAAACGGTCCACGGACCGTTTTCATCGGACATGTCTCCGGGGATCTTTTGGTCTGATGGTGTGTACACACGATCAAACCAAAATCCCCGTGGACAGACAGTGCGGTGACGTGGTGGTGACGTTGACGTTGCGACGTCCGCAAACCAGGAAGTAAAATGCTCCCACGCATGCGTCAAATCCATTCGAAGCATGCGGGGGATTTCGGTCCGCTGGTTAGGTGTACTAACCAGCGGACATGTCCGATGGACAGGTTTCCAGCGGACAAGTTTTAAAGCATGTATTAAAACTTTTGTCCGCTGGAAACCTGTCCGCTAGGCCGTACACACGATCGAATATGTCCGCTGAAACTGTTCTGGGGACCATTTTCGGCGGACATGTTCGATCGTGTGTACGCGGCCTCAGAGCTACTCTTAACATAAAATGTGCCCATCAAAGTGGGGCTTAACATAAAATGTGCCCATCAGAGTGACCCTTAACATAAAATATGCCCATCAGAGTGAACCTTAATATAAAATAAAGAGCATGCTAATGGGCACTCTGACGGGCACATGTTATGTTAAGGGCCGCGCTGATGGGCATGCTGATGGGCACATTTTGTTATGTCCCTTAACATAAAATGTGCCCATCAGAGTGCCCCTTAACAATAAATATGCCCATTAAAGTGTTGCTTAACATAAAATGTGCCCACCCCTTTTTTTTTCTGTGTAGGTTCACTCTGATGGGACCTTTTTATGTTAAAAGGGCATGTTGAGGGGGCACACTGATGGGCACATATTAAGGTAAGGGGGCACTCTGATGTGATGGGGACACCTGATGTAAGGTGGCACTATGATGGGGACAGCTGATGTAAAGAGGCACTCTGATGGGAAACCTAATGTAAAGGAGAACTCTGATGGTCAAACCTGATGTGATGGGGACACCTGATTTAAAAGGGCACTCTGATGATGGCGCCTAATGTAAGGGGGCACTCTGATGGGGACAAATGATGTAAGGTGGCACAATAATGGGAGATACCAAATGAAAGGGGGTCTTCTGATGAAGAAACCTGATGTAAGTAGGCACTCTGACGGGAATACCTGATGTAAGGGGGCATTCTGATGGGGACACCTGATATAAGAGGGTACTCTGGCGGTTGCAACTGATTTATGGAAGTAGTCTGATTGGGGCACCCAATGTAATTAATTACTCTTTTTAGTTTTGACATTTTACATTTACAGAGTATTACCGGAGTGTGTGAAAGACATTTTTTTTTTTAGTTACCGGACCTCCTTGAATTTTAATTCATTATCCCTGATGTACAGTTTTAGCAGTATATATATATATATCGCTATATATTATATATAATATATATATATATATATATATATATATATATATTTATATACAGTATATACATATATATCTTTTTTCTGTAGCAGAATACATTTTTAGGTGTGTTTTAAAGCAGTAAGTAAAAAATATATTTTTTTTAATCTTTTTTTCATTTATGTAACAAAAAATAAAAAAAATAAACAAACAAAAAAAACAGTGGTGATCAAATACCACCAAAAGAAAGCTGTATTTGTGTGAAAGAATTATATAAAGTTAATTTGGGTACAGCGTTTCATGACTGTGTAATTACCAGTTAAAGTAGCGCAGGTAAAAGCTGAGGTGGTAAAAGATGCCAGGACCAGGAGAATATGCAGAATGCTATTGTTGACCGCCCCCCCCCCCCCTCCCCTAAATACTTGATACCTGGCTGTCAATCTAATCAAATAGGATGCAGATCTTACTTCATATGCTGCAAAATTATTCCTGGTAGGATACAGATTGAAATATACAATGTATTAATGCCATTAGGATGTTCATGACTGGTATGGCAGCTTATGTACTGTATGTCTTCCAGCACAAATTTGTCTTTATGCTGGTGTTTAAACATTGGTATTGTCTTCTTTTTTTGTCCTGCTTCAAAAATGTGGCAGTTCTGCTGGTTTCTAGGGTTTTTTAAGTTGTAGTCAATTCTCTTAGTTTTGTTAAGTTATCAGTGAAAAAAATGATATCAATAGTCCAGCTGAATACAGAATGAAGACTAAATGAAGCTGCCATCATCAGTTTCAGGGATACAAACTAAAATAAAATACTCATTTTTTTCCAGTCCTTATACTTTTTTTTTTTTTTATAACTGAATTCAAGTTTTAGCGCATACCTTTACATGATTATTCATAACATATTAACACCTTATCTGATGCCATGTTTGGAAAATCTAGTCCGAAGCTGACATAACTGTACTGACTACAGCTGTGAAGTCATTTTGTGTAGAGCTTTTTTCAAACAGCCATTTTAAACAGCTCTAATTAGTAAATAGCACCCGCTGTGCGGGCAGATCCTGGCAGCGGGAAAGTACCAGTGTGTGTGTGTCTGCTTGGAATTCTAATCTAAAAGTATATTCTGGGTAGCAATATAATATACCCCATTAGAAACTACAGATGGTATTATGCTAGGGCTATTAAAAAATAAATAAAAAATAGGACATCTAACTGTAACAGAAGAAAGTAAGGGCACAGGATACAAGTGATTAAGAGTGAAAACATTGCTGGCACCCAGCCCTGAATTCTTGACAGTTACAGTCGTTTAATGTAACCTATGGGCACTAAATGACAGCTTGAAACTACAGAAATATAAGTTGTTATAAATAGCCAGCAGCCCGTGTCAACCATCATCATGCTCTATGTTAGACCTGCTGTCTAGACATCATTATCCAAAAGCAAGAGCGTGCCATTATGAATGTACATTTTCTGCATCTCTCAAATCCAGCAATCTTGTCATTCATATTCGGCTCAATCAGACTGTTCAATAAACACAATCAGCTGGGGAGCCATCCTATTCACTAAGAACATCTCTATCAACAAGAAGCAGTCTCAAGGCACCTACTGTTTATTAACATAATATGAGCCTGTAAGGCAGACATCATTAACTTGGCGTGATTCAAATGTCCCACATTATTAACCTGGCATGGAAGCTCCAAAGAGACACAGAGCGCACAGGTTTTCCACGTTCAAACAGACAAGAAAAAAAGGCCCCCTGTTCATAAATAAAGACAAGAAATTGATTAGTGGGTTTCCACCTTACAGTAAGTAATGAGAAAATCCCACAATGTGGCAGCAATGTTGAACAGGGAAAACCTATTGATTTAAATGGGTTTTCATAGTTGGAGCTACATAGACTAAAGTCAGCCAACTACTGTATAACTCAGGTGTAAGCTCGATAAAAACCAGGGGGCTATATAATATACAGTATGTATAATAAAACTGATTTAGTTAGGCTTACTAATCCAATATTTTCCCAATTACTGAGTACAGCATATCGACAACAAAACATTTTTTTCTAGTACTGTGCTTTCTGATGAGTTGGAAGGCACACTGATGGATTTTGAATTGAGATCTTTTCAAATGTAACTTTTAAACTCTTAGGCCGCGTACACACGATCAAATCTGTCTGCTGGAAACGGTCTGCTAGACCGTCCCAGCAGACAGATTCGATCATGTGTACGGGCCAGCCGACGGATTTGGCCACCCGACAGATTTCAAAGCATGCCGCCCGACATGTCTGCTGGTTAGTACACTTACCAGCAGACATGTCGTCTCGCACCGGCGCCGAATGGATTCGGCGCATGCGCGGAAGTGTTTTACTTCCTGGTGCGGTGACATGGAGGCGTCAACGTCACCGCCACGTCACCGACACGTCAGCGCGCCGTCTGCTGGCGGGGATTTTGGTTTGCTCGTGTGTACACGCGAGCAAACCAAAATCCAAAGAGACAGATTTGTTCAAATCGGTCGGTCCGACCGATTTGAACAAATGAATTGCCTCGTGTGTACGAGGCCTTAAAGACCTGTGCATAGAAATAATTTGAGAACATAACACTGACTTTTTAAAGGGATAGACTACGATTACATAAGACACCACCATTAACCACTTTAGCCCCGGACCATATTGCTGTCCAAAGACCAGAGCACTTTTTTGTGATTCGGCACTGCGTCGCTTTAACTGACAATTGCGCGGTCGTGCGACGTGGCTCCCAAACAAAATTGGCGTCCTTTTTTTCCCAGAAATAGAGCTTTCTTTTGGTGGTATTTGATCATCTCTGCGGTTTTTATTTTTTGCGCTATAAACAAAAATAGAGCGACTATTTTGAAAAAAATGCAATATTTTTTACATTTTGCTATAATAAATATCACCAAAAAAGATATAAAAAAACATTTTTTTTCCTCAGTTTAGGCCGATACGTATTCTTCTACATATTTTTCGTTAAAACAATCGCAATTAGCGTTTATTAATTGGTTTGCGCAAAATTTATAGCGTTTACAAAAAAGGGGGTCGTTTTATGGCATTTTTATTATTATTTTTTTTTTACTAGTAATGGTGGCGATCAGCGTTTTTTTTTCGGTACTGCGATATTATGGCGGACACATCGGACACTTTTGACACATTTTTGGGACCATTGGCATTTTTATAGCGATCAATGCTATAAAAATGCATTGTATTATTATAAAAATGCCATTGACAGTGAAGGGGTTAACACTAGGGGGCAGGGAAGGGGTTAAGTGTGTTCCTGGTGTGTTCTAACTGTATGGGGGGGTGGCCTCACTAGGGGAAATCACTGATCTTCTGTTCATACATTGTATGAACAGAAGATCAGCGTTTCCCCCGCTGACAGGAACGAGAGCTGTGTGTTTACACACACAGCTCCTGTTTCCCGCTCTGTAACGAGCAATCTCGGGTGCCCGGCGGCAATCGTACCCGCCGGGCACGCGCGCAGGACTCGGGGGACGCACGCGCGCCCTACAAGCTGCTAAAGGGAGGACGTAGAGCTACATGCTCCTGCGTAGCAGTGCCACCGTCCCGCAGTATTATGACGGCGGGCGGTCGGCAAGTAGTTAAATAGAATAAATGCCTGCTTACCAACTGTATTGGACCTTTATTCAGCGCTTTTGGCTGAATACCCTGCCAGGGCCTTTCAAAGATTTTCCTTAGGACCACAATAGAAGTCACCCGACTGTAACCTCCATGTTGTCATGCTCAAAACAAAAAAATGCTCCACATAGTGTGAAATCTTTGTGACACTTTATTCAAGGAATAGAATCACACTTAGGCCGCGTACACATGATCAGACCGGTCCGATGAAAATTTGATGGTGTGTACGGCCCATTGGACCGTTGTCCGTCGGACGAAAGTTTTAAAACTTGCTTTAAAATCTGTCCGACGGACACCTGTCCGTCGGACAGATTCGATGGTTAGTACGCCAAAGCATCGGACCAAAAACCTGCGCATGCACTGAATCAAGTCGACGCATGCTTGGAAGCATTGAACTTCCTTTTTTTAGCATGTCGGTGTGTTCTACGTCACTGCGTTCTGGTCTGATCGGATTTTTGGTCCGATGGTGTGTACACACATCAGACCACTTCAGCCTGGTCTGATGAAAACGGTCCGTCGGATCAGTTTCATCGGACCAGTCTGATTGTGTGTGTGTATGTGGCCTTACAGTCATGTAAAAAAAAAAAAACATGCTTAAATATCTCACCGGCTGGCATATAATAAAGCAAGTGCGACCGTCCAGCCTTTTTTTCTTCTATATAATAAAGCAACCCGCACTTCTGGGATTTAGTGGTATTCAATTACGTCAGCACGTCATCCCCCACACATCGTCCCTCCACATGGATGATATCCACATGTCATTTTAGAAGCACTTTGCTGGGGGGGGGGGGCTGACAAGGCGCTGCTAAAATGACATGTACATATCATCCATGTGGCATGAATTGTACTCAAAGGACTAACTAGCAATGAATCCAAGAGCCCAAAAGCACAAAGGATAGTGTGTCCATTAAAACAATCATACTTTTGACACCCTGTATTATGGCGCGTATACACGACCGTGAAAAATAATTTTTTCTTTAAATCGTCATTAAAAACTATCGTGTGTAGGCTCCAGAGCATTTTTCATGGCGTGAAAGATGGGCATTAATAATTTAGAACATGCTCTAATTTTTCGCGTAGTTTTTCACTTTGTCTTTTTTTATGTCAAGAAAAATGGTCGTGTGTAGGCTTTAACAACGTGAAAAAAAACATGCATGCTCAGAAGCAAGTTATGAGATGGGAGCGCTCGTTCTAGTAAAATTAGCGTTTGTAATGGAGATAGCACATTCGTTACGCTGTAACAGACTGAAACGCATGAAGACTGAAAATAGCGAATAGTCTTTCACCAAACTTTTACTAACACGAAATCAGCAAAACCAGCCCCAAGGGTGGCTCCATCCAAATGGTGCCGTTGTATGTGTTGTACGTCACTGCTCTTTGCGCAAGCATTTTTTTTTCACGATCGTGTGTATGCAAGGCAGTCTTGACAAGAATCACGTCAATTTTTTTTTCGTTTTTTCTAGAACATTAAAAATGGTCGTGTGTACGCGGCTTAAGAATTCAGCTAAACGAGTGAGCTTGATCAAGTAGCTCCCTCCACTCACAAGCAATTGATGTGTATGATTGATGTACTTGATGTGTTCGTAGCAATCTTTATGCAATGCGAAGTTGTCTTTTTGTTTATATCTGTGTCACATCTTTAAATGAAAAAAAAAAAAGCCAAAATGAAGTGAATGGTGGTTACTAGTAGACGACCAGCCACATACAGTACCTCAAGCGTACAGGACATGCTAGGGAACCGGGTTATCGATGGGCGGAGGAATGCAGGAATACACGTCACCGGAAGTTCCATTCATATATTATTATTTTGTAATTTGTTATGTAATTATGACTGATTTATACCAGCAGCTGACAGGGCCATCTTTGGGTTAAGGGATATGCTGGGTTAACTATTAATTTATAGGGGTATATGCGCATATATAAATATTGGTTTTCCGGTTGCCTGCCAGGATTTGATAAAGGGGTGTACCCTGAAACATGTTATCTTGGCAACCAACTTGATTTCCTGGTGTGTTTAAGTCTGATTGTCCGCCGCCATCACAAACTTCCTGTTTCCAGCGACGTGCATATCTCCATCTCCCTGCTGCGGCCGGCTGGTATGTTCCAACATAGATATCACAAACCCCATCAATAACCCGGACTCCCCTGCATATCCTCTACCCTTGAGGCATGTGGCTGGTCATCTACTGGTAGCCTCTGTTCCGCTCTACTGGTAATCTACTGGTAATCTCCATTCTTGGATCCATTGCTAGTTAGCCCTTTGTGTACAATTCATACCACATGGATGATATTACATGTCTTGCCAAAGTTATGTTTTCAATTTTTTTTGCCACTATCCCAGTGGTCACTCTGAAACAGCCCTTTCCAATGACAACTGACATCTGAATACACCATGGCGGTGGGCGTTTCACTAAGGTGGTTATGGAGCAAGTCTAGCGCCTTTGCATAGAATGACGATCTTGAAGCCCCGTTGCAGATAATCATTTTTTTTTTAGCTTTGGATGGAATGTGGAAAGTTTAGAATCTTAGTATACTTTTTATTGTTTCTAATGGGAGGTAAGAAGCACCTGTATATAATAGAGAAAATAAAATACAAGCAGACAAACTGACTCTGGAAATAACAAAAAAAACGTAAGAGCTCTGGGTGTCTGTCAAAAAGCTATCTGTCAGGCCACGTACACACGATCGAATTTATCTGCTGAAACCGGTCCGACGGATTGTTTCAGCAGACAAATACAATCGTGTGTACGGGCGAGCAGACAGGTTTGTCCATCGGACAAATTTCAAAGCATGCTTTGAAATGTGTCCGCTACAAACCTGTCCGTCGGATCTGAATGGATTCGACGCATGCGCGGAAGCATTTTATTTCTGGGTTTGGTGACGTGGCGGCGTCAACGTCACCGCGACGTGACCGCGTTTCCTGGCCGAGGGGGATTTTCATCCGATGATGTGTACACACCGTCGGACGAAAATCCGGAGGAGACATGTCCGCTGGAAACGGTCCTTCGGACATGTTTCAGCGGACATGTCCCTCCGTGTGTACGCGGCCTAATACATATAAAAAAAAGTCTAAATATACCAAAAATCTAAAACCACAAGACCACACAGGCCAAGAATACTAACTTTGAGCAGCATGTATTAAATGGGAACAGGGTAGAACACATTATTGGGGAAAATCCTGTTCCAACGAGTTCTGATTTAAATCAGAGGGTAATCCTGTTGAGTTTTGTGTGGTTATATTCTGGACTATCGTGTGGATATTAATGCTCAATTGAATTAATGTCTTGAGGCATATGGATAAATATTCCACCATATATAACCCTGAGGATGAACTTTATGAATGTTTATTGTTTATCATTTGCATTCTACATATAGCCTCAGGCTGAGGGAATGCATTTTGTTCTAATCTATTCACAGGATGTGTTCCAATAATGCATCCTTCCCTGTTCCCATTGGATATATACGCTGTTCAAACATAATATCTTGGACTTATGGCTTTCTGTTTTTTTCATTGCTTTTATGGTTGGGGGTTTTGGTATTATGATGTGGGATATTTTTACTAATAAAGACAATACTGATTTTTTTATACATGTTGTTATATTTTTGGCATTCAGTATATTTTCTGACAGACACCCAGAGCACTTACCTTTACTTGTACTACTTAGTTTTTAATGTTGTCTATTTGACCCTTTCCATTTGCTGTCTAATTTATCGGTGTCAAACTGGACAGCAAGTGGGAGGACATTTCCCCAGCAGGAACAAAAGCAGCTATATAAATAAAAGGAGTAGAGCGTGCTCACCTTGCAAAGTGAATTTTCAGTTAGCTTAGTGTATGAAATGAAGTTGTGATAACTTCAATCATCTAATCATGTATGTGCTGTAATTTTTTTATTTATTTTTTCTTTAAAAAGTGAAATGTCACTTAGCTGGTATAAAATCTTATTTGGTCAAATTTCGCTTTGTGTGTACTGATGTCTGTTCAACAGAAGTCAGCCCCCAATATCAGGATACAATAGCGCAGTGGGAGAAATAATCCCTGTATCCACATTACTTGTGTCCGTTTTTTAACCCACTGGTTGAGTGAGAAAAAAAAAACTCCTTCCCCCTCCTCTCCCTCTCTTTCCTCCCACCCCTTTTGTTTCCTTCCCCCCCTTTCACCTTGCTTCTTTTTTACATTTTTTTATGCAGATGATGCACTGCTCTATCTGCAGGATGCGGACACCTCGCTGCAGACGGCCATGCAAATTTTCGAGCATTTTGGCCGATTTGCCGGGGTTAAGATTAATTGGGCCAAATCTGTCCTGGTCCCACTGGATCCAGGGACCCGGGTGAGGTGGACTTCGTCCCCGCTGCTCTGGGTTGAGGAGTTTAAATATCTGGGATTGTGGTGTCACAGGACCTCCGGGACTTTCGCCGCCTTAACTTGTTAGGATGTATCAATATACTGAAAATGCTTTATCTCTACCAAGATTTAATTATATATTTAGGAATTGCCCGGTTAAGCTTTCCCTTTCCTTCTTCAGGGAGATGGATGCCTGTGTGGGCTCCTTTCTGTGGAGGGGGTCCTCCTCTAGGCTGGCACGATCTACCTTGCAGTTGCCAGTCCGCTGTGGGGGGCTTGCGCTTCCTAATTTGCTGGTGTATTATCAGGCAGCGGTCTTGGTCACTGTGAGGTGGTGGTTTGAACAATCCAGATGGAATGCAGCCACCTGTTTGGAGGCGGTGATACTGGGCTCAATTAGAGAACTGGGCAATTTGGTTTATAGAGGAGCCGCTGCGTACCCCTCTCTCCCTGAACCTACCAACTCTACCCTACAGGTGTGGTCTGCGGCCCGTAGGCGACTAGTTTGCCCCCACCATTACTCCCCCTTCTGTCCGATTTGGGGAAATCCCTCCCTTCCTCACTTCAGAACTGTACCGGATCCTCAGTTGTGGGCGGGCTATGGGATCAAGAATCTTCAGGACATTAGGCGCTCGGGGTCGCTGCTGCCATTCCAGGCTTTAGCTGTCAAGTATGGACTTCCAGGACACATGTTGTTCAGATATTACCAGTTGAGGCAATTCCTGCAGGCTATCACCCTAAGAGCTGACCCCATTGAGGAGATACTAGCTCAGGAAACCCTTAAGAAAACACTGTCTACACTTTATATGGCCCTGCTGGAGGTAGATTCTCCCAAGGCCGCGTACAGACGAGGAGACATGCCCACTCAAACATGTCCGATGGACCGTTTCCAGCGAACATGTCTCCTCGAATTTTGGTCCGATGGCGTGTACACACCATCGGACGAAAATCCCCTCTGACTGAGGACGTGGTGACGTGGCGGTGACGTTGACACTGCCACATCACCACTCCAGGAAGTAAAATACTTCCACGCATGCGTCGAATCCATTCGAGGCATGCGGGAGATTTATGTCCGCTGGTTAGGCATACTAACCAGCGGACATGTCCGACGGACAGGTTTCCAGCGGACAAATTTCAAAGCATGCTTTGAAATTTGTCCGCTGGAAAAACCTGTCCGCTAGGTCGTACGCACGATCGTATGTCCACTGATATCCGTATCCGATATCCGATCGTGCGTACGCGGCCCAAGATGGGTGCCCTCTGGGACAGGTGGCATTCTGACATTCCTAGCCTTGATAGGGAAGAATGGGAGGAATATTTTGAGGATGGGGCCAGGATATTGATCTTTTCTAGGGACAAACTGGTACACACCAAGTTCATGCATCGCATCTATTACATGCCCCAGAGGCTGCATCGGATATACCCGGATAGGTCTCCTAGCTGCACTAAGTGTCATTCCCCGGAAGGCTCTTTCTTCCATATGTTCTGGACCTGCCCGCTGCTGGTATCGTACTGGGAATAGGTGTTTGAGTGTATCAACATACGTCTCACGCTGTCTATCCCGATCTCGCCTGAGCTAGCCCTGCTTGGGATACATGAGGATTAGGGATGAGCTTCGCGTTCGATGCGAACACATGTTCGCCTCGAACATCGGCCGTTCGATCGTTCGTCGAAAACGAACAAATCGGGTCGTTCGCGCCAAATTCGAATGTCCCATAATTCACTGCGGCGTTGCTCGCTGATGATTGGCCAAGCATGCACCATGACCCCCGCATGCTTGGCCAATCACAGCGCCCAAAAAACGAAGAGACCTAATTGGCCAAAGCCTGGGTGCTTTGGCCAATTAGGGCTCAGGGCTGTAGCACACGCCCCACACTATAAAAGGTCGCCTCCCGGGCGGCCTTGTGTAGTGTGTTCCGGCTTGCTTGCTTTGCAGTCAGACAGACAGAGAGAGAGAGAGATACATAGATAGATATTGAGAGACACAGTGGGGTAGATTCATGTAGCACTTACTCCGGCGTTTTTAGAGATGCGCGGCGTAACTGTTACTTTGCGCCGTCGGATCCATGCGCCGTACCTACTATACCAGATCCGCCTTCAAATAGGCTACTTCTTACCGGCGTAACTTTTCCACGCCGGCGTGGCTTTGGCGCATCTTTACGCGGGACAGATCAACCGTTCCCATGCATTATCTATTCAAATATGCAAATGAGGGAGAACCGCCGATTCAGAAACGTGTGTTTGTCCGGCACTGGCGTAACCCGGTGCGCGTAACTGCAATTTCCTGCGGAAAGTCACCCCTCATAAAGCAGGGGTAACTTTGCACAGGAGTTGAACAGATCAGCTGGAGAGCAGCTAAAGCAACACTGTTACAGACTAATTGAGCTCAAACACTTGCTGGACAACACATCTGTCTGCCAACATGCCAGGGGCAGCCTTGCTCATAGCCCTACAGCGTCGACGTGCACGAAGGAGGGCACGGGAGAGGATATTCCGCACGCGCATTGACGTGTTTGGCATGAGTGATTTGGAGGTGTTTCGCCTATTCAGATTCAGCCCTGAAGCCATCCTGGAACTAACCACAACCCTGCAGGATGACATCACCAGCCAGACACACCGCTCACAAGCAGTGCAGCCACTGGTGAAGGTCCTGGCAACACTCCATTTCCTTGCCAGTGGATCTTTTCAAAGAACAAGTGGATTGGTGGCTAGGATGTCACAATCCACCATGAGCAGATGTGTGCACCAGGTTATCCCAGCAATCCTCAGACGCATGGCCAACCAAATCATCAAACCCACCACTGAGGACCTGCGGCTGAAGGCAATGACAGATTTCTACAGAATTGCCCGAATCCCACGCACCACGGGGCCATTGATTGCACACATGTGGCACTACGGCCCCCCCGGGACACAGAGCACATATACTGCAATCGGAAGCATTGGCATTCCATCAATGTACATGTGATAATTGATGCCCAAGGCCTAATATGGCACGTCCGTGCCAAGGACCTCGGGTCCAGCCATGACAGCTACATCTACTGTCAAAGCACCATCTTCACAGAATTTGAACAGAACGTGTATGGGGACAGCTGGCTGGTTGGTGAGTGACATGGGTGGCAGGCATGACTGTCCCCCACCATGATGCACACATCACATGCGGCACATGCATGACTAACATCCTCCTGTCTTTTCATTACCAGGTGACGCGGCATATGCACTTGGACCCCATCTCATGACTCCATTCCGGGATCCCCAAACCAGAGGAGAGCAAAGATACAATGAAGCACACATAAAAACCTGTGCAGTGGTGGAGCGCACCTTTGGCCTCCTGAAGTCACGTTTCCGATGCCTGGATAAGTCTGGGGGTACCCTCTTGTATTCCCCAAACTTCGTGTGCCAGATCATTGGGGCATGTTGCATGCTGCACAACTTTGCCATGAGAAAGGGCCTGCAGATTGACTTACGTGATGACCTGACCCCCGAACCACACAGTCCCCCCTTGCCGAGGGTCCCCCGTCTGCTGAGGGAAGAGCAGTCAGGAGGGTCCTTGTGGTAGGCTACTTTTCACGTTAAACACACACATTAATCATGTCACAATGAGAATGCATGCACACCACTGTGGTCTCTAACACACACACACCACATCCACATCAAATTGGATTAGACCAAAGTATACCACATGGGACTTGGGAGCAGCAACGCCACGCCACGGCTCCAATTATGTTGCTGTACATTCATACACCATTCACACGTGTCGTGGTGATAATTTCTCACCAACGACTTAGGGTGACACCCCTTAATGTCACCCCCACACATTCACACCACATTCACACTGTAGCCTGCACTCCTCACCGTGTGCAGGGAGATAAAAAGAAATACAACTTATAATCTGAGTATCAAACATAAATTCATATATGTCGTGGGCTCCTTCTTGTCCCTAGGCTCCTGGGGCGCAGTTGCCTGGGGCGAGCCACAGGTGGGGGGGCTGGTGGTTGAACCTCCCCCAGTCTCTCCCTGGCTGCCTGGCTTCCCTCCATTGCCACGGCTAGCCGGTGGAGGTAGGTATTGGTGGCAGCCTGCATCCGCAGCCGGCGGGTGGTATTGCTGCGCTGTTGTCGCCGTGTCTGCCTCCCCTCCTCACGGACAGCAGCTGCCAGGCTCCGGACCTCAGAGACCAGGCCAGATGTTGTGGTCTGCAGGTCCACCAGGCAGGACAGAAGGGCTGCCCCGTTCGCAACAACATCCTGCAGACTTTCACTGATATTGGTATTCTGGCCAGCCTGCTGGGTGATGGCTTCCTGCACTGCCACAGTGCAAGCAGTCTGGCTCTCGGCCGTGGACGCCAGGCTATCTGCGACACGATGCAGATCACCCGCAAGACACCCAATATGGCGTGTCTGCCTTGTTTGGTCCCTTGCCAGATGGTCTTTAAACTCGTCAGGGACGCCTCGTGTTTTTTTCGTTGCCTTACTAGAGGCCTGAGAGGCTGGAGGACAGCTGTAGGGGAGGTCCCTTGATGGGGTATCCAGCAAATACAGAGCATCCTCTTCTACCCCGACATGCTCCTCCTCAACCTCCTCAAGCAATTATGTAGGGGCAATATCCACCATGGATGGGGTGGATCGCCCTGCAACCAATGATGGCCCAGCTCCATCCTGCACATCTGTGGATGACACAAAACAATCACATGTTGGAGGACCCACACACTTGTCACATGTATACCCCCCCCCCCCACCCATGCAACACACCACAAAGCAGATAAAACACACTTACCTGACCTCAAAGGCTGATCCCCTGATTCGAAGCCCGGCAGACCCTCCACAAGCTCCCTATCCAGCAACCTGGCCACGACCATGTCCTCTGCCGTCAGGGTGATTCTTGTGGCTGGTCCTCCACCTGTGCCACTGGCATGCTTCCTGATTGCCACTAGCTTATCTTTGACCAGTCTCTGCATGTCGTTGATTTTCTTGCGGATGTGCTTGGGCTCCCTGTCCGCCACACTGACAGCATTGACCTGCCTGGTTAGTTCCGCATAAATGCGGGTTTTCTCAGATTTCCCAGTGTTGGCACTCTGTGGCCCATAGAGGCGGGCACCATGTTGGGAGAGCCCATCGGTGATCACAGCCTTCTCCTGAGGGCTGAAATTTAACATTATACAGTCAGTGGGAGTCTCTGGTGCAGCCATCCTAAATGCAAAAAGCAGGATGCAAAAGCCCTGGCAATTCAAAAAAATTCAGGTCGCGTTTTGCAAGTGAATGGCGCTTCTGTGTGCGTATTTATGCACTGGAGTAGGAAGTGGTGCGGCGGATCTTGGTGGTGACATCGGCGCCGTACTGCGCATGCGCACAGGAGGCAGACAGCCAGGTGACATCAGTGCGCATGCGCCGTTTAAGATACACCGTACGGATCTCTCTGCGCCACCGTCAAACCATAATTTGCATGTGGTGACGCCCACTTACAGTTCCGCCGCCTTACGCCGTCGAAAAACCGCTGCGCAGATGAGTGAAACATTGATGAATAAAGTACATGCCTCTCCGCGCTGGTACGGCGTAGCGGAAAAAAGATGCGCCACGCCGGAGCAACGATGCGCCATTGTACATGAATCTACCCCAGTGTCTTTTCAGATAGATAGATAGATAGATCAGGGAGGCTACTAGTTAGTATAGTTAAATTTACAGTTTGTAGAGAATATATTGACATCCCTAGGAGTTGTCAATATATTTATAAACTGTATAGCTTAGCTAGTTCTGCTATTAGTATCTGTCAGGCAGGAGATTGTGCTTTAGGGTTTACCTTAAACACAGTACTCCGTGTTACTCAACGTGTGCTAGTTAATTGCACATAGACGCATTAACTGTTACTGCAAGTGTGCTATTTATTTGCACACAAAGGCAGTTGCTGTTAATGCAAGTGGGCTATTGAATTGCACAGAAACGCAGTCGCTCTGACTGTGCGTGTGCTGTTCAATACCACCTTAGCGCATTTGGTGTGACCGCACGTGTGCTCCTATATACCACCTGAGCGCAGATAGTGCCACTGTACGTGTGCTGGTATATACCACCTGAGCGCAGTTAGTGCCACTGTACGTGTGCTCCTATATACCACCTGAGCGCAGTTAGTGCCACTGTACGTGTGCTCCTATATACCACCTGAGCGCAGTTAGTGCCACTGTACGTGTGCTGCTATATACCACCTGAGCACAGTTAGTGCCACTGTACGTGTGCTGCTATATACCACCTGAGCGCAGTTAGTGCCACTGTACGTGTGCTCCTATATACCACCTGAGCGCAGTTAGTGCCACTGTACGTGTGCTGCTATATACCACCTGAGCACAGTTAGTGCCACTGTACGTGTGCTCCTATATAGCACCTGAGCGCAAATAGTGCCAATGTACGTGTGCTCCTATATACCACCTGAGCGCAGATAGTGCCACTGTACGTGTGCTCCTATATACCACCTGAGCGCAGTTAGTGCCACTGTACGTCTGCTCCTATATACCACCTGAGCGCAGTTAGTGCCACTGTACGTGTGCTGCTATATACCACCTGAGCGCAGTTAGTGCCACTGTACGTGTGCTCCTATATACCACCTGAGCGCAGATAGTGCCACTGTACGTGTGCTCCTATATACCACCTGAGCGCAGTTAGTGCCACTGTACGTGTGCTGTTGTATATCACCTGTGCGCATTTGGTGTCACTCCGCTTGTGCTGTTACATACCACCTGAGCGCTTTAATATGTCTGGAAGGAGAACAAAGAGAGGCAGAGAGTCACGAGGGCAAGCAGGCTCTGCATGTAGAGATAACGCTGGTAGTGTATGTGGTGCATCCTCTTCAGCACGTGGCGTGGCCGTGGGCGCTCGTCCTTCTTTTCGGGAGCTGGCCGTGTTGAGCCTCATAATGCTGAGAAATTAGTAGAGTGGATGACCAAGCTGTCCTCATCCTCCTCATCCTCTCTCACACAGACTGATCAAAGTTCATTTGGCAAAGCAGCTGCCAAGGCGTCCTCTTCCTTCTGCACAATGGCTTCACACAATACTTCCCTAGTACCACCATGTCCTCCTGAGGAGTCCCCCGAACTGTTTCAACACAGTGTTGGGTACATGCTGCAGGAAGATGCGCAGCGTTTTGAAGACTCCGATGACGGAACACTGATAGAGGAAGGCATTGATGTGAGCCCAGGGAGAGGGGGTGGCCGAGAGGGACAGCAATTTGTCAGTGATGATGTTTCCCCAGCTGGAGCATACTGCCAGGTTGTTGACAGTGATGAGGAGGGAGGGGATGATGAGTTCACTGACTTTACCTGGGTGCCTGATAGGAGAGAGGAGGAGGAGGAGGAGAAGAAGGAGGAGGACGAGGCACAGGCACATCTCCAAAGAGGCAGGATGCCCTCCAGGGGTCCGCTTAAGGTCACACCCACTGCATTACAGCGCACATCTACAGCGCTTGTGCATGGCGCTGCTGTGTCTGACCGGTACAGCAAAAGTTCTTTGGTGTGGGCCTTTTTTGAAACATGTCCACAAGATCGTACCTTTGCTATTTGCAACTTATGTCGCAAGAGTATCTCGCGTGGCCAAAACATCAACCGCCTGGGTACCACATGCTTGTCCAGACATATGTCGACCTGCCATGCAGCTCGTTGGCAAGCACACCAGAAAGACCCACACCAAAGACAAAAGCGTACCCCCCCCTTGCCCTTCTGGGACCTCCAACCCCAGTAGACCCCCAGTCCGGTCTGACAGGGCGGTCAGTGATAAGGTGCATCTTACCGCTGACTCATGGTCCAGCAGGCATGGACAGGGACGTTACCTGTCTTTTACGGCGCATTGGGTGACTCTGCTGGCAGCTGGGAAGGACGCAGGGCAAGGTCCAGTAGTTTTGGAGGTTGTTCCACCACCACGCCTCCAAAACACTACTACTGCTTGTGACACACCTCTCTCCTCCACCCCCTCCTCTTCTTCCTCTGTGGCCTCTTCCTGTGGGGATGTTTTCTCCGAACCAGCCGTGCTCCGTAGGCGTACGAGGGGCTACGCAGGAATGCAGGCCAAGAGATGCCATGCGGTGCTAGAGCTGGTGTGCTTGGGAGACAGGAGCCACACTGGGGAAGAGGTTTTGTCAGCTTTGCAGGGTCAGGCTGAGAGGTGGTTGACGCCACGCCAGCTGAAGCCTGGAATGGTGGTCAGCGATAATGGCACCAACCTCCTCTCTGCCCTTCGACAGGGAAAACTCACCCACGTGCCCTGTTTTGCGCATGTCCTCAATTTGGTGGTGCAGCGGTTCTTGGGCAGGTACCCGGGATTGCAGGATGTCCTGAAGCAGGCCAGGAAAGTCTGTGTGCATTTCCGGAGGTCATATAATGCCACTGCTCGGCTGACTGACCTCCAAAGGGAATACAACCTGCCCAAGAACCGCCTAATTTGTGACATGCCCACCAGATGGAACTCAACGTTGGCCATGCTGCAGCGGCTGCACACGCAGCAACGGGCCATCAATGAGTACCTGTGCCAATATGGCAGCAGAACTGGGTCAGGGGAGCTAGGTTTTTTTTCCCCACGCCAGTGGGCCTTGATCAGGGATGCATGCACTGTCCTGTCACCATTTGAGGAGGCCACGAGGATGGTAAGCAGTGACAGTGCATGCATCAGTGAGACTGTCCCTCTTATTCACATGTTGGAGCACACGCTACGTGGAATAATGGACAGGGCCCTTGAGGCAGAACAGAGGGAGGAAGAGGAGGACTTCCTTACCTCTCAAGGCCCCCTTTACCCAGACAGTGGTCCTGCTTGCCCACCTAGCACACAGGAAGAGGATGAGGAGGAGGAGGAGGATTGTATCAATAGCATGGAGGTGGAGCCTAGCACTCAGCAGCAGCAGTCTTCAAGGGATCATTTACAGTCCCAAGGAGCACGTGGAGTTTTACGTGGCTGGGATGAAGTGCCTGTGGATCCTGTTGTCCTGAGTGACCCAGAGGACTGTGGCCCGAATGCCTCAGCAAACCTACGCTGCATGGCCTCCCTGATTCTGCAAAGCCTGCGTAAGGATCCTCGTGTACGTGCTATTAAGGAGAGGGATCATTACTGGCTGGCAACTCTCCTTGATCCACGTTACAAGAGTAAGGTTGCGGACCTTATGTTGCCATCGCAGAGGGAGCAGAAGATGAAACTTCTGCGGGAGGCCTTGCAGAAGGGTCTGTGCAATGCGTTCCCAGAACCGGGGGGATTACCAAAACCTGGCTCTGGACAACGTCTTGCTGAGGCTTCGGTAAATCACAGAAGGGGCGGTGGAGAAGGTGGTCGTCTGACCGATGCATTCAGGCAGTTTTTTAGTCCGCAGCCCCAAGGTCTGACCGGTTCCAGCAACCATCGCCAGCGTCTGGTTTACATGGTCCGGGAATACCTAGGGGCAAGATCCGACTTGGACACCTTCCCCACTGAAAATCCTCTGGCTTACTGGGTCTTGAGGATGGATCACTGCCCAGTACGCAATTGAGCTACTGGCTTGCCCTGCATCCAGTGTTCTTTCAGAACGGACATTCAGTGCTGCTGGAGGCTTTGTCACTGATCACAGGGTGCGCCTCTCCACCGGCTCTGTTGATCGACTGACCTTCATCAAAATGAATCAGGCTTGGATCAACACCAGCTACCAAGCACCTGATGCTGATATCTTTTTGTTGAAAAGTCGGATCCCTTTTAGACTGCTGATGCTGAGTGACTGTCCTCTTATGCTGCTGATGGAATATCCTTCTCCTCCTCACTTTTCTTGCTGATAGCTAGTAAGAAATGTTGTGTTTCTGGGCTCCGCCACCAGTGCCTAAGGCACAATTTTTTAGCCCCTGTTTAACAGGGGCGCCTAATAATTTTTGATGCAATACTTTGCACGTGGCTCCTTGTTGCGCTCCAATTGGAGTTATTGTGAGGGGTTGCAGTTTTGTGTTGTGCCCAAGGCCCAATTTTTCTGACCCTGTTTAACAGGGGCGCCTAATAACAATTTTTGATGCAATACTTTGCACGTGGCTCCTTGTTGCGCTCCAATTGGAGTTATTGGGAGGGGTTGCAAGTGTTGTGTTGTGCACAAGGCCCAATTTTTCAGCCCCTGTTTAACAGGGGCGCCTAATAACAATTTTTGATGCAATAATTTGCACGTGGCTCCTTGTTGCGCTCCAATTGGAGTTATTGGGAGGGGTTGCAATTGTTGTGTTGTGCCCAAGGCCCAATTTTTCAGCCCCTGTTTAACAGGGGCGCCTAATAACAATTTTTGATGCAATACTTTGCACGTGGCTCCTTCTTGCGCTCCAATTACAGTATGTTTGAGGGGTCCCCTTTTTTCTAAAATGTTTCTTTCACAAAATAATAATGGCCCCCCACCACCGCTAAAATATTCGACATATTGTTGCCACACAGCACGTGCGCAAGTAGCATTAATTACTTTTTTTTTATAGTCCTCTCATGTTGTGCAGGGACATTTCTAAACACGTGCCACTACTATAGACACCCAGCAGGTGTGATATTTAAAGGAATTATTATTTTTTTTTCACTTTACGCATCATTAAAATGTCTGCTCCGGAAAAAACGGCCGTTTAAAAAAAAAAAATTCCATTGATACATGTTCCCTGGGGCAAGACCCGGGTTCTGAACGACGTTTTCCAACATTTAATTGAATTTTGGTCTTTAAAACGACCATTTTTGAATTCGAACGTTCGGGTCCCATAGACTTCAATGGGGTTCTAAATGTTTGCGCGAACCCGCGGTCTGTTCGAACGTTCTGGTGCGAACCGAACCCGGGGGTGTTCGGCTCATCCCTAATGAGGATGACCAGCGTCCTCGGTATACAAAACTGCATCTCTCCATGCTGCTTTTTTGAGCCAAAAAATAAATTCTTAAGAAATGGTCCTCTCCCTTGCCCCCCACTGTTGAGGCTTGGGACTCATTGGTTAATGCACTGTTGCCAATGTATAGGTTGACTTAAATTTAACAGAGTCTGGCTTCCCTGGACACAACAGTTCTAATGTGTGGTCTACCTGAAGTGTGTGCTTTCTTGTTATATATTATACCTGTCCGATGGGCGGGAGGGACAGTTGATGATATGGCTTGTGAATGTTCTGGGATACGCGCAAATCTTTGTTACTTTCTTTGTAGATGTTTTTATATGTTTCTGTATGAGCTGTATACACATGTCACTTGTATTTTAATACCTTCTTAACCACTTGCCGACTGCGCTATAGCGAAAATACTGCTACAGCGCGGTCGAGTAGTTTTGACACGACGTCCCTGGGACGTCGTCCTTCACTTCCGCGATTGCGCGTCCCTTGGGACGCGCTCGCGAAAGTGTCCGTGATCGCCGGGTCTAGAAGACCCGGCGCATCACGGATCACGGTAAATTGCCGCTGATAGCGGCCGTTTACCACGTGATCGCGCCGTCAAATGACGGCGCGATCACTTGTAAACAAACCGGCATCATTTGATGACGCCGGTTCCTCCCTCTCCTCCCTCTGCTCTCTGTACTGTTCGGTACAGTGTGCGAGGAGAGGGGGGGGAGCGGGGTGTCAGCAGCTGAGCTGTGGCTGGATCTGTGACAAATGCAGTCACAGATCCAGCCACCCCTCAATCCATCCCAGCTCTGCATTACCCCTGTACCCTGCATTACCCCAGTACCCTGCATTACCCCAGTACCCTGCATTACCCCAGTACCCCACAATACCCCAGTACCCCAATACCCCAGTACCCTAATACCCCAGTACTCTGCAATGCCCCAGTACCCCAATACGCTGCAATGCCCCAGTACCCCAATATGCTGCAATGCCCCAGTACCCCAATATGCTGCAATGCCCCAGTACCCCAATATGCTGCAATGCCCCAGTACCCCAATACGCTGCAATACCCCAGTACCCCAATACGCTGCAATACCCCAGTACCCCAATACGCTGCAATACCCCAGTACCCCAATACTCTGCAATACCCCAATACTCTGCAGTACCCCAAAACCCCAATACTCTGCAGTACCCCAGTACCCCAATACTCTGCAGTACCCCAATACTCTGCAGTACCCCAGTACCCCAATACTCTGCAGTACTCCAGTACCCCAATACTCTGCAGTACTCCAGTACCCCAATACTCTGCAGTACTCCAGTACCCCAATACTCCAGTACCGTAATACCCTGTGCGATACCCTGCAATACCCAAATACTCTGCAATACCCAAATACTATCGCCTATGGGGATTTTTAGGTAGCGAAGTTTGGCACCATTCCATGAGCGTGCGCAATTTTGAAGTGTGACATGTTGGGTATCTATTTACTCGGCGTAACGTCATCTTTCACATTATGAAAAAAAATTGGGCTAACTTTACTGTTTTTTTTTTTTTTTGCACAAAACAGTTTTTTTTTAAAAACACGCGTTCAAAACATTTCTACGAAAATACCGTGCGAGATAAAAAGTTGTAACGGCCGCCATTGTATTCTCTAGGGTCTTTGCTAAAAAAGCATATATAATGTTTTGGGGTTCTATGTAATTTTCTAGCAAATAAATGATGATTTTTCCATGTAGGAGAGAAATGTCAGAATTGGCCTGGGTGTTCCAGAACGCCTGATGGCGTTCCCTGCATATTGGGCCTCTGTATGTGGCCACGCTGTGTAAAAGTCTCACACATGGGGTATCGCCATACTCGGGAGGAATAGCAGAATGTGTTTTGGGGTGTAATTTGTGGTATGCATATGCTGTGTGTGAGAAATAACCCGCTAATATGACAGAAACAAGATTTTTTTTTTTTTTTTACAGAATTTTCAGTAGTTTTTTCTTTTATAGCGCAAAAAATAAAAAACCCAGAGGTGATCAAATACCACCAAAAGAAAGCTCTATTTGTGTGAAAAAAAGGACACAAATTTCAAATGGGTACAATGTTGTATGACTGAGTAATTGTCATTCAAATTGTGAGAGCACCGAAAGCTGAAAATTGGTCTGGTTAGGAAGGGTGTTTAAGTGCCCAGTGGTCAAGTGGTTAATAAAGACTAACCTCTTTGTTAAAAAGACTGATGAAAGTTGGCTTCATCGGATATCCGATGTAAAAATCCATCGGATTAGATTCCATCAGATATCTGATCGCCTGTACAGGACTTCAGGCAGACTTTGGCCAGCACTGCACTGTGTTATCGCTGCACTCCACCAGCGCCTCCACCTTGAGTGAATTGTACTGGCATTAGCCATAGGGGAACACCAGAAGCTCTTACCACCTATATCACGCGCAAAAAATAAGAAGCAAATATTTGATTTGATTCAATATAATTTTGGGTGCAATTTGATCTTATACACCGAGGCCTATAATATAATTTATTATTCTACTATAAACTAGAAATAGCCCTCAAGTCAGGCAATCAACCCTACATTCTGCATTTTTTTTTATTACATAATTTAATAAAGCACTTTACAGAGTTACTGGACAATACACCATTGACCTAAAGCCCAGTGGATGAATGACATGATCACCGCTTGTGGCCAATCTTTTCATACAAATTATTATGATTATTCTTTTGACAGATATATTATGCAGAAAACAAAGAAATGGTGAGGCTATTATCAGATAAAGGAAGGTATGTGATCCACAGCAGTGACTGGGTACCGGCTGCATTATATTCTGAGAGGTTAAGGCCAAATGAAGTACTCTGGGTATAAAAGTGGAAAAATATTATATACAGCTCAGATAATAAGACTGAAGAGTCCAAGGATCATCTGGTCAAATGAAACCTACAATTTCAAGCCCTACTGCTTTTGTCATTTAAACGAAAGTGTTTAATTTTCATTGTAGGAATGTTTTTAGAAGCTGTGGTTAGAGCGTATTATAATGTATAAATAATGTTGCTAATTTTTTATGGTGACATAGAATATCATTACATACAGAATGTTAGAGAAGATACTTTCATACTCTTCTGAAGAAATAAAAGAGGAAACATCAGTTCATGCATATATTAAAAACAGGGAATCTAAGTCAAAATAATTTTACTGCGGCTAGCCATATTCAAGAGCTTCTGATCATCTTGTTTCCTTGCAAAAATGCAAGGCTTGCTTTGCATTACACTTTCAACCAATGACATCTGGATGACTAGAAATCAGATATGAATTTCCAGGCTTGCATTTTTACCTGTGGTCATTCAAAGTCATAAGCTTATAGGTGTCTGTACTTTATTAATTGGCATTTTTCATCAAGATTATTTCTATTACAATACGGCCTTGCTATATATATGGGTGGTTGTAAACCGTTACAAATATCCACTGAAGTAACTAGTCTCAAAGGATACACAGAGATTTAACAAATCCTTCTAAATAAGCAGTGCCAGTTTATCTGTAGCCTTCTCTTCTCTACAGTCATTCAGCCCAGGTTCACACTGGGCTGCGGGAGTGAAATTGTGCGAGTTCAGCTGAACTCGCACGATTTCACTCCCGCTGGCAGTCCCGATTTCGACTGCGATTTAAGAGACATCTGTGCAGGTTTCTGCACAGATGTCAATGTAAATCGCGTCCTGAAATCGCAAAAAGTAGTACAGAAACTACTTTTTGAAATCGGTGCAGCGCCGCAGATGCGGCCTCGCACCGATTAGGACGATGTCATTGTCGGCAATTGCCGACAAGATGCGAAAGATGTGATGTGAAATCGCATCTCAAATCGAACTAAATCGTACCCAGTGTGAACCTGGGCTCAAAGTACGCCGTTTTAACAGCATTTCTGATGTCACACACTGCACAGCACAGAAAGGAGAGCTGAGTGTAATCTGAGACCTGAGTGGAGGAAATTGACACACACCACACTCTACACAATCTGATAAGGAAATATGCATGGCTGAGGTTGCCAATTACCTTCTGCATGCTAGGTGGTGTACTTTTGTCAGGATAAGCAATCAAAAGTGACTCATGCAGATAGCAGAGGGAGGAGAGAGCAGACAGAAATCACACGCAGTGCTTCAGATTGAGGGAAGTACACACTATAGAGGGATTTGCTTTATTAATTTTTAACCACTTAGGGCCAGTTCACACTAGCACGCTGTGCGATATAGCATGTGATTCAAATAGCACTGCAGCGCAAATCGCATGCGATGTCAGTGCAAAGCGATTTCAGCCATATGGCTGAATGGCTGAAATCACTGTATGGCTGAAATCACATCACATTCAGAATAAACTCGCACAGGACCCTTTTTTTTGGTCCACACCAGAATCAGATCGCGTGGGTGTTCACACCCATGCGATCTGATTCATGTTTAAACTTACAGTTCGCAGTGCGATATGCAAGATGAAATGGGGGTGTCATTAACAATGTCTGACACTCCTCAGCAGTTTGCATATGTGCGAGTGAGGTGCTATGCGGGAACCCACAGTGGATTTGCAGGGTTCCTAGTGTGAAACCAGCTTTAAAGGAGTTGTAAAGGAAATTTATTTTTTTTGCTGAAATGACTGTGTACAGGGTATAGAGACATAATAGTTAACTGATTCCTTTTAAAAATGATTAAAAATAGATAAAAATCAATCATATAATGTACCTGCAATTCTAGTTTCGTTTTTGCATGCTGTTTCCTGCTTCTGTGATGTACAGAGCCACAGAGCCAATACAGGGCAGTGATGGTTTGGAAAACAAAACTGATTGATGCTGAGGGGTTTTAGACACACAGTAATCACACCTCCTTGATTAGTGACCACAGAGAGAAAGCTCCCAGTACTGTGGTTATAAGGAAACAGACAACCAGGAAGTGTGAAGATCAGAGAAGAATTACAGCAACTTGAGAGCAAAAACGAACAATGAGGACATGAAAACAGCACTGCATTAAGGTAAAGGAAGCTATTAAGATAAGAAAAAATCCTTTACAAACCCTTTAAGGACCCAGCCTTTTTCTGCCATTTGTTGCTTACAAGTTTAAATCAGTGTTTTTGTATTAGCAGAGACCCTAGAGAATAAAATAGCGTTCGTCTGAATTTTTTATGTCACGCGGTTTTTGAGCAGCAGTTTTTCAAACACAATTTTTTGGGGAAAAGAATACAATGTAATGCATTAAGAAAAACAACATAATATATATACTCCATTTTTTCTGTCTAATATGAAAGATGATGTTATGCCGAGTAAATAGATACCTAACATGTCATGCTTTAAAATTGCGTGCACTCATGCAATGGCACCAAATTATGGTACTTAAAAATCTCCATCGTTAACACTTTAAACATTTCCACAGGTTACCAGTTTAGAGTTATAGAGGAGATCTATTGCTAGAATTATTGCTCTCGCTCAGCCTTTAGTGGCGATACCTCACAAGTTTGCATGATCTATGTATGTGTTCACTACTTTTATTTATTCTATTATATTTAAAAAAAACTTTTACACTGTCCCTGACCCTAAATCTCTTCATCTCTTCTCTACCATTTAAAAACAAAAGATAAAAAAAAACATGTTTTTCTGTCTTTCGCTTTAAGAAGAAAAAAAACATATTTACATTGCCCGTGAACCTGGAAGTGACGTCAAAGTCGTTATGATCCTCCAAGGGTATAGAGATGAGCGGTAGCCAACTTACCATCACTTATCTCTATAAAAAACCCTGATAATGAGGGATGGCTTCAAGGCTCAGCGAGCGGTAACGTTAGCCTGGGAACCACCTGGAAGGAGCAGTAGTGGAGGGGGGGGGGGGGTGATAGGGGCAACCTTCTGGTGCTTCCAAAAGTGATCCATGTAGGTGAACTGTTTTACATTCCAACTGTTTTACATTCCAAAATCTTTTTTGGAAATTTGAGAAATAGAAATATCTCTATATGCCAAATTTAGAAGTACCCCTATGCATAGCTATTTGTAGCTATTGCAGCTCTGCAGCTTCCCATGTCACATGTCTGCCTCCGGATTGTGAACAAGCAACGTCACAATACTGAGGTTCTCTCTATACTACTGCCCTTCTGTAAGATGCCTAATCATTTCTACTTCCAGCCCTCAGTGCCTGAAAATAGATCAAGATTACAGCACTGAATAATGCAATACAGCTTGATTACATCTGATTTCTCTTGTATAGGGAATTATGGGAAGATAGTATACATATAGATATAATGCAGCGATGGAAGATACAGAATATTTAGGAATTTTCAAATAATAAATAAGGGGCATTTATATACTTTAGACAATTTTTTATTTGATTTCCCCTCTGGAGCAGTTGCTTTAGGTAAAACTTCTCATTTCTGTTTTTACTCTAAATAGCTTTTACTTGTTTAGCCACATGTTGTTTTCCAGTGGCTAACAGTGAGAGAATATCAGTTCTAGGGTTTGTTCTCGGAAGATGCTCTTGGGAAAAATCTGTTAAGGTGAACTGTATTACTGTACACTGTCATGTAGTTTCAGAGATGGTACAATGCATTTTTAAAGGTCTTTACTTAGTTGATTTGTGAAATAGAGATGAAATACAGTGGAACCTTGGTTTACGAGTGGTTATGAGCATTTTGAATAACAAGCAGCTTTTTTTTAAATTCTGGCTCGGTTTTCGAGTGTTGTCTCGCAAAATTTGCAGAATTCAAGCTAATGGGGCTAATGGGGCATGCAGTACTGCATTTGGTCAGAGGTGCGTGGGCGCCGGATCCGAGCAGAGCCGATCTAAGCCGTTCGAAAAAAACTCATAAATACTCAATTCCCAAGCCTTTCCAAGGTTTTCTGAGTTCAGCCCAGCTGTCCCCAAGCCTTTCTGAGTATTTCAGAGGCTCTCTGCCCCCCCCCCACCTCTGGCCACACACGGTATTGCATGCCATAGAAGTCAATGTGGAACAAATTATCTTTTTTCCATTGACTTCTATGGGGAAACTTTCTTTGATATGAAAGTGCTTTGGATTACAAGCATTCTCCTGGAACAGATTATGCTCTTAATCCAAGGTTCCACTGTAGAGGAACATTTTTAAAAAATAATCCTCTTAGGTACTAGGAATACGCCAAAAGTTTTTGGCTGTAGATGCTTTTTTCTACAGTCATTAAACTCTCCATCATATTATCCTATGTGCCCATGCACACATAAGCTGTTATCAGCAGTTTTGGGCAGTGGCATTTTTGAGCAGTAAAAAACAAAAAAAAAACACTGGCTTCTGAGACGTTTTTCAGCTGTAAAAACGCTCTAACGCTGATAAACATTTAAAAACTTCGCTCAGCAGCATTTAACGTTTTTCATCCATTGAAAAAAAAGGTAACCTTAAAGCGGAGCTCCACCCTGATATATATATATTTTTTTTTTAAATCTGAAAAAAAAAAAAAATGAAATGGAAAAAAAAAAAAAAAAACCTAAATAGGCTGTTGCTATGCGGAAGTCCCGAATCTGCCCTCATGATCCGCGGTGCTGTTTTCTTCCTCCTCCTCTTCTCAGTGTCTTCTTGTGAATGGGCCGCGCTGCATTCTGGGAACTGTGTGTATCCCAGAAAGCAGCCGGACCATTCACAAAGCGCCGCGTCGCTCGCACATGCGCAGTAGGAAACGGGCAGTGAAGCCGCACGGCTTCACTGCCTGTTTCCCTGACTGTGGATGGCGGTGCCGGGATCGAGGATCGGCATCGGCGGGGGCCGTCAGTGCGGGCGCCTAGGACAGGTAAGTGTCCTTATTCAAAGTCAGCAGCTACACTGTTAGTAGCTGCCGACTTTGAAAAAAATAATAAAATGCGGGTGGAGCTCCGTTTTAAGAAATTTGAGAACATGCGGAGGCCTTGGCTGGAAAAAATGGGTTGCCTTCTCTAGAGAGAAAAACATATAGTAGAGCTGGAGGATAACTAAAATATAGTATTCTATAGGAAATCTGCATATTAGATCATCAACCGCTTAACGCCTGCCGCACGACTATGTACGTCCACAGAATGGCACGTACAGGCACATGGGCATACATGTATGTCCCTGCCTCCTTGCGGGTCGGTAGTCCGATCGGGACCCCCTCCCGCTACGTGCGGCGGGTGTCTTACCTGCGGGAGCGATCCGGGACGAGGGGGCGGCTGCTCGTTTTTGTCCGCCCCCTCGTGATCGCTCCCAGCCAATCCCCTGAGCCTCCGCTGTGTCACTTCCTCTGCCTGTGTAATGTAAACACTGGCAGAGGAAGTGATGTCGCCTCTCCTCTCGACGGTATTTTCAATCCGACGAGAGGAGAGAAGACATCACAGTAACTCGCACCGACACTACACTGACACCACACACATAGGCACATTTAACCCCTTCCGATCACCCCCCCAGCCCCCTGTCACACTATCACTGATTGCAGTGATCATATATTTACTGATCACTGCATTTAGTGTCAGTGTGACAGTTAGTGTGACAGGCAGTTAGTGTTAGGTCCAGGGTAGCCCCGTACCCCCCTAATAGTTGTTTAACCCCTTGATCATCACCCTATTTAACCCTTTCACCCCCTATTGCCAGCATCACTAAGCGATCGTTTTTCTGAACGCTGTATTAGTGTCGATGTTGCTGCTAGGTAGCTAATTTTTTTTTTTTTATTGCGATTTTTTTTTTTTACTAAAGACATGTGGCTGAATACATTTTGGCCTAAATATTTGACTAAAATTTAGTTTATTCGATTTTTCTTATAACAAAAAGTAAAAAATATTGTTTGTTTTTTTCAAAAATGTTGCTCTATTTTTGTTTATAGCGCAAAAAATACCATCAAAAGAAAGCTCTATTTGTGGGAAGAAAAGAAAGCAAATTTTGTTTAGGAGCCACGTCGCACGACCGCACAATTGTCTGTTAAAGCGACGCAGTGCCGAATTGTAAAAACGCCTCTGGGCATTTAGCAGCATATTGGTCCGGGGCTTAAGTGGTTAAGATGCCACATGTCTTTTAAATTTATTAAATTAAGCTGGGTGAAATGAAAAAAAAAAGAAACTTTTTTCTATACACAAAAAAAAAAAAGAAGAAAGAGCTAATGCGTAAAAACGCAAAAAAACGCTAAAAAACACTATTGCAAAAAAGTTGAAAAACTCACTGCAAAGCTACTGCTGTTTTTATAACGTTATTTTAATGTCCAGTGTGCATGAGGCCTTATAGGGACCATGAATAAAATGTGTTAGTATTAGTAGTACAGACATATATTACAAGTGACGAGACCCTGTTCACACTGGTAGGATTTGACATGCGATTTGATATGTCATATCGCTTGTCAAATCAGCGTCATTTTCTGGCAATTGCCGGCAATGGCATCATCCTAATTGGTGCGACACCTGATTCCAAAAAGTCGTTTCTGTATTCCTTTTGGCGATTTCGGGCTGCGATTTACATTGACCATCTGTGCAGAAACCTGCACAGATGTCTCTGAAATCGCCGCTGAAATCGGGACTAACTAGCCGGAGTGAAATGTTCATTCCCGCAGCCCAGTGTGAACCTGGGCTAAAGGTTTTTCTTTTTTTTTTTCGGTATTAGAAGTTTTTGTCTAAATTAACCTCCTTTCTGGCAGCGAACTTATATCTGAAATAGCATTAATAATAAGCTTTCACTTTAGATTATATAATCACCAAACTCGTGCCTGGAATTATACTAATGTTTTATCTTTACCCTGGTTGCTACCCTTTTACTTTGGATGGCGATGTCACATTTGAAATGCTACTAATCTTTTACAGTGTATTGTGTTGCTGCCACCCCTCTGTTTGCCTTTATGTACCGTATTTTCTGGCGTATAAGACGCAAAAAAATGCATCCAAAGTTAGGGGTCGTCTTATACGCCGATGACAGTCTCCGTCAGGCAGTGGGCATCCATGATTTAAAAGCCGCGCCTCCTCCTCAGACTGTTCCCTGATAGGCGGAACACACATTTTCCCCGCAGGGCCTCTGTTCAGTGTTCCGCCTATCATGTATGCCTTCTCATCCTCGGACGAGAGGACATCCGTGATAGGCGGAACACTGAACACTGAAGGGGGTGTAGGTGCACAGTAGGCAAGTAGTTAAAAGAGGAATTGTACAAAAAACAAGATTGGTTCAACGCACAAGTGTTTTTTTACCACTACTATTTCTTTATATTGGCTTTTGGAAATTACAAATGCAGCCATTTAGAAATCAGGTGAAAGGTTTAGCACTGGAAAACACTTTTTGATAGATAAAAAGTGCATTTTATATATAACTATATAAATCAGACCAAAATGAGGGACACATGAGGAGGAATGAGGGACAGAGGGACATTGCTCTAAATCAGCGACAGTTGGGAGCTAAGAGTAAGGAGTCACAGGGTGGTTGGAGCAGTGGGCAGATCTGTGTCAGACATTTGTGAACCTAGCTAATAACTGCAAAGGCACCAGAATTGACATGACTGTGCCATCTCTGAGCTGCCATCTTAGTCCACAAAGTTGGATGATGCCTGAACAAATGTGTCTGTCCTTTCAGAGAGAAAACCAAGAGGAAGGCACGGTCAGGGGGTGTCTCTGGTCTCTGTAAGATGTAGTAAACCCTGTAAGGCCCCTTCCACATGGGAAGTTGGAGTGGTGAATCTGTTTGTTGAACCCCGCTAAGCAGGCAGATGGCTAGTCCGTGTCCTCTCCACTTAGCAAAGAAGACACAGACACAGCCCAGCCCGCTCTCCTCTATGGGTGGTCAGATGTAAATGGCCTGTCTGTTTACACCCGACTGCCGTCTGATTTGCCAAACAGATGGGGAACAATCCCCATCTGTTTGTTTTTAGCGGATAGGATCGAATGTGATGTCAATGGACACGTCAGATGACACTCGTTGGTCCATAGAGGAGAATGGAGGGTCCGATCAGTCCACCAGTGTGAAAGCGTCCCTGATGTTACACGTTACATCTCAAGCATGCACTTAACATGGAAAGTCACTCTGATGTTAGACCCATTTTAAAGGGGTTGTAAAGGTACAATTTTTTTTCCCTAAATAGCTTCCTTTACCTTAGTGCAGTCCTCCTTCATTTACCTCATCCTTCCATTTTGCTTTTAAATGTCCTTATTTATTCTGAGAAATCCTCACTTCCTGTTCTTCTGTCTGTAACTACACACAGTAATGCAAAGCTTTCTCCCTGGTGTGAAGTGTCGTGCTCGCCCCCTCCCTTGGAATACAGGAGAGTCAAGACTCTCTCTATGTTGCAGATAGAGAAAGGAGCTGTGTGTTAGTGAGCGTTCTGACTCTCCTGTAGTCCAAGGGAGGGGGAATGCACAACACTCCACACCAGGGAGAAAGCCTTGCATTACTGTGTGTAATTACAGACAGAAGAACAGGAAGTGAGGATTTCTCAGAAGAAATAAAGACATTTAAAAGCAAAATGGAAGGATAAGGTAAGTGAAGGAGGACTGCACTAAGGTAAAGGAAGCTATTTATGAAAAAAACAAATTACCTTTATAACCCCTTTAAGAAGAGTATGAAAGTATCTTCTCTAACATTCTGTATGTAATGATTTTCTATGTCACCATAAAAAATTAGCAACATTATTTATACATTATAATACGCTCTAACCACAGCTTCTAAAAACATTCCTACAATGAAAATTAAACACTTTTGTTTAAATGACAAAAGCAGTAGGGCTTGAAATTGTAGGTTTCATTTGACCAGATGATCCTTGGACTCTTCAGTCTTATTATCTGAGCTGTATATAATATTTTTCCACTTTTATACCCAGAGTACTTCATTTGGCCTTAACCTCTCAGAATATAATGCAGCCGGTACCCAGTCACTGCTGTGGATCACATACCTTCCTTTATCTGATAATAGCCTCACCATTTCTTTGTTTTCTGCATAATATATCTGTCAAAAGAATAATCATAATAATTTGTATGAAAAAATTGGCCAGAAGGAGTGATGCAAGGCTTTCTCCCTGGTGTGGAGTGTTGTGCTCCCCCCCTTCCTTGGACTACAGGAGAGTCAGGACACTCTCTCCATTGCAGATAGAGAAAGGAGCTGTGTGTTAGCGAGCGTTCTGACTCCCCTGTAGTCCAAGGGAGGGGGCGAGCACGACACTCCACACCAGGGAGCAGGGCCGGCCTTAGGCCTTTAGGCACCCTGTGCGAGAAAGCTTTACAGCGCCCCCTAGTGACCACGCCCCTCAGTAACCACACCCATTTCTCCAATACCAGCTCCATTTAAAGCCTTCCATTCCTTTATTCACACAGTATAATAACGCCACTTATAAAGTTAATCACACGGTATAATAACACTACCTGTAAATTTACTATCAAATATCAAACATAATTACAAAAAAGTATTTTTTAACTTTTGTATTTACTATTCCTTTAAGAAACACCCTATTTAAAAAAGAAAATACAAAACAGACATTAAGCAGTGCACTTATAAAAAAAGAATTTACTTACAGAAAAAAGGTTTTACATCTGCTGCCTGCATCTGTGGATTCTTGCCCTCCTTTGTCTTCTCAGTGCGCATGGCGTATGAGCTCCTCATAGCAAGGCAAGGACAGCCGCCATGCCGTCTTTCCGGCAGAATCTGCCTGCGGCCTGCCAGGTGTACTTGTCACTACTGTGTACCCCTCTCCACAACTGCACCTCTGGGCCCCTTTACATTACAGATCCTGCACCTCTGGGCCCCATTACATTACAAAGCCCCCTGCCCTTCTGGACCCCTTTACATTACACAACACCCATTACATTACAAAGCCCCCTGCACTTCTGGACACCTTTACATTACATAGCACCCTGCCCCTCTGGGTGGACCCCTTTACATTACACAGCACCTTGCACCACTGGGCCCCTTACATTACACAGCACCCCCACAGCTCTGGACCCCTTTACATTACACAGCACCTTGCATCTCTGGACCCCTTTACATTACACAGCACCCTGCACCTCTGGGCCCCTTACATTACACAGCACCCTGCACCACTGGGCCCCTTACTTACACAGCACCCTGCACCACTGGGCCCCTTACATTACACAGCACCCTGCACCACAGGACCCCTTTACATTACACAGCACCCTGCACTTCTGGACCCCTTTACATTACATAGCACCCTGCACCTCTGGATGGACCCATTTACATTACACAGCACCCTGCACCACAGGGCCCCTTACATTACACAGCACCCCACAGCTCTGGACCCCTTTACATTACATAGCACCCTGCACCTCTGGATGGACCCCTTTACATTACACAGCACCCTGCACCACAGGGCCCCTTACATTACACAGCACCCTGCACCTCTGGGCCCCTTTACATTACACAGCACCCTGCATCTCTGGACCCCTTTACATTACACAGCACCCTGCACCACTGGGCCCCTTACATTACACAGCACCCTGCACCTCTGGGCCCCTTATATTACACAGCACCACTGGGCCCCTTACATTACACAGCACCCCACAGCTCTGGACCCCTTTACATTACACAGCACCCTGCATCTCTGGACCCCTTTACATTACACAGCACCCTGCACCTCTGGGCCCCTTACATTACACAGCACCCTGCACCACAGGGCCCCTTACATTACACAGCACCCTGTACCTCTGGGCCCCTTTACACTACACAGCACCCTGCACCTCTGGACCCCGTTACACTACACAGCACCCTGCACCTCTGGACCCCTTTACACTACACAGCACCCTGCACCTCTGGACCCCTTTACACTACACAGCACCCTGCACCTCTGGGCCACTTACATTACACAGCACCCTGCACCTCTGGGCCCCTTACATTACACAGCACCCTGCACCTCTGGGCCCCTTTACACTACACATGGCCCTGCAAATCTGGGCCCCTTTACACTACACAGCACCCTGCACCTTTGGGCCTCTTACATTGCGCAGCACCCTGCACCTCTGGACCCCTTTACGCTACACAGCACCTTGCACCACTGGGCCCCTTACATTACACAGCACCCCACAGCTCTGGACCCCTTTACATTACACAGAACCCTGCATCTCTGGACCCCTTTACATTACACAGCACCCTGCACCTCTGGGCCCCTTTACATTACACAACACCCTGCACCTCTGGACCCCTTTACACTACACAGAACCCTGCACCTCTGGGCCCCTTACATTACACAGCATCCTGCACCTCTGGGACCCTTACATTACACAGCACCCTGCACCTCTGGGCCCCTTACATTACACAGCACCCTGCACCTCTGGGCCCCTTTACATTACACAGCACCCTGCACCTCTGGGCCCCTTTACACTACACAGCACCCTGCACCTCTGGGCCCCTTACATTACACAACACCCTGCACCTCTGGACCCCTTTACGCTACACAGCACCCTGCACCTCTGGACCCCTTTACATTACACAGCACCCTGCACCTCTGGGCCCCTTACATTACACAGCACCCTGCACCTCTGGGCCCCTTACATTACACAGCACCCCACAGCTCTGGACCCCTTTATGCTACACAGCACCCTGCACCTCTGGACCCCTTTACATTACACAGCACCCCACAGCTCTGGACCCCTTTACATTACACAGCCTCGGACACCTGTATGTTACACAGACACCCCCTAACAGTTTTGGACCCCCTGCATGTTATGCAGACCCCCGTACAGTGCATACCCCTCACCCTACAATACAGATCTCTCCTTACAATAGTGCGACCCCCCCCCACAATACAGAACCCCCCTACAATAGACCACCCCTACAATAAAGAACCACCCCCCCACAATACAGAAAACACCCACCCCCTACAATACAGATAAACCCCTACAGTGCAGACCCCCCTAAAATACAGACGAACCCCCCCTTCAGACCTGTAAAGCAAGCAGGCTCAGATAACCTGCTTGCCGCGTGCTTCACACACAGCACAGTACAGGCAAGGGGGAGGCGGCTTCACTGCTCAGCTGCGTGACTGAGACAGTCACAGGCAGCCGAGACTCAGACAGACCATGGGTGTGCCGACGGCTCGATGGGATGCGGCTTGCACGGCACCACCCCTGCAAAGCCAGGCACCCGGCAAGGTCCTCTTCAGTGGGGGGGGGGGGGCGCCGGCGCCGGCCTGACACCCACAGTGTGCGGCACGCCCCCGCCCACTACTTAATACGTGAGCAAATTAAAAAATCTGTGCGGTCGCCAGGCGCCCATGTTGCTATGGCGCCCTGTGCGATCGCACTGTCCGCACACCCCAAAGGCCGGCCCTGCCAGGGAGAAAGCCTCACATTACTGTGTGGAGTTACAGACAGAAGAACAGGAAGTGAGGATTTCTCAGAAGAAATAAGGACATTTAAAAGCAAAATGAAAGGATGAGGTAAGTGAAGGAGGACTGCACTACGGTAAAGGAAGCTATTTAGGAAAATAATTTTTTACCTTTACAAATTCTTTAACCTCTTACCTGGATTAATATTCTTAGCAAGCATTAAAGGAGTTGTAAAGGAAACATTTTTGTTTGCTGAAATGACTGTTTACAGGGTATAGAGACATAATAGTTAACTGATTCCTTTTAAAAATGATTAAGAATAGATAAAAAAACAATCATATAATGTACCAGTAGTTTAGTTTTGTTTTTAAACTAGTTTCATGTTTCTGTGAAGTACATTTTAAAAACATTGTAAAAACAATCACTGCCCTGTGTTTGTTTTTGTTCTGTGTGTCTACACAGAACAAAAACAAACAAGCACAGGGCAGTGTTTGTTTTTAAAATGAATCTGAAACAGACAAGCAGGAAGTGTGGAGATCAGAGAAAGATTACAGCAACTTCAAAGCAAAAAACGAACAATGAGGAAATGAAACCAGGATTGCAGTAAGGTAAAGGAAGCTATTTAGCTAAAAAAAATATTCCTTTAGTGACCTTTTAATCCTGTTTAATATTGTTACAATCCTTTTACATGTGATGCATCTCTGTATTACTAGCATTGTGTTCTTCCAGATTTCCTTCATGCAGGCTTAGATTACGTACCAGACATTTCTCTTTATTTGAAAAACATCAACCCTTTGAACTTCTTCTTAACTAACTGGCCTAAGGTTGCGATCAATCCGTTATTTAAAAAAAAAAAAATTCCAGAACAATAAACATGAAATAACAGCGCTGGAGCTGAAAGTACCTACCCTAAAATCCATGGCTTGTTGACAGTTATTTTATTAATTTAACATTAGCTGGGGGGCACCAAATACCACCTTGCCACCTCTGATGTACAACATCACAAGTAGCTGGCGGCCCATGTCAGCCCCCCTCATCAACCTTTATGTCGCACCTGCTGTCTAGACATCATTATCCAACAGCAAGAACATGACATTATGAATGTACCAAGTGCTTGGTACATTTTCTCCATCCTTCAAATCCAACATTTTTTTTGTGTTTTATAGCTGGCTCAGTCAACCTACATGTGGTTCAATAGCAGCAATCAACCAGGGACCCATGTAATTCGCTAGGAACATCTATATCTTGCTACAGCCTCAAGTCACCTAGTATTATTAAGTCACCCTTAGCAGGCATCTTCCAGAAGAAACACGACACGTACTCTTACCCAACTCACAGAGACAAGCACTTCTCTTGTGCGTTTAATAGGGAAGCATTCCTTATGTTCAATGGCATGTCTTTTTTTACTACAGTATATGGTATCATTATATGAATAAAGAATTGGACTTTTGCATGAATACAGTGAGTCAAGCCAAAACTGATATGTAATCTATGTTTGCTGGCCAAATCACACACTGTCTTCCCATATTTTTTTGCCACACATCTCCAACTCATTACTCCTTGTATAGCATGTGGAGTGACACTATTGTGAATTGGATCCGGTTTCCTCCACATCCAATTCACATGTCAGGAGATCGTGACTGGCTCTATATGGATCACACACCTCCGGAGCGGCTCCAGTGCGAATTGCACAGTGAGTCCTCTGTTCCGTTTTAGGTCCAAATTCAGCCAAAAAACTGTGAACAGGAACGCACCGATGAGGCTCGTCCCTCGGCTGCACCCGTCGTCATCCTCTGTGAGGGAATCGGGAAGTGAAGCATTGTGGCGAGTAGCGCAGTGCGCCGTTACTGGTTCCCCTCTCTTCTGTCTGCCGCATGAGTTCTACCCGGAAGTGGGTGCAAATACCTATCAGTTAAAATTAGCACAGAAATTCAGGTGCAAATTTTTGGCAATGATGATATATATGTCAGCACCAAACTGTTGCTGTTGATTTGTTTAGGTGAAATAAATTAGCAAATTTTTGTTATGATAATTGTTGGCAACAGGATTATGGCTGACCTTAAACTTTTTTTTTTGGCTAGCATTAGGGTAAGGGTTTATGCTATGAGAAGGGGTTAGGTGTAAGGCCCCATACACACGAGCGGACAGATTTGTTCAAATCTGTCCGTCCGACAGATTTGAACAAATCTGTCTGCTGGGATTTTGGTTTGCTCGCGTGTACACACGAGCAAACCAAAATCCCCGCCAGCATACGGCGCGCTGACGTGGCGGTGACGTTGACGCCGCCACGTTACCGCACCAGGAAGTAAAACACTTCCGCGCATGCGCCGAATCCATTCGGCGGCGGTGCGGCGGCGGTGCGGGACGACATGTCTGCTGGTAAGTGTACTAACCAGCAGACATGTCGGGCGGACAGATTCCCACCCGATAGATTTCAAAGCATGCTTTGAAATCTGTCGGGTGGACAAATCTGTCTGCTCGGCCGTACACACGATCGAATCTGTCTGCTGAAACGGTCCAGCGGACCGTTTCCAGCGGACAGATTTGATCGTGTGTACGAGGCCTAACTGTTTGATTGGGCTTCAGGGGTAGGTTTAGAGGTTCAGTCCAGTTTAATGCAGTGACCAAGGATTTCCACTCGAAACGCGACTGCTTTTTTGTTTTCCTACATGTGTCAATAAATGTATTCTTATGGATTGGAGTTGCCAGCTATTTTTCCATTTTGTCTACCAGTCCAGTTTAAAGCCGTGTACACGCGATCGAACAAACCGATGAGAGTGGTCTGAAGGACAGTTGTCTTAGGTTAACCGATGAAGCCGACTGATGGTTTGATGTGCCTACACACCATCAGTTAAAAAAACGATCAGAACGCGGTGATGTAAAACACAAGGACGTGCTGAAAAAAATGAAGTTCAATGTTTTTAAGCATGCGTCGACTTGATTCTGAGCATGCGCGGGTTTTTAACCACTTAAGACCCGGACTTTTAGGCAGCTAAAGGACCCGGCCAGGTTTTGCGATTCGGCACTGAGCCGCTTTAACAGACAATTGCGCGGTCGTGCGATGTGGCTCTCAAACAAAATTGGCGTTCTTTTTTTCCCACAAATAGAGTTTTCTTTTGGTGGTATTTTATCATCTCTGTGGTTTTTATTTTTTGCGCTATAAACAAAAATAGAGCGACATTTTTGAAAAAAATTCAATATTTTTAAATTTTTGCTATAATAAATATCCCCCAAAAATATATAAAACATTTATTTTTTCCTCAGTTTAGGCCGATACGTATTAAGCGTTTATCGGTTGGTTTGCGCAAAATTTATAGCGATTACAAAATAGGGGATAGTTTTATTGCATTTTTATAAATTTTTATTTTTTTTACTACTAATGGCTGCGATCAGCGATTTTTTTCATGACTGCGACAATATGGTGACAATTTTTACACATTTTTGGGACCATTGTCATTTTCACAGCAAAAAATGCATTTGAAATGCATTGTTTATTGTGAAAATGACATTTGCAGTTTGGGAGTTAACCACAAGGGGGCGCTGAAGGGGTTATGTGTGATCTAATGTGTGTTTACAACTGTAGGGGGGTGTGGCTGTAGGTGTGACGTCATCAATTGTGTATCCCTATAAAAGGGATCACACGATCGACGTCGCCGCCACAGTGAAGAACAGGGAAGCCGGGTCGGGTCCGCGAGTCCCGGAGCTGGGCACTAGCACAGGACATACCTGTATGTACATGTGCCCAGCTGTGCCATTCTGCCAACGTATATGTGCAGGAGGCAGTCCTTAAGTGGTTAAAGCAAGTTTGCTTTTTTTTAACTGATGGCTAAATAACACACGATGAAAACGGTCCTTCAGACTGTTGTCCTCTGGTTAACCTATCGTGTGTACGCGGCTTAAGAGTTATATTTACAGGTTAAGTTGAGATTAAAATGTTACTTTTCATTTGATATTATTATTCATTTTCTAGGTGTGTTAAAGGAGTCTCAAAATATTAAATATGCTGTAAGAGTCAGTGGAAAATAATCAGGTTAATCTAAATTTCACTTATGTTAATCAACTGATGTGATAAAATTATACTCTGCACCAAAATAACCAAGTGAAGATTGGTTATGATATAAGGAGCCTATAAATAGATTGTTATAAGATAAAACATACTATATGACATTCAAGCCTCGTATAAACGTCCGGTTTTCACGTCGGGAAAACTGCCACGAAAGCTTTTGGTCGGGAATCCCGGTCATGTGTATGCACCATCGCAGTTTTCCCAACAGGAAAATTGCCGGAAAAAAAAGAGAACCAGCTCTCTCTTTTCCCGCCGGGTTTCCCGGCGTTTTTTTTCCCAGCAGTCTTCCTATGGGAAAAACATTGATGGAGCATACATACGGCCGGGATTCCCGACCAAAGCTCCATCGCAGTTTTCCCAAAACTGCCACGGAAAATGCACCATCGCAGTGGAAAATGCTGTAGCAGTCTTCCTATGGGAAAAACATTGATGGAGCATACATACGGCCGGGATTCCCGACCAAAGCTCCATCGCAGTTTTCCTGTCGGGAAAACCTCTCGTGTGTAGGGGGAAAAAACTTACCAGGCAGGTTCTCGGTTTTCACCCTCGAGATTCCTGGCAGACTTTTTACCGCCGGGAATCCTGTACATGTGTACTAGGCATTACTGGTCCTTTAAGAAAGATAGATCTTGAAACTGTGAGTGTCATGTCCTTGTACTATGACTCAAGTTCCTTCAATAAAACACTAAGACAGAAGGTCAATATATCATTACTGGCATACTACACAAAGTAGTGAAGATATTGTGTTCTTGAAGAATACCGTCATTGCCAGCCTTCATTGTCATTGTCCCATCTCTTACAATACATTGATTCTCCAGTGTACAAGTTATATGCGTCTTAGGTATCCCATATAGAGCTCCACTAATCCCTCAAAAATGATGTTGGCAGTTGGCCTTTTTTGGAAGAACAAATCTTTTCAGTGATTGAAATAGTTTTGTTTGTAGTCTTCTAAGATGTTCCCAGGCAAGGTGAAGGGCAAGTTCAACCTTTGTTACCTTACTTAATCGATAAATCCCAGCAGAAACACAGACAGATCATTGTTGTCTGAGGTGCTGTGACAGTAATCAACACAAAGCTGCTCATCTCCTATCACGAAATGCGCAACAATTCTGGAGGGTAATTCAAGCAGTTCACCATTTTCTGATCCTTGTCCACTGCTGTAATGCAGCTTTCTTTTTTCCTATTCATTTTTTGTACACAGCCAATACAAAGGCGGCAAAGCTACCACTCTAACCAAAATTGCACAAAACTTAAGTGACCTGAATTATTAAACAACAATTTTATTAACAATTTCCTGACAAAAAATACAAAATTAAAACATAATATCTTTTGGTGCAATAAATATAAAAAACTAAGTACAGAGGGTGCAAATCTTACATATAAATCAATTGTATAATTGTATGATAAATAATATTAACCAATTGTATAATTGTATAATAAATATTATTAACCAATTGTATAATAAAGGATTGCATGTTGGAGAACAAGTACAGAGTGTGCAAATCTTTGAAGACAACCTGTCAAAAACCCGGGCAATTCAAACTAAGCATATAATAAACATACATTGAATAAGAATTACATGCCAAAATGTTCACCTCTCCCACCTTCCAACCCTCCTTATAAATCTATTATTGCACTGATTGGAAATTGTGAGCCACAGAATGTTATGCGCTATGGTAAGACAGGTGATATGTCACAAGGGCCAGGAGCAATACTTAGAGGGCACCAACTCTGAAATTGCCCCCAGCCACCATGACTGGAGTAAATATATAAAATATTTCCTGCTTTTGTGCCCCCTCCCCCCTCATTAGCTGGTCCAATCAGAGTACAGCCACCTGCATCATCAGAAACAGATCAGAGCACTGCGCAGCTCTCAGAAAAGTAATTTAATCAACCAGTAATGGAAGTAGACTGATGCACCAAAAGCCAAGACAAGACATTTCATTCATGGGTGGAGGGTGGCTGTTCAGATTTTGCACCACACCCCCACACCCCCGTCCGCCTCCCTAAAAATCCCCCTACCCTCTCACCTCCACTACACCCGCATTTGTCCAGCGCGGGGCCCGTAAATCCCGGACAAAGTCGCGGCGGCTGCAGCTAGGAACGTCCGCGGCTTCAGCCGCGGCCTAGTGGCGGCCCGACCAGACATCAGCCTAATCCTTCCCCCAGCAAACGCCAATAAACTAACCAGCCCCTAGGAGCACCCATACAATCGCCCTTAGCAGGATCCCTACCTAGTTCCCCTCAATACCCCCGAACTTTAGCCCCTGGCTTAGGCCTATGCCCTGGTCAGTGGCCATCTTGCTACACCTTTGCGAGCAATCACCCCCACTTGGCCCCCTACCTGCAATTTGGGGGGTGAGTATACGCCCCTCCCCCTACACCCCCACCTCCATCAATTCCAATAGCTACATGTTAGGAACGTTAACCATTCAGCTTTGATCCAGGGTTTGTTCGATCGCTCTAGTGGGGTCAGGAAGGAATTTTTTTCACTGGGCGGTGTATATTGGCCGCAAGCCTGTTTTTTTTTCGTCTTCCTCTGGACCAAATGGGGAGGGAAGAACAACGAGTGTTGTCCCAAATCTTCCTTCCCATTCACCATTCAAAGACCCCCAATCAACTTCACTTACCTGCATTTTTCTGCGACTATGGGTATTTTGAGATACTCTGCAGAATCCATCTGGGAACTAAAACCATTCGCCTCAACATTACCACTTGTCACCAAAAAAGCTCTAAGGAGTGAGCAACTGTTAAGAATCGATCATCGATCAACAGTTAAAAATTATAAGCGCTCGCCTCAACCTAAGCGCATAGTATGCACTTTGCTTAACACGATCGGCAGTAAAACACTGACAAGAAATCCACGATTTCATCCTACAATGCGACTTAGACGGCCTCTTTATCACAGAAAGCTGGCTCACAGCCGACTGTGACACCATACTAGGTGAACTGGTGACAGAAAATTACCGCATTATAACGGAAAACAGAGTGGGGCAAAGAGGAGGAGGCCTGGCGGTGATCCACAAGACTCACCTCGCGATCACTAAACCAGTTCTTCAGTACTCGCTTCCTTTCATGGAAACCCTCACTCTGCAACTACAAACAAATCCCCAGGAGACCGTCCATATTCTACTCTGCTACAGACCTCCGGGTCCAAAATCGCAGCTTCTCTCACCTTGGACAGAGTTCATGTCCACTTTCACCCTAAACAGCAAACACCTTTTGCTACTTGGGGACTTCAACCTATGGGCGAACTCCTCACAGGATCCCGTTGCCGATGCATGCATCGACCATCTGGAAAGATTAGGTCTGCAGCAACTAGTATGTGGGCCCACACACACTTCCGGTCACACGCTCGATCTTGTCTTCAGACAAGATCTGGAAATAAACATTCTAGAAAATGAACCATTGCCATGGACAGACCACCATGCAATTAAACTCACAATCATCATAAATGCCCCCTTAACAAAAACATCAAAACCGGTGACAACACACTGGACTAGATCACAAAAGAAGCTCTATTCAGAGCTCTTCAAAACCACTTTAGGGAAAAGAATAAAAATAACCCAAAAACATCAAACAGCCACAGAAACCCTGGATGCCATAAACACGGCCCTACTGCAGTCAGCTGACTTAGTAGCGCCAAAACGCCAAACTTGCAACCGGAAAAACAACTCTAGCTGGTTTAACGACTAGCTGAAGCAAGATTGCAGAAGAGCGGAAGCTGCCTGGAAAAGAAGCTCTACTGAGGAAAACCTCGCCGTCTACAAGCTAATAACTAAAAAATACCACAAAGGAATCTTCAAAGCCAAAATAAATAATTTCTCCAATATCATTACCAATGCCCTAAACCGTCCCCGTAAACTCTTAAAGATAGTCACCCAGACCATGAATCTCGTCTGTCTTGAAGCCCCCAATTCTGATACCCAAGAATTTTTCAATGAATTATCGGATTATTTCATCAACAAAATTGAGGGAATCCGTGAAAGCATTCAGCAAAATAAAACTCCAATCACCCCCACCTTCAACCATACCCCTAAAACCCACACAAACTCGCCACAAGTAACAAAGTTCACTTTAACCTCCCTGGCGGTATGATTCTTTCAGATTTTAGGTGCTGAAAGCGGTACCATTATTTGCAAGGAAATTTGGCGTTTTATACTGTAGGCTTGTAATTCTTAGGAATAACTCACTTAAATCTATCCAAACAAGAGTCTAATAGGCATCCCGGGTATGATTTTTTTTTTTTTTTTTTATTAAAAATTATAATATAATAAATAATTATAAAAAATGATAACAAATAATAATATAATTATAGTAAAAGTTATTCAATAGTGTAATCAAATCAAAATCACTGAAATTTGCTCAGTTGCAGAATTTTTGTTGTCATTATTTTTTTTTTATGACGTATTTCCCCACAAATCGATATCGCTAAATTCTGCAAGTGATTCTGATTTATTATCGCTGTTTTTTAGCTGCTCTAAAACAATTTTTGCAATAAAGGGACACTTTTGGTTGCTATGGGCAATCTACAGTTTGCAGGGAGAAAGAACAGTTTTTATTATATAAAAGGACATGTAGTGCACAGGGCAGACCACTAGGGACATGGGGGGTGTGTATTTTTTACATACAGTACTGTAATCTATAAGATTACAGTGTACTGTATGTATAGTGTTTGTTTACATTTTTGAATTTGGCGCCGTTCTCCGTCCCCGTGCGTCGTAACGTCGCAGGGAACGGAGCTCGGCCGCACACAGGGACGTTGTGTGAATCGAGCGAGCACCCGCTCGCTCACACAGCGCGGATGCATCGCTGGATCCACGGAGAAGGTAAGTAAACAGTCTCTGTGGATGCTGCGAGGTGAGCCCGAGTCTGACTCGGGGTTACCGATCGTAGCACAGAAATCTTACCCCGAGTCAGGCTCGGGAACACCGCCAGGGAGGTTAAAATCCATTCCCATCGAGACCACAAAAAAAATCATTGATACCCAACGAAATAGCACCGCGCCCAATGATATTATCCCCACCAAACTGCTGAAGGAGTATGCCGATATCCTGGCACCGCCCATCACGCAGCTTATAAACCAGTCATTCAAAGAAGGTAGTGCCCACCCGCTTAAAACAAGGTATAATTAAACCTATTTTAAAGAAACCCACCCTCGACCCCAAAGACCCAATAAACTCCTATAACAGGCCTAAATGTCCTCTCTAAAGTGATGGAGAAAGTAGTGGTCCAACAGCTACAACATCACTTAGACGCCCATAATTTGCTCGATCCTTTTCAATCGGGTTTTCGTCCCGGACACGGGACAGAAACAGCACTACTCAAAATATGGGATTACGCTCTCGAGGCCGCAGACGAAGGAGAATCTTGTCTTCTAGTTCTGTTTGACCTAAGTGCAGCTTTCGACACGGTAGACCACAAACTATTACTGACTCGGCTAGCTGAAGTAGCCAGAGTCGCTGAAGGTGATGGTTCTCCTCTTTTTTGGAAAACCAATCACAAGTAGTGAAATTGGGACCTTTCACTTCTGAAAAACGCAGTGTGTCATGCGGAGTCCCTCAAGGATCCCCCCTGTTACCGGTGCTTTTCAACATCTATCTTCGCCCTCTCTTTGATATCATTAGCAGCCAAAAACTACTTTATCACTCTTATGCAGATGACACACAACTGTATTTTCGCATCTGCAGCAAAAAGGATCATCATCTCAGTTTAGGGGTCATCTTCGACACCTACCTATGCCTACTACACAGACTTATTTCATTTATTCCTAAAGAAGACATAGCAGTCCTGGTGGGAACAATTGTAAACTCCAGACTGGACTATGCAAATGCCCTTTACCTCGGACTCCCCAAATACCAAATCGCTCGTCTGCAAGTTGTTCATAATACGGCCGCCAGATTTGTGACTGGGAAAAGACCCTGGGAATCTATTTCACCTTCGCTGAGAACCCTTCATTGGCTGCCAGTAAAAGACAGAATTGCTTTTAAAGCACTCTGTCTGACGCATAAGTGCATTCATGGGAAGGCCCCCCAATATCTATGCGAAAAAATAAAAGATCATAATCCCAATCACATTCTGCGATCCTCCAACCAAAATTTGCTCCAGATACCCAAAGCCAAATACAAGTCTAAAGGAGAAAAAAGATTTGCGTTCCAGGGTCCCAGACTATGGAACGCTTTACCAACCAGAATTTGGTTGGAGGAGAACCACCTGACCTTCAGAAGAAAGATCAAAACTCATCTCTTTTGATGTCAAAGGAGACAGGAACATTAAGCGCCCAGAGGCATTTTAGTTTGCATGTGCTGCGCTATATAAGTTCTTCACTCACTCACTCGTGTGGCAGGGTATTTTTTTTTTACGATTGGAGTGCTTTTAAAAAAAATTGCTTTGTAGAGGGGGACACCTCACAAAAGCACAGCGGAGTCTCAGAAAATGAAGTCCTCAAGTTGCAGCTAGTGTGTATATTGCTACATCACATCAAAGATTAACTTTAGTTAACTTTAAAAAAAAATCAGCACAAGGGACAGCACTGACTGTATATTCAGCTAGAACCGTCTGTTATTCTGGTAGCTGCTGATTTAGCTGATATCTTTAATTCTCTGCAACCCCCTCAAGTATGTATGGCCAAATCTTCCAAAGATTGCACCAGGGTCACTCCTGTGCGCTTCAGACCAATCAATATGTGCATTGGCAGTTTAACATTAGTGAGCATCTTTAGGGTGTATTCACACTGGCAAATGCATCCTATCAAGATCAGCGATAAGAACCCCAGTGGAGGTAACTTTGAGTAGGCAACCCTATTGAAAGCAGCTTGCAGCTAATCGCACACACACTCGTAATCTCTCATGCAACGATCACATTCAAACTCGCATGTGATTGCTGTTTGCGTGCTTACATGCTAGTGGGTGCGATTTGCTGTGAGAGCCGGCAGTTTCCTATTGGTTTCAATGGAGCTGCCTACTCGCAGCTAACTGAGGGAAACCCCCACTGGTGTTTTCGCAGCTGATCGCAGACAGGGTGCATTCGCAATCGTGAAGGCACCCTTAGCCCTGGTTCACATTGATGCTACTTTGAAACTGCACCCACTTCAAGTGAAGTAGCGCAATTTTAAAATAGCAAGGTCAGCATAATTTTAGGTGCTACTTGATAGACATCTGTGTGGATTCATGCACAGATGTCTATTGAAGTTGCACCTAAAATCGGCAAAAGTAGTGCAGGAACTACTTTTGCAAATCAGTGCGGCGCCGCAAAATCGGTCGTTGCAACGATTGGAACAGTGCCATTACCTCCAATTGGCTGCTATTTGCTATGTGATTTGATCTCTCAAATTGCATGACAATTTGCTTCAATGTGAACCTAGGCTTTAGGAGCTTTTTGTTCTCAACAAGTCAGTAGAGAACCCTTTGAGAAGGTGTACTACTATTGGTTAAAAAATGCTATGCTACTATTGGATAAACCCCAACGTTAAGATTTTATTATACTGTGTCAGGTATTAAACAGTTTTTTGTTAAAATTGGAATTTCAGGGGGAGTCAGTTTATAAAAAAAAACGCTTGCAAAAATCATTGCTTTTCATAAAAGTAAGTACATAAATTAAATATATGACTGAAATAAAAATAACAATAATCATAATTTTCACAATAAACTATATGAAATAGGTACAGCCTGTAACTGCAAAATAAAAGGCTTTATATAACTTCACATCATTAGCCATATGTCATTTGCATTCTATAAAAAAGGTAACATACACTTTATGAATTTGCTTAGCACATAAGCTCAGTGGCATATTATCAACATTGGTTACATTTCTCTATGGCATTACAAAAAAAACAAATGTCAGCAACATAGTTTTTTTTTTTCAGCGTCTCTTGTTCTGTACTTAAAATGATTATATGATTAAATGTAGAACAACTTCAGCTGTATGATTTGTCAGTTCTTGCCAGGAACAATTTTTTTGTTCGATGACATTAATAGTACTCCTTGTTTTTATCAATGTTTGAGACTGTTGTGAGCACAGTGCCCTCTGCCTGTGAAATGACAAACAGCAGCCCTCAATCAGCCAGCTAGCGATAACACGTGCATGTAGGCAGCAGATGGCATGTTTTGCTTATGTGAAGTAATCTCTAGCTGTAGAACACCATATTAAGCTGTATGCATGTGTGGTTTGCTGTCTACCTGTCATCAGCAGAATGCTCACAGCCAGCATCCCTCATAAGACTGTCACTGGTGAGATTCTACAGCTGTCTGTGTGGCTTACCTCCCAGCTGCCTTCGCAGGACTGCTTCTTTAAACGGACAGTCCAGTTCTCAGGGCTGGGCTCCAGGCAGTGGTCCATTGAAATGATGACAGGTTGGGTAAGCACAACTCCAGGGGGCCCACAGCTGACAATAGGACCCAGAAGTGTCTGGCAGCCAGCTAGGGGTAACCTCAAAATTAGAAAGAAAAGGTAGAAGATGTGAGATGCAAGTGCAGACAGAAGCATATATTAGTAAGTTAAATCATACACTTAAAGGGAAATTAACAATATAGAACAGGGATCTTCAATCTACGGCCCTCCAGCTTTTGCGGAACTACACATCCCATGAGGCTTTGTAAAACTGACATTCATAGACATGACTAGGCATGATGGGAATTGTAGTTACTAAACAACTGGAGGGCCATAGTTTGAGGACCCCTGATATAGAATCTAGTTCACACATTGGTATAATTAGCATGAGAACAGTGGATGATGCAACTCTTGGATCTATGGAAGTAAATGGAACTATCCACACAATACTGTCATGGACACAACATTTTCACATCATCACATTACATTCACAATTATGACATTTTACATTCAAGGTCACACAGATTAAGGGTATGATTCGGTATGGGGAAAAGCGATACCCAAAGCCGGTCATACAACAGCTATGGAGTGTTACATTATAGGGGACCAAGTGCTGTCTGTCTGCATAATGATTTATTTAGGCAGCAACTGCATTTAGTAAATAAGTGTGTATAAATGAATCTATATATAGTTTAGACACCCATAGCACTGAAGCACTGTGGGGTTATGCATAAAGAATAGTTCAAATGTTAGCAGTGTGACTGTCTTTTAGTATGGGGAAGCTACTTTACAATCATATACAGGCCTGCTCTGCTTTTCCTCAGTTATACATCCCTAAAGCTAGCAATCAATCAATATTCATGTAGACTGATTGACCTACCCTTGGACAATAAAATAAACTCAAATAAATTAGCATATAACAAATCTGATACATTCTTAGCCCATAATAGAGTTGGCAATCATCTCTCTTCGGTATCTGAAAAAAAACAACTCCACTAAGCACTGCTTGCATCTAAAATTGGCATGACATATAGCATGTTAAGATTTCAACCTTTTTTGTGTAAAATACCTTCCATATACAAAGTTCCCTGGCTCCAGAAGTCAGGCATTGAATATTATATGGGAATATTCAACTTGTATTTGGCTTTCAGACAAAATTGGGAAAGAAAGGAGCTTTAAAGGTGTAATAAAAGCTTTCTGTGTTATGTAAATCATCATCATTATGGAGTTGACTGGGAAGATGGGATGTTTAGAGTTGCTACACTGGAAGCCTGATCCCAGCAAATACATGGGATGCTGGGTTTCAAGCAACACCCGCTCTTTGCTATTACCTGACTCTGAGCTGTGTAGAGTACATTGGGTGGACATTGTCATATAAAAAATTAGGCCACCCTATGAAAATTGTTGATTTTTTTTTAACATATTTGAACAAGCTAACATGAGATCCTAATTTAGTTTTAGTCTTAAATTGAAGACTACAGTTTGACTGTAATCAGGTAAACACTGGGCCTTCTGGAACAATGTGCGTAAGACAGACCAGAGTTGTTTGGTCACAGTACCAGTAGATGTGGTTACTTCAAACCAGAGACAGTATTTTGGGAAAAGAACATCCTAATAACTGTGAAGGATGGTGGTGGAAATGTTAAGGTAGGGTTGCTTTGCTTCTTCAGGGCATGGGTAGCTTGCAGTTAGTGAGTCAACTACACATTCTCAATGTTGTCAGATAGCTAAGCAAGTGGGTGGGGCTAGTTATCCGACAACAAAGCTCAGTAACCCCTACACAGATTTAGACAGAGACTAACAATGTGAATTAAGAACGGGGGTTAAATTTGCTAACATTTGCAAATGTGTGCAAACGAAACTCGTTTTTAATGCATAGTCTTAGGCCGCGTACACACAATCAGTCCATCCGATGAGAATGGTCCGAAGGACCGTTGTCATCAGTTAACCGATGAAGCTGACTGATGGTCTGATGTGCCTACACACCATCGGTTAAAAAAAATGATTGCGTTAGAATGTGGTGAAGTAAAGCACAACGACGTGCTGAAAAAAATGAAGTTTAATGCTTCCAAGCATGCGTCGACTTGATTCTGAGCATGCGCGGATTTTTAACCGATGGTCGTGCCTACTAACGATCGGTTTTGACCGATCGTTAGGCGTCCATCGGTTAAATTTTAAAGCAAGTTCTCATTTTCTTGACCGAAGGTTAACCCCCCTGGCGGTATTCCCGAGCGTGACTCGGGGTGTTTTTGTTTGTGCTAAAATCGGTATCCCCGAGTCACGCTCGGGGTAGCTATGCAGAGCCTGCAGCGCACGCTGGCTTACATTGTTCCTGGATCCAGCGATGCATCTGCACTGTGTGAGCGAGCGGGTGCTCGCTCGATTCACACAGTGTCCCCGTGTGCGTCGATCTCCGTTCCCTGCGACGTTACGATGCACGGGGGCGGAGAATGGCGCCAAATTCAAAAAAAATAAACAAACACATTACATACAGTACACTGTAATCTTATAGATTACTGTACTGTATGTAAAAAATACACACCCCCCTTGTCCCTAGTGGTCTGCCCTGTGCCCTGCATGTTCTTTTATATAATAAAACATTTTCTTTCTGCCTGGAAACTGTAGATTGTCCATAGCAACCAAAAGTGTCCCTTTATGTCAAAAATGGTTTTAGATCAACTAGAAGACAGCGATAATAAATTATAATCACTTGCAGAATTGAGCGACAGCGATTTGTGGGGAAATTCGTCATAAAAAAATAAATAATGACAGCGACAATTCTGTAACTGAGCAAATTTCAGTGATTTTGAGTTGATTACATTATTGAATAATTTTTATTATAATTATATTATTATTTGTTATAATTATTTATAATTATTTATTATATTATAATTTATCTTTTTTTTTTTTGTTTTATTATACCCGGGATGCCTATTAGACTCGTGTTTGGTCAGATTTAAGTGAGTTATTCCTAAGAATTACAAGCCTACAGTATAAAACGCCAAATTTCCTTGCAAATAATGGTACCGCTTTCAGCACCTAAAATCAGAAAGAATCATACAGCCAGGGAGGTTAACTAACCTATGGGGCACACACACGATTGGTTTGGACTGATGAAAACGGTCCTTCAGACCGTTCTCCTCTGACGATCCTATCGTGTGAACGCGGCCTAAGACAGGATAATTTGGTTGGTTGCAGGCTGTTTAGTAAGTTGAGCTAGGAATTTTCTTTGGTTTAGTTTGACATGTTTTTTCTTTGCCTTTAACTGAAAACCATATAAAACTAAAATCCAATTTTACTTGTGTTTTCTTTTATAGGGACTTTTTTTATATATTGGGTGTATTCAACATGCAAAGAACATTGTGCAAAGTGCAGTAAGGAATAGCCACCAGTGAGCAATCGCCTTTCCCTGAACTGACGTGAGGAAAGCAAAAGATAATTGCTTTCTTTGGGCTAATGTGCATTTCACATCATAACTGTTCTTTGCACTGTGGTTATTGAATAAATCCATTAGTGCAAAAAGCAGTGGTGTAGAGTAACTATGACAACCAGTCAAATCAGCTTGCAGCACATTAGAGTTAGCTATTTTCTAACTGGCTATATGCATTACAGATGACAATATCTATTTGAAGTATGTTAAAAAATGAATTTACATGTTTGAAATTAGTGAAAGTAATTGATAATAAATTTTACACTGACTGAATTCCTTGTTTCACAGCATTATTTAATCTGTAAAAAATTCCAGACTAAACAAATACTGATACAAACCATATTAGCATAATGTCTAATGCCTTGTACACACGACTGGTTTTCACGACGAGAAAACTGCCATTTTTTATATTGGTTGTGAAAACCGGTCGTGTGTAGGCTCCCTAGCAGTTTTCTCGACGAAAAAAACTGCCAGCATAAAATTGAAACCAGCTCTCTTTTTTCTTGTAGCGAAAAACGGTCGTGTGCATGCTCAGAATCAAGTATGCAGCCCAAAAGCAGCCCAAAGGGTGGTGCCATTTGAAAAGAACTTCCCCTTTATAGTCCCGTCGTACGTGTTGTACGTCATCGCGCTTTGGTTGGAAGTTTTTTTGCATGAACGTGTGTATGCAAGTCAGACTGGGGAGAAATCACGTTGGGAAAAAGTTTTTTTTTTCTTGCCGAGAAAAATGGTCGTGTGTACGAGGCATTAGATCTCCTGATATCACCTGTTAACAATTTTGTCTCAGTTTCTAAAGTTAAGAGGACCACTAATATGCAAATGAGTGTCCACCGTGGTATATAATTGTGAATCAGCATTGTGTGGAAAGAATGCTACATGGACATGCTGAAGAGAAGTGGATGTACAGTTCTCCACAATCCATATTCTTTCAATTCTTCTATGTGTGTGATGTGACTGTGAGAGGCATATGATTCCATGAGTAAGGTAATGCTGAAAATATAGTTTTACTTACTTACTACAGTGATCTACAGCATCCCCGGAAATCCCGGAAATCAGGTATGCATACTTAAAATGAGCCAAGCTGGCCTAATGTAAGTATGCAAAATATATAATTCCTGGAGTTCAACTTTAACTTCTTTTGACCTTGCAAAGGCAAAATGTCTCCACAGTTAAAACATTCTATGACTTCCCAGAGATTGCTGCATGTAGCAGATGTCTTCCAGCCAATTTAGGCCGCGTACACACGATCAAATTTATCTGCTGAAACTGGTCCGAGGGACCGTTTCAGCAGACGTCTCCGATCGTGTGTACGGGCTAGCGGACAGGTTTGTCCATCGGACAAATTTCAAAGCATGCTTTGAAATTTGTCCACCGGAGACAAGTCTGTCGGATATGTCCGCTGGTTAGTACACTAACCAGCAGACAGAAATCTCCGCGAATGGATTTGACGCATGCGTGGAAGTATTTTACTTCCTGGAGTGGTGACGTGGCAGCGGCAACGTCACCGCCTCGTCACTGCGTCCTCAGACCGAGGAGATTTTCGTCCGATGGTGTGTACACGCCATCGGACCAAAATCTGATGAGACATGTCCGCTGCAAACGATCCGTCGGACATGTTTGATACAAGTACCATGTGGTTAAGAGTGTTGTAGAGTGCTCAGAGAGCTTTTAATATTTTTCTCATGTTCTGTTTTTCCTCTGACAAGGCATATTGCTCTAGCCATATTGGCACTTATCTTGCCCAAATAATCCCTACCAGCTTTGGTAGAGGTCTTCTAGCACTTCATGAGCGGCAGGTGTTCCCCAACATTTTCTGTGAGGTCTAACATCATCTATGTGGTAAGGACCTAATGCTTCTAAGGTGACATAATGTGGAGTCACTGGACAATTAAATAAAAAGCTAAGAAACATTTAAAATTTTAGTTTTTCAACATGTGCCATGTGTAAGCTTGACGTTTTCAAGTTATTCAAGTTAAAGACTCTAGAGTGCACTGAGGAGACACAGAGAGAGGACATAAGTGAGCTGCAACAATGAACCAGAAGCCAGATAGCAACACATGTTACAAGTGAACAATTTATGAACGTTATCTGAAAATGAGCTTCCCAAATGGCAGTAAGGGTTCTGGTCATGTAGATAGACATGAAAAAAAGGTGATCCATATAGGAAAGACCCAGAGAAGTTAAACAGACGAGGCGAGTGCGTGCCATTCATGGCAAAGTGACAAAGGCTCTTAAAAGCCCATTCCCCAACCCATTAATACTCACCTTTACCAAACTCCTCTATTGATTTGTTGCTCCATTACAACCTAACAATACATCTAGTGCTTTTCTGAGTTCAGTGGAGCTTTTGACCTCCGCAGGATGCAGTGATCAGGTCGGACCTGGCAATAGTGAGGCCTGAACACCATGATAAAAAGAAAGACCTCATTAGCCTGTGTAAGCTCCGATTCCATTGAACATAAAGCTTACACAGGGTTTGACTCCCAGTTGACAGAGGAACAGAGCAGTGGGGGAGCGCAGTAAAGGTGACTATATGTAGATCAGGACTGAGGGTGTGGTTGCCATCATCCCTTGTTAGATTCACACAAACTAAAGTACCCCTATTTGATGGGTCTTTATTAATCTTTTATTAATTCTACCAATATGATTTTTAAAAAGTATACTCTGAATCACCTTGTTTCCTTGGTAAGGACATTGTTGTATCTATCACTTTTAGTTCCCCCCACAAAGGTGATGTCCATGTTAAGCGGGACGGCGCATCACCCCTTGTGTGCTGTGGTTTGAAATTTTCAGCGTTGACTGCTTGCATGGCATTCATGGATAAGCACTTTGTGTAAATTGCGTATGTGATGTACATTATAATACAATGATAAAACAATGATACATGATATGTGAAGCTTTTTTTAAATACAAGGCTGTTTATATTGCAGACTAGTATATAATCCTTGAAGAAGCCATTTGTTGAGTTTGTTGAAATGCGTTGGATTTTCCCAGCTTCTAAAGCCATGAAATGTGTCGTATATGGTGATGGTGCATAATAGTGTTTAGCTATTTGAAAACATGCTATGTGCAGTCAAAGTTCATATTTAGGTACTGAGCCATGACATGCATAATACGTGGAACCAATGTATAGACAAAATGGAATGTTAAAAATTAATCTTTTATTACATTTTTTTTTTTTATATTTAAAAAAAAAGATACATTTATATAAAATGTATGCTTTTTTTTTTAAATATATAAAAAAAATGTTAATAAAAGATACATTTTTAACATTCCATTTTGTCTATACATTGGTTATAAGGTACTTTAGTATGTGCGAGTCACAATGCACCTTTGGACATCTGGGTTAGTGTAGATGTACAAAAGTCATTGTGAAATGTACCTGTGGAAAATGTAGTCCGCTTAGATGCAAAGAGTGCTTAGCAGAGTTATTTCCTAAAGCTGATTTCAGTAAAATAAAAAAAAAGCATTAATAGCATTCAACTTTCTGCATAGAAGAAAAAGAAAAGCTGGATTTTCTCTACTTCCTAGGGGAATATAGAAGACATTCCGAATGCTGCCTGGGGCAATGTAAGAGGTATGTTTGATAAAAGAGATTATATTTGGATACAATAACATAGCTGATTCTATTTTTGATTCGATTTAAAAAACTTAAGCCAAAGCATGGTAAAAATAATGTGCTGAAAACATTTTTTTTTCTGTTACAAATAAATTCTAAAACATCTTTAGGGACCTACCTCATATCCTCCTGTTTGTGAAGTGTCAGGTAGATTTCATAGATTTTTCCACGAGGAATGGCATCTGGAGGTATAAGCAGGCTAAGGCCTGAGGTAAAATAGACAGACTAGCTCTAATGCATTGCCATATGTACAGTTTTGCACATATGCTGTATTTGACAATGAATACAGATAATGAAAAATGATGCACTTTAGAACTCTTTAAAGCACATGTGTACTAGTAAATTAAAAGATAACATAATTGAAAATGAAACAATGTGATGCTCTTTAAATATTCACAGTTATTTCTTAGCAAATGATAAAATACTGAACACTTATTGAACTGTATCTAAAGCCAAACATTTTTTACGCTTCGAAATAGCGTGAAAGGGCCTTTATACGGTTTTTATTGCTGTCTGTTTCACTTTAAAAAGAGGTCTAATGGGGAATTCTGCATGTGCTATAACTGGAGGTAAAATAAGGCATTTCCAGGTTCCTACTTCCTACCAAACGCCACCTCCATGGACACCACAATTAGGTATCGTGCAGTGCTGTATTGCTGGATTATTGCTCTGCTTTTCCTAGATCAATGGAGGGCAAGTCGGTCAGCAATTAAGGACCTCAGATACAGTAGAAACATGGTAATGTGGTCATAAGTGTTCAGTATCTCTTTGCACACACAGGTATTCCTGCAATTTTTACCTTTTGCAATGTTTAAAATTGATTAGCAAAATTCACAAATGTTTCCTTCTATACATTGTAAAAACACTGGGCCAGATTCACAGAGCGATTATGCCGGCGTAACAGGAGTCTAATTGTGCGCGTGCGTTTCGATGTACGGCATCCCCAAAACGAGATACGCAAGAAATCTAATTTTTTTTGTCCAGCGTAATTTCGTTAGACAGGCGCATCCGTCCGCGCAAAACTGCGCTAGTCAAACCATTGATTTGCTAGTCAAATATGCTAATGAGGGACTTACGGGGATCCACAAAAGAACGTTGGGGCAGCGCAGGCTACGTGGTGTGCGCAACAGCAAAATGTCCTGTCTAAAATTAGACCATATAAAAGCTGGTCTAAAAAAAGAAAAATCGTCTACATGTCAGATAAAGCAACACTGTTAGTGAGGAGCTCAGCAGTCACACGTGTTGCACAACAATCTGTATGCCAACATGCCAGGGGCATCGTCGCGCATAGCTATACTACTGACTTTAGATGAGCAAAGAAGGAGGGCACTGAGGAGGGCACTGAGGAGGGCACTGAGAATGGCACAGGATTTTTTTTTTTGCTTATATAAACTTTACCATTTAATCTAATCTAATACAATATTCTTATCTGATACAAGCCCCTCACTCTTCACTTGATATATCACACATGCATAGACATCTTTGGCATGAGTGATTCTGAGGTGTATCGCATCTTCAGATTCACCCCTCATGCCATCATGGAATTAACCACAACCCTGCAGGAGGACATCACCAGCCCAACACATGACACTACCCATGACACCCATGACAGCTACATATACAATCAGAGCCCCATCCCCACAGATTGTGAACAGAACATGTATGGGGACAGCTGGCTGGTTGGTGAGTGACATGGGTGGCAGGCATGACTGCCCCCCCCCATGATGCACACATCACAAGGGGCACATGCACGACTAACATCCTCCTGTCTTTTCCCTTCAAGGTGACTCTGCATATGCACTGGGACCCCATCTCATGACCCCATCTCATGCCAGCTCACATTATGCATCTTTGCACGTTAAACACACACATTAATCATGGCACAATGAGAATGCATGCATGCACACCACTGTGGTCCCTAGCACACACACACCACATCCTCATCACATTGGATTGGCACAAGCCCACCATGCAGGACTTGTGAGCAGCAACGCCATGCCACGGCTCCAATTATGTCACTGTACATTCATACACCATTCACACAGACCTGGGTTTCACTTCTCCACCACAAATGAGGGTGACACCCCTTTTCCCGCAGGAATATCACCCCCACATTCCAAAATCATACACAAACAGAACCAAAAAAATAAAATAAATGAAGAGGAAAAATAAAAAATGCCCAGCAAAAATATAATTTAAACAAAATAACAACAAAGAAAACACATAAAAGACAAAAATCACTCTGCAAAACAGTCCCCAAATATCTCAAAGACACGTCACAAACAAACAAACAAACGCTAATAAACAACAGAACAAAAGCACCTTGCTGTATAGGGAGGGATACAAAGGGATGTACTTTTGCAAAGGAAGTGCGTTTGTGTCTGTCTATTTATGCTGTCTGCGTAGTTCACTAAGTTGCCCGGGTCCACTTCCAATTTCACTGATTGCGCCGTTCCCGAGTTGTGAGCATGCGCACAGAGGTGCTGACCATGGTCTGCTTCAAGCGCGCATGCGCGAGCCGGCCGGCCCTTCATTTGCATGGGGTCACGGCTCATTTCAATGTAACACACCCACGTCCTTCCCAATTTGTAATACTCCGCCTTACGCCTCTGAAATAACGTTACGCATGCGCAATTTTGTGCGTAAAAGCGACGAGAATAGGGTGATTGCGCGGCTATAATGCGCAAGTCTAACGTAAAGGCGGTGCGCTACGCCGGTCCAATAATGCGCAGATGTACCTGAATCTGGCCCACTATTTTTAGATTACAGTGGCCACAGCTACATTTAGTAATGATTCAATTATCTTTGCTAAATACCAGTCATTACTGAATTGACAAATTTCCTACATAACAACATTTTGAATCTCTAGAGTCTAGAATATTACATACACTTCCCAATAAAAAACACAATTGGCAGGGTCCATATGACCAATATCGTTGGTCAATTCAGGTGGCAGGTTACCGACTCACCTAATAGGGTGGATTTCCTTATCAAAACAGAAGTAGTCAAAATAAAAGGTGTCCTTGCCTTCAATGAAGGAAAAGGAACAAACTGCAGTTTAACCTGATATCATTTTATTATAACAAGTAGTAGAACATTTTTATTTATTTTTTTCCCTTAAAAGGAAAGCATAAACAATAAGAAATTGCACATGGTAAAAACTAACAAAGTTTTATGAATCTTCTTTGCTCTACTAATTTTTCTAATAAAGTTATATCAGGTTAAATCCAGGGACGGACTGACCATTGAGGGACTCGGGCACTGCCCGAGGGCCCCATGTCACTAGGGGGCCTCCAGCAGGGTTGCCAGGCTCAGTAAAACCATGGACAGTATGTAAAAATCTGTGTTTATTTTACATCTGTCCCTGATATGTCCGAAACCTACATGCTTTTGATGTGAAAATATTGAGATTTTAGCTGCCCGCCTCTGCACTGCCTCCTGGCATGGTGGCCATCTGTAAGCCCAGGGGCCCCATAATCTTCTATTGCCCGGGGCCCCCATGAGTTGTCAGTCTGCCCCTGGTTAAACCACAGTTTGATCCTTTTCCTTCATTGAAGGCAAGGACACCTTGGGTCCTATTCCCACCCTCTTTTATTTTGACTACTACAGACACTGCTTTACCTTTGCAGGGAAACAAAGAGGAAATAAACCCATCAGAGTTTACTTCCTCTTTAACATGTGTCATAATGATCTGCACTTGCTGGCTCAGAGTTTGGTTGCTTTGGTGCATGATGCAAGAGGGTCAGCATATAGATCAGTTCATCACTATACGAGGTGTGTCTATTAACTACTTCAATACCAGGCACTTTCCCCCCTTCCTGCCCAAGTCAATTTTTAGCTTTTAGCGCTGTCGCTATTTAAATGACAATTGCACGGCCATGCAGCACTGTACCCAAACTAAATTTGTATCATTGTGTTCCCACAAATAGAGCTTTCTTTTGATGGTATTTGATCACCTCTGAGGTTTTTACTTTTTGCGAAACAATTTTGAAAAAAACAAAACGTTTTTCTTTGTTTCTGTTATAAAATTTTGTAAATAAGTAAATTTTCTCCTTCACTGATGGGCACTGATGAGGCTGCACTGACAGGCACTGATGGGCACTGATGAGGTGGTACTGATGGGCACTGATAATGGGCACTAATATGCAGCACTGATGGGCATTGATATGTGGCACTCATAGGTGGCCACTGATGGGCACTGATAGGCGACACTGATGGGCATTGATATGTGGCACTGATGGGCACTGATAGGTGGCAGTGATGGACACTGATGGGTGGCAGTAACGGGCATCACTGTAAAGGAGGCACTGGCAGACATTTATGATGGCCACTGATTGGCATAATCTTTGGGCACAAATTGTCATAATTTCTGGGCACAGATTGGCATTTCTGGTGGCCATGAGTGGCATACCTGGTGGTCATCAGTGGTGGTCATCCCTGATGGTCCTGGAAGCATCCCTGGTGGTCCTGGGTGGGCATCCTCGGGGGAGCTGTACTGATGATCAATCAGTGCTAAACCCCGTCAGGAGAGCGATGGATCGGCTCTACTTTACTTGCGTCTGTCAGACATGAATGAGGAAAAGCTGATACATGGCTCTTCCTGTTTACACTTTGATCAGCTGTGATTGGATACAGCTGATCACATGGTAAAGAGTCTCCGCCAGAGATTCTTTACTGACATCGGTGTTGTGGTGTGTGTCAGACTGACACACTGCACCACTGATCACTGCACTACATGCCCCCGTGGGTGCGCACCGGCTGTTATGCTGAAAGTTGTCATATAACGTCCAGTCAGGATAATGGAACCACCACCATCATTTAGGCCGGATGGGAAGTGGTTAAATAACAAGACTGTGATCCCACCTAGTAAACAAAGCAGTCAGAAACGGTAATATCTGCATGTGTGGTGACTTTGGAACATGTTTGAACCTGCATGACAAGCAGAAACACTCTATGACATTCAGTTGATTGTGAGTTGCCATTTAGTTTTGTTGTGTTTTCTGTAGTGTGCCAAAAAAATGCTAAGTTTAAAAGTTCAACAGCGTGTCAATTTGGGATTTTTTGTAAAATTGCACAAAACACTAAGGCCCCGTACACACGACCGAGTTTCACGGCAGAATCAAGTGAGAAGCTCGCTGGGATCCATATTCTGCTGAGAAGCTCAATCGTGTGTACACTTTCGTTGAGCGTCCTGTCGGGAAGCTCGTCGAGCCAAAATAGAGAGCAGGTTCTCTATTTGCTCGACGGGCCATCGGGACTAATGGCTCGACACCCTTTTCGACAGCCTGGTCGACAAACTCGACGGCCGGCCGACCGAGAACCTCATCAGGCGGAACGGTGAGTTTAGCCCGACGAGGTTCTCGGTCGTGTGTACGCGGCCTAATAGAATGTTTTCAAATGCTTACTACAGCTTATGGCTGATGGCCTGTCTAATGCATGTGTGTTTGAATGGCACAAAAGATTCAGTGAGGGACGTGAGAATGAATTCCCAACAGTTAAATCAGTGCTTAAAGGGACACGTTTTGAGTCAGTTGATGCTTTAAAGAAGAAAACGGCAGATGTGTTGAAAAAGCAGCCAGAAATTGATTTTCTCCATGTCTTCAAGCATTAAATTTGTAATACATATAAATAAAGGTGAGTTATTTAATCAGCCTCATTATTTAATAGACACACCTCGTAGTGGCCATAGATGTCTGTACCCACTGTTGAGTTTACTTGTAGAACATGCACCTGAATGTAGTTGTGGTTTCTATCTGAATGCATTGAAAATCCCATTCCAAGCAACAGTCTTAAAATGCACAAAGGGTAGATTGTGCAGAAAACTCCAGTCACATGTTTTCTTGATTTGTCTTAACAAAATAGGTTGAATCCCAAATACCAAACAAACATAAAGAAATGGCAAGTTTAGATTAACTAGGTGAGATATAATCCACACAAAAGAACACTTATTTTTAAATGCAAATCATTGAGCAGATCACTTTTTTTTAGACAGTGTTGCATTGCTGATTCCTTTCTAACAAGTGTAGCAAGTTATTCAGTCTGCATTCTTAGTAGAAAGATTTTCTATGCCTGGTCTGCAGCTTTGAGAGTGGCCGAGAAAACAACTAGTCTAGTACATACCTGTATTTGGGATCTGTAGACGTCCTCCTAGAAAGTTGAAGGTTCCATATGCCATGTTGTTGGATCCACGAGGCAGAGTGCGGAAATAGGTCTGGGTGGAGAGACGAGGCAAAGTGTGGCTATGCTCCCTTGGTATACCTGGTCCCATAGGTGGCAAAAGATGTCCATTTGTTAGCTGAAATTTATTCCCACCATCTTGACGTAGGCATAAGGATCCTTGGTAGGTCATCGTGGCTGTGCTAAGATCTGGCTGAATGGTTAACAAGTGAGCCTGACCTAATAAAAACAAAAAAAAAAAAACGTGTCTAGTTTTCTGTTCCTTAAGTACAGCTGTTATAAAGAAATATGATAACCTGATTTAACTGTACCACTTCAGATCATGTAGTATCGTAGCTATGTTCAGTGATGTAACTAGATCAATGAAGCATTGGTAACCTTTGGATTAGGGGGCAAACACAACCAAATGGACCATTTATGGTAGGGACTGATTTCTGTGGGCTAAAAAAAAGAGTACCATGGTGCCACAGTGATTGGTGGGCATGGTAAAAGTCAATTGTTCTTAAAGGACATCATTTATTGTTATACAACTTTTCATATCTTCAAACATCAGTTTCCTTTTCACTCTTGGTGAACTGCAATGACGTTGGTCATGAAAGACTCTCTCTGCCACAATCTGTCATCCTAAGTCAGAACACTGATGTTTGAACGGTGAAGTATCTCCATATACTTTAATTTTACTAGTACCCTAGTCCACTCCAAACTAAATATTCCTGGGACCTGGTGCAACATATGGGCCTTTTCCTAACAAAAAATCCCATCCTCTATAACACTCTATAACAACTGCTACATCCAATATTTCCAACCCTTGCAACTCTTTAGTAGATGTTCCTGTTCCTGGTGTATACTGTATGTATAAGACTACCTTATACATACAGTGGCCACTCTCTACTGCGAGAAAGTGTCATTTAGAATCCCTTACACATCACATGGTTCAGACCACATCTATTTTTAGGGCAAGCATGTCTGAATAGTGGAGCATTTTCTATCCACAAATACCACTAACCGTTTTTACTCCAGGTCCATAGACAGAATAACCTGATCTTCCACCCCTTTGGTTTCCACGCATGTCTTTAATCTTAAAAACAGACATTTAGCTATAGCATAGGGAGGAATTGCAAGCCCCCATGAGCTGAGGCAAATGAGACATCTGTAGATCCTATTCTTACACCTTAGACTATGATGTTATTTTATGTTGTGATCATTTACATTAGTTCTTCTACATTTAAGAACATGAAGAGCAATGTTTTTTTTTAAAACAGAAAAAGAAGGAGGGGAATAAGGCTCTTGTTCAAAACAAATAATCAAATATGTGGGGACTATTGTAGGCACTACAAACAAAGTAGATTTCAAGCAGGCGATTCAGTTCGCATGTGTAGCGCTATTCAAGTCATTCATTCATCATTCAAGTGTAAAATATTATTACTTTATTACATATCAAAATTAAATTGCTAAAATAGATGGCTTGTACAAATATAAAGACAGCTCAAGAATGAGCTCAAGAATGACAAAAAAAAAACAGTAATTAAATGAGGCATCCAATGCGTTTCGAAAGTAGGGGCTTGAAATCTTCTTCAGGGATGCTCATATAACAGGTACAAAGGATTTCTACATTTGTAGAATGTTGAATGTCTCATTTAAGTACTACTTTTTGGTCAAGGTTTTGGCAGCTACATTCTTGAGCTGTTTTTATATTTGTACAAGCCATCTATTTTAGAAATGTTATTTTATTTGGAAATGTAATTATATTTTACACTTCTGTTATAGTCTCCATTGTCTGTAGAGCCTACAATAATCCCCACTTACTAAAATGATATTTTAGACTGGGATGATGAGACTCTTAGGCCCCATACACCAGATCGGACATATCCGATGAAAACGGTCCGCGGACCATTTCCATCGGATATGTCCGATCGGGAGTTTGATCCGATGGCGTGTACACACCATCGGATCAAATTCCCCGCCGCCGGACGGCGCGGTGACGTGGCGGTGACGCGGCGGTGACGTTGACGCCGCCGCGTCACCGCCACGTCACCGCACCAGGAAGTAAAACACTTCCGCGCATGCGCCGAATCCATTCGGCAGCGGCGCGGCGGCGGTGGGGGACGACATGTCTGCTGGTAAGTGTACTAACCAGCAGACATGTCGGGCGGACAGATCCCCACCGGATAGATTTCAAAGCTTGCTTTGAAATCTGTCGGGTGGACAAATCTGTCCGCTAGCCCATACACACGAGCGGAGATGTCTGCTGAAACGGTCCATCGGACCGTTTTCAGCGGACATATCCCCTCGTGTGTACGCGGCCTTACAGCTCTCTACCAAATATTTTTTTTAAAAATAATCAAATGTTTGCCATCTATTTCTGACATGGTAATAGATTTTTGATTCTGCAGCGATTTAAATAACAAATGGCAGCATTTTTCCGCAAAGTTAATAAATTCTGCATAATAAATGGGGTTCCCACTACACCATCACACAAGCATAAGGGAGACAGGGTGGCATGTAGTGTTTTCCAGAGTGTATCACTGTCTTCCACCAATAAATGTTGAGAGGAAACTAGTTCTATTGATAGCTTTAATGAAATGATGCAGAATTCCTGAGCTTATCTTAGAAAAAGATGCTGACATTTTTATTAACAAAAGTCACATCACTGAAAACCCAATATAATAATAAAACCGTGTGTTGCACAAACCATATTTCATATATTTAGAACATATTTTTAATGAGACATTTATCTAAACACTGGAGGAAATTAGTGTAACTCCATCCTAAATAAGTCAAAATGAGTTTTTAAAGGGCTATTAGCGTCTAAGCTAACTCTAGGCAGCCAGCCAATGATCACTTATGATTTTTGTCTGTTTTCCCCTAATGATATCCTGCTCTGGCATTGCAATCACAGAGTGTCTGTTACTACTGTGCGTACATACTGCTTTTACGCAACTAACAAATGTCCCTAATAACAACAGAATACATTTCGAAGATGCTGTATTATCCTAAGGGGCCTCACCTGCTTTGCCGGGCTTGAGGCTGACAGGCTGGAACGCAGCTGTTAGAATGGAGGAATCAGCCACATCGGCATCAAGACCTTCTTTCCTACGCCAGCACACCAATATCACAGCTAGCAGCAGCACCAAGAAAACTGCCACTGCCACCACACCCACGTATAGGGCAACGTCCTCGGGAGCGCCCACAGCTGCAGCACCCAAAGGAATAAAAATAAGACAACATGAATTATTTTGTAGGAGACGCATTAAACCATTTAGACACATTAATGTAAAATTATCATACATACATTTACATATTGTACTGTAATGTAATTTTTTTTTTTTTTTAAAACATGCCGACAATAAATGAATCCAAGGCCAAAGCTTTATTTATTTTGGATGGTTTACAGGATGGTGTGCTTTTGCATCTGCGTCCCATTTCAAATATGTTCCTTCACTTTATTTTCTGTGGACACAACAGGTAATATGTACATGTGAGAAAAATCCCTCTTTTAATCGGAAGAAGAATCTCCGGTGTGGCAGCGACAAACTCCTTAAGACTCGGTTCACACTGCCGTGACTTGCGACTCGACTTTTGCAAGGCAACTTTTTGATGACTTGAGAACTGCTTTGATAGAAATATAGAATAGAAGAGAATAGAAGCTGGCTAGAAGTTGCCTTGGAGTAGTAGAGGAACCCTCTATTTAAGACTAACATGGGATTTGACATGTCACGCAACTTTGGGTCTCACAAGTCAGGTTCCAATTTGCGACAGTGTGAACCAAGCCTAATGCTAACATTTATTTTAAATCTGTTTTCTGTATGTAAGGCCGCGTACACACGATCAAATCTATCTGCTGGAAACGGTCTGACAGACCGTTTCAGCAGACAGATTCGATCGTGTGTACGGGCGGACAGACAGATTTTGCCAGCCGACAGATTTTAAAGCATGCTTTAAAATCTGTCTGCTGGGAATCCGTTCGTCCGATATGTCTGCTGGTTAGTACGCTAACCAGCAGACATATCTGCTCGCACATGGGTCAAATTGATTTGACGCATGCGCGGAAGTGTTTTACTTCCTGGTGCAGTGACGTGGCGGCGTCAACGTCATCGCCACGTCACTGCGCTGTCTGCCGGCGGGGATTTTGGTTTGATCGTGTATACAGCAAACAAACCAAAACAGCCCAGCAGACAAATCTGTTCAAATCGGTCTGTCAGACCGATTTGAACAGATGTATTTGGTCGTGTGTACGCAGCCTAAGAAGCAAAATGAAGGATTAGTGCTACCAAATGGACCATTTGCGGAATTGCCAGATTACCAGCAAAGGAGAATGGGATGAACTGGTGTGCAAATGTGACTTCTGGATGAAAAACTGAACAACTGAGGGATAGGGCATGCTCCATGTGTGTATCTTACAGTAAACGTTATATCACATGTACTGTAAAGACATACCGGTATATACACACATATTGCACACCCAATTTCCCACTCTAGAATGTAAAGATATTCTTTGTCATTCTATGATATGGAGCTGGAAAATCACCAGTACATTTCTATGTTACAGGACCGTACTATGGTTCACCCTGTAAGTAAACTATAGCATTACACACAAAGCACAGTATATTAACCTGACGCCAGCCTAGAAGAAAACAAGCTTTCAATGTGTCCTTTATACTTTGCATTGTGAACAAAACGGCTGAAACTGAAAGCCCCGCAAGCACCGCCTGTAATTTGGGATCAGATGTGACAGGCAGCTAAGCAAAATGTGTACTGATCTGGAATGTCAGTTCTTTGTTCAAGGATATACCTGTTTCAGAAAAAGGAACACTGCTAGTCTAATATATATTGCATGGTGTTTACACTGCGCTGGTGTCCAAGTTATGAGCACCAATCACTATTTTACATTGCCTGTAATAGACCCTTTTAACCACTTCAATACTAGGCACTTATACACCTTCCTGCCCAGGCCAATTTTTAGCTTTCAGCGCTGTCGCAATTTGAATGACGATTGCGCGATCATGCTACATTGTACCCAAACATATATTTTATCATTTTGTTCCCGCAAATAGAGCTTTCTTTTGGTGGTATTTTATCACCTCTGCAAAAAAAAATTGCGCAACAAATAAAAAAGACAGAAATTTTGAAAAAAAAAAAAAAAGTTTTTCTTTGTTACTGTTAATTGTCTTTGTAAATAAGTATGTTTTCTTCTTCAATGACGGCACTGATATGGCTGCACTGATGGGCACTGATAAGACAATGATGAGGTAGCACCAATGAGGTGGCTACCGATGAGGTAGCACCAATGAGGTGGCACTGATGGGCACTGATAGGCGGCACTGATGGGTACTGATAGGTGGCACTGGTATATGGCACTGATGAACACTGATGGGTGGCATCACTTGTCTGTACTGATCCATAATGTTGCCATTTAGTGCCCATTTGTGGTTAAATAAATGACCACTATCTTGAAAATAATTCTATTTTGACTACATTATACAGTATATTAAACATTATGGGCCAGATTCAGGTAGATAGATCTTTATTCTTGAGTAACGTTTCTCATTTACGTTACTCCCTGAAACTTTAGGAGAAAGTACTGTATTCACAAAGCACTTGCTCCTAAAGTTGCGGCGGCGTAGTGAAAATGGGCCGGCGGAATTCAAATTGGGTGGGTAGGGGGCGTGTAGTATTTAAACTAGGCGCGATCCCGCGGCGAACGCAATGTATCCCAGTGCGCATGCTCCACATTAGGACGGTCTTGTCTACGTGAACGTCAATGACGTCAATCCCCATTCACGGACGAGTTACGCAATCGACGCAAAACTTTTTCAATTCGACGCGGTCACGATGGCCATACTTAACATAGGATGCGCATGCTTTTTGTTGCTTTATCTTTACGCTGGGAAACCCCTTATGGAAACGTCGTAAAGTGACTGCGTCGGGCCCGCGTACGATCGTGAATTGGCGTATCTCGCTGATTTACATATTCTCTGCGTAAATCAGCGGGAACGCCCCTAGCGGCCATTTTAAAATTGCAGTTCCGATACGACGGCAAAATACAATTACGCCGCTCGTATCTGAACTCAATCCCGGCGTATCTTGTTTTATGATTACAGAAAACAGATACGACGGCGTAGGTTAGAAGTTACGCGGCTTATCTACAGATAAGCCGCGTAACTTGTACCTGAATCTGGCCCTATGGGCCAGATTCAGGAAAGAGATAGGACGGCTTATCTCCAGATAAGCCATCTTATCTCTGCGTCTGAGCCCTCCTATCTATGCGAATGATTCATAGAATCAGTTACGCATAGATTTCCATTAGATCCGACTTGCGTAAGTCTCTTACGCCGTCGAATCTTCTTTTCATATTTAGGCTGGACGCTAGGTGGCGTTCCCGTCTAAAATATGCAAATGAGCCTATACGCCGATTCCCGAACGTACGCCCGGCCGGCGCTATTTTTTTACGTCGTTTGCATTAGCGTCGGTCCATCGTAATGTTAACCCTACTGAATGAGGCGCAGCCAATGTTAAGTATGGACGCGTGCCAGCTTTTTTTTTCACGTCGTTTACGTAAAACGTTCGCGAATAGGGCTTTGCATAAGTGACGTTCACGTCGTTTACATTGCGTATTGACGTCTTGATTTGGAGAATGCGAACTGGGATCAATTCACGGCTGGCGCATGCGAAGTACGTTCGGCGCAGGATCGCACGTTTTTAAATAATACACTCCCCCTACCCGCCCAATTTGACTTAAGACGGGCCATTTACGCTACGCCAGCTCAACTTTACAGGCAAGTGCTTTGAGAATAAAGCACTTGCCTGAAAAAGTTGCGGCGGCGTAGTGTAAATACCGTATGCTAGGCAGGTTTACAATTAAGCCGCTCCTACCTGAATCTAGCCCTATATGTACAGGTGTATATATATATATATATATTGTATTGCAGCTTACCAATTCTTAGATATGATGACTGCATTAATTTTTTTTTGTTAAGCTTTATTTAATTTTAACCCTTGTGATCCTGCCAGTAAGCCTATTATTTTTCAACAGAATAAGCTGTCTTGCAAATGTAGGTGTAAGGCCCCGTACACACGAGAAAATGAATCTGTTCAAATCAGTCTGACAGACCGGCTGTTTTGGTTTGATCGCTGTACACACGATCAAACCAAAATCCCCGCCGGCAGACAGCGCGGTGACGTGGCGGTGACGTTGACGCCACCACGTCATCGCACCAGGAAGTAAAACACTTCCGCGCATGCGTCGAATCCATTCGACGCATGTGCGGGCAGATATGTCTGCTGGTTAGCGTACTAACCAGCAGACATATCGGTCCGACGGGTTCCCAGCAGACAGATTTTAAAGTAGGCTTTAAAATCTGTCTGCTGGACAAATCCGTCGGCTCGCCCGTACACACGATCAAATCTGTCTGCTGAGACGATCTGTCAGACCGTTTTCAGCAGAGAGATTTGATCGTGTGTACGCGGCCTTAGAGAGTTCAAACATACCATTTAACCATTTAACATACACAGGGGTGCTTGCATTCATCAGCTTTTGTTCTATTATTTTAAATCTTTATCCCAAAAGAAACAAAACAGTTTGCTGTAATTGCGTATAACGTGTTATCTGGCGTTTGGCTTTAATTTGTAAGTGTATCTATATCTGCTAGTGAATTTAACATTTCCCTCCCTCAAAGACTGACAATGGCGCTTTCCAAATGTGTTTCTGATGCTCTTTCATCCAGAGCTTAGGCACCCTATTACAGGAGATGTGTTACTGGCCAGACCACCAGGTACAACTAATGCTGCCACGACATCTAAGGATTGGTAGGCCACAATTTATTACAGTTTTGGTTTGGGGTATAATACTAATTTATTATTTAATGATAACACTTAGTATATGAATTTTTATTTTTATTTTCCTCATCCCTGTACTTATATTTTTTGCCACTTTCGATGGCAGGCACATAGTGCATATCAGTGCAGTTACAGAGGGCACAAAAGTACACATTAGTGCACTGATGGCAAGCACAGAAATGCATGTAGGCATGTGCAGTCTGATTTCTCCACTGCAGGTGACACTCAACTGCAGCAGTATTGCAGAGGGAGAGAAAGGCATGGTTCCTCTATGGATCCTAGAGTCACTGGGGCAGCGTCTGGTTGGATGCTCGCAGTCCATGTGACACCTGGTGGGCATCTTGGGTCAGACAGAGTCAATTTAAGACTCTGGCTCCTTGGATCGGTGTGCAAGTTTGTAGTCTATCAGGAACAGTGAATACAGGCAGTCCCCTACTTAAAAACATCCAACTTACAAATGACTCCTACTTACAAATGGAGGGAGACAACAGGAAATGAGATGACATCTACCCCTAGGAAGCGAAATTCACTCCTGTAAAAGTATTATGGAAACAAGGTACCTCCACTGATGCTTTATCACCAGTCCATGTTTCCCTAACAATCCAAAATTTCTAAATCCAATTGTTATTGGGACAGGAAGTGAGGTGAAATCGTCTGAACAGGTGCATAGACAGCAAAACAAATGTTACAGGGGTGATAACCCTTCCCTATGCTATCCAAAAAGCTTAAAAATATTTTTTTTTGGCTGAAGCCACACTTAAAAAATGTACATGTTCCGACTTCCAAACAGATTAAACTTAAGAACAAACCTACAGTCCCTATCTTGTTTGTAGGGAAAGGATAGGGACACACCGATCCATCCTGTAAGCCTTCTCACTTGGGTACAGACTGGCTAGGCCACATTCCACCCCTCAATACAGACATTGTCATGCACCACTGAGACCTAAAAGTTCTATTTTCTGCAACTTGATTCTGTGTGTTTACTGCCACTACACCCACTCAAATGCGCATCCGTTCATTTGTGGCAGGCACAAAAGTGAGCATCAGTGAATTGGCAGTGTACATGCCCTTTAGGGATGCAATTTACTAGATGTCAATCTTACACAATTAAATACAATTTTTTTTCTTTAAATTTGGGGGTAAGTTATTACATACAGTACATTACTTTTTAAAGCATCTAACCCAGCCTGCTTACAGTATTCGCATTTGTGCAGAATTATTTTGGACATGCAATCTGTATTTGAGGCTGGGACAAGGAGAAAATATAATCTCCATTTTACTTTCTGCATGAGTGAATTTGATACAAATTGTAGTTGATTGCTATTCTTCACTTTTGTATTATAGAGGGACAACAGTGGCCATTTAAGTCTATAATGAGGTAATTCCACTTGCAAATTTAAGCAATAGCTACGTATAGCATTAGAAATCATACATGCAAAGAAGAGTTTTAAAATGTGGCACATTGTAAGATTATTTGCATGTGGCAGATTTCTTTCACAAACAATTATTATTTACATTGTTTTTTAAATACCATAGAGGTTGGATAATAGTTTAATTATATATATATATATATATATATATATATATATATATATATATATATATATATATATATATATATATATATATATATATATTTCTAGATATCTATATCAGACCAAAAATATGGTCATAGTTGAGTATCGTGCACATGTGTGTTTGTATGGTATTGAGTGCGCTAGGTTTATAGTATAGCTACTATTATGAGTTTCTTCATGTAATTTTGCAATGTAAGGAACACACCTACATTACCATTGCTCAAAGTCATGGTTAGAGCTGCATGAAAATGAATTAGCTTGTAGAAAAATCAACAAGCCAATCCCTGGGGGGACCTTAATCAGCATTACGTTTTAAGGGGGGAATTAATTAATTTGTAAAAGTCATTTAACTCTTCCACTACGGCAGACATTAGGCAATGATTTATCCTTGTTGAAATAGGATTGTTTTCTGCTTAGATAGCTCATGAATTATTACTGATTAAACTGAGCAAATATTTTAAGAGGGGCTACAAAGATAGATACAATCTGAACAGGCAGATAATAAGCTGGCAGACTACAAATGAACTACCTAGGTAAAGAAAACAATATTTAATTGTCAAGCTCAAGGCTAACTAAGAGGCATGAATACAGTAGTAGTCTTAAAGCATATCTAAATCCAAGAACACAATTTAATATATTACCGCTTAGGTCGCGTACACACGATCAAATTTATATGCTGAAACTGGTCCGCCGACCAGTTTCAGCGGACATCTCCGATCGTGTGTACGACCTAGCGGACAGGTTTGTCCAGCGGACAAATTTCAAAGCATGCTTTGAAATTTGTCCGCTGCAAACCTGTCCGTCGGACAGGTCCGCTGGTTAGTACGCCTAACCAGCAGACAGAAATCCCCCGCATGCGCCGAATGGATTCGACGCATGCGCGGAAGTATTTTACTTCCTGGATTGGTGACGTGGTGGCGTCAACGTCTGTCCGTGGGGATTTTGGTTTGATGGTGTGTACCACCATCAGACCAAAACAGCCCAGCAGACATATCCGAAGAAAACGGTCGGACCGTTTTCATCGGATAAGTTTGATCGTGTGTACACGGCCCTACAAATACTTAGACAAGGTGGATGCAATCGTTTTTTTTTTTTTTTTGCTTTATTTTCACCTGCTTATCCGGCAAGTAACACTTTTTGTCTTAGGCTGGGTTTGCACTATTGCAAATTGGATTCAAAGCGGGTATTGCATTCCAATTCACATGTCAGGAGACTATGATTGGCTCTCTGGGACGGCTGCGGGGCGACTTGCACAGGGGTCCTTCTGGTCTGTTTCAGGTCCAAATTCAGCCAAAAATGTGAACCAAAATCGGACCTAAAACAGTAAACAGGGATGCACCAGACACTTGTCGTGAGCCACTAGTGTGAACCCAGCCTTAGGATGACAATGCACCTTCACCATCAGGACTGCTTTTAGAAATTACAGGGTCCTGTACAGCCTACCTGGCAGCCCTCCCCCAAGGAAAATATCAAAATTACATTCTCACTAAAAATACAATAAAATCATTATTAGCAAACACAAACGCTACATAATTTACAAAGTTCCTGTTAAATATTACAGATTAAACTGTATTGAGTTAATAAATAAAACTCTGTATGTAGATGAGGTCCTGGGGCTCACTCATGTGGGTGCTGTGGCTGTACATTAGTGTGTAAATCAGCAGTTTGTTTATGTGTTTGGAGCTGTGTGCAGTCAACCTTATGCTGATATGCTATAAAGATGCAGTTGACTGTATGAACACAGCCACAGGTCCTAATTTAACAAGCGTCTGGATACAGGTGTACAGTCCCGAATACAGAAAGTGTGTATTCATGCCCACTTACTCACATCTGCTCACTTGTAAATGTAGGACCCGTGGTTATTATGTTTGTACCGCCGCTGCATCCTCATAGAGTAACAGGCAGCTCCAGCAGAAAGTACAAACCATTCATTCACATGGCAAGAGTTCCCATGTGAATGAGTTCTTAGGGTTCCCACACGTGAGGTTGGGGGGGACAATAAAACACCACAGCAATGTGCTTTACTGACCCCCTAAACTGCTAGGAATTATACCGCCTGTAAATGGAAAAAAGAGCCCCAAAACTGCATGCAATACACACATTTGCAGTATGCTAGAGGGGGATTGAAGGGGTTACAGCATGCAGTGAGGAGGTGATATAATCTCCTTGCTGCCTGTCAAATTCTCTCTGAAGAGCGATCCAAATGCCAATTGCTTTTGAGAGACCAAAGCATGTGTGAACAAACCCCCTTTTTATTTTTTGCAGTCTTTTGCAATTTTTTTTTACATTTTTGGGAGGACTTGGTTGAAATATCAAGGGTCTAAACACAAATACATCACAGGACAATCTGGCCCATTCTGAAACAGTTGGGTGGAAGGGGTAGATGAAAGATTAGCAGTGTTATGCAGGCTAGGGGATAATGGTGGGCTGGAATTTAGGCAGAGCAGAGCGACTGATCTTTCTGTTCAGGCCGTCAGGCTGGCTAGAGAAGCAGGAAGAAGGGGGCAGTTCACAGAGGCAGAAGGCACTGTCCACACATGCAGAGGGGCAGGGAATGTTATGTGAATCTTGGGAGACAGCCTAGCAATGTCTCTCGGGTTGCTGACACCCACATCAGGCCCCTGGGCTAACAGTACAGCATCTTTCCGGAGAGCACAGTACTGTGCACTATGAAGCAGGGGCAGGGCTGCAGTGTATAATCCTGGCCAACATGCAGGAGTTCAGCTTCTACCTGTCTCCTAAATGAAATCACCCTGTGGTGTCCTGTGTTGGTAGTGGTGGTGGCGGCAAGCAAAGCAGAACTCTCCTGATAGTAACATTTATTTAGATTGCATGGTACTTTTGCATTGCGTTTGCGACCTGCATTTGGGGTGTCATTACTTTACTTTATTCCTTTTTACTCAATATCACAACGTATTATTTTACCATCATACTTTAAAACTCTTACACATTTTATGGTCTGTCATATGCTTCATTTAAAGGCCCAAACTTTCTTGCTTTGTAACCAATATAGGGATGGAGACACATCTTTTGTGCCTCAGATAATGTCCCGCCCCTTTTTTATTTTCATGCATATTTACCATATGCAGACAGCAGATGGTGCTCTAAGCAGGAACAAGAGTTCTCTGAACTCACAAATAGCAGCTATTGCTTAAAATGGACCTAAATGAGTCACCTCCCTTGCTTTCTGATAAGAAACTGCAATGTGTTAATGAGTCAATTAACACAGTCTACCAGAAATAATACAGACTGTTATGGGTTTTCTAATTAGTGTCAAGAGTGTCCTATTATAAATGTTTATTTGCAAAATAAATATTTTTGACAATCAATAAAAATTATACAAAACAGTGTGTACACTTGTAAACTGTTGAACATATTTTAAAACGAAGTAGTTCAAATTGTAAAGTTCTTTTAAGATAATCAGCCAGTCATACAGTACAAAATACATGTGACCATCTTTTCTAACTATGCACATGATTTTTTTTATCATTTGACATACATGTTTAGCGCTACCCCCCGCAGGAGCCGCTGGATAGATTTGGGTCGGTCTGTTACCGATGATGGGGTTTGATGATGATGAGAACAATGACGGAATGTCCAAACAGCCAGTGTCTTTCTGTGCTTTTATTCTTGCCCAACACGGCAAACAGTGAACTTGAGGTAGACAGAATAAAGATGGGTGGAAAGGAGAAATTGCAGATTCAGGCCTAAGAACGACGGAAACAATCCTGCTTCCAATGGGACTTTAACTTCGTCGCCACTCCAGCCGGAGTGGGTACAGCGTACCTGGACAGTCTCTCTCACAGAACTGGCAGCCAGAATATCACTGAGAATTTTGAGAAGGAGAACAAGCCTTAGACGCGGACTTGACTGAAATAGAAATAAGAGTGGGACCTCTGCCACAGGCCTTTTGCTTTAGAACACAATTTGTGAGGTGAATCTTTCTCAAAATTGTTAATGCCTGAATTTCCCTCAGGTAGTCTTGAAATAGTCACCGACTGACAGGTAGCCATTAGACAAACTTCTAGTGTCTGGTCACCTTGATCCCCGATGGCTCGCCTAGGCCCTATTGGATTTCCTGCCTCCGGGCTTTCCTCAGACTGATTCCCCACTAAACAGCACAACTCGCTTGGGATCTTCTTTTCAGAGATATGGGATCCAATAAGTCACTGGGCCCCATCATAGCTTCAGTTGCTCCAGGCCAACATGGTCCCGGAACCAAGAACAACGCATGGTGCGTGCGCCCCGGCCTGGTAGGCCATATCGCCGGGACCCGTTATGTGCGCACATCCTAAAGGTGAGTGCCGCACCCGGATCCAGTCACAAACTCCCACCAAAAGGGCGTCCGCTGAAGAAGTACCCTCCCCCAGCATGCCCGGCGAGGTAAAACACCCTTTGATTGGCTGCTGGCAAGAAGGCGCTCTGACCTGAACTCCACTGCCGCCACCTGTCGCCCCGGGGTGGAAAGGCACCTAAGGAACACAGAATGAACTGACAGCACAGCCCAGCTAGAACAGAAGCTGAATTTGTCCAAATCACCTGGATAAGAGCTACATAACTCTCTCATCCCCCTCTAAATTTGACATAGCACCTGGACTGAAAGTACACAGGCGCTACACATGTTTTTGAAACGCATGGCTGTTACAGTTTCTAGACACTGATATATGGAACCACAGTACACAGTTTGCTTTATGACTACAGATTGCCATATTGCCAGTATCAATCATGGACTTGCTTACAATCAATCAATTTGTAAAATAAAGGCACTCTCAGTGGGGTATGCAATTTATAAGGTAAAAGTCTACATGGTTTGTTCAAAGTAAAAAATGATGTAAAACGGTTCAAGGTGACCCCTGTAGTACTGTGTGTTGCATAATATGAATTACCTTCTTCTTTGAAAACACCAAATATGGGGAAACTCGCTTTGATATAAGAGTGCTTTGGATTACAAGTGTTCTTCTGGAACGGATTATGCTCGTAATCCAAGGTACTACTGTATACAGAAAATTGTGCTAAAAGAGTTGAGGCCTAAAGCTGGTCCAACACTCTACAATTTGTGAAGAGACATTCAATTATATAGGTTATTGCTGATAGGTTAAAAGGGCAATTCTGATAGGTTAATGCACTCTGGACTGGTCACTGATGGTTTAAAGCACATATTTTGCTGATTGGGTACTGTTGGGTTAATGCTCATACTCTGCTGAAGTGAGGCAGGGTTCACACTAGTGCAAATCCAATTCGCATGACAGGATATTGTGACTGGCTCTCTATGGATAGGGTTGCCATCTGTATGATTTTCCCCCGGACAGTCCGGTTTTTGAATGATGTGTACGGGTTTTCATTTACTCCAGACCCGGACACATCATTCACATGGACTGCGCGCACCGGGAGTAAGATCTAAAGTCTCCCTCGTGACAGACTTGTTCAGCAGAGAGCAGAGCAGACTGTTAGCTAAAGCTCCTCCCCTCCTCCTCCTTCTCTGCTCTGTATACAAACGAGGAGGAGGGGGAGCATGTACGCCGCTGATCTCAGGTCTGTAAAAAGTTTATCTATGCTGTGTAGAGGGACAGGGGAGGGAAGAGAGCGGCTGGAAAGGAGGACATGGTAGAATATATGTGTAGTGATAGAGGGATTAGGAGGATGTGTACTGGGGGCTTTGGCAGGGAGAAGACCATGCTAGAAGTGTGGATTGGACTTCCAAACTGACAACTGTTTCAACTTCTATCTCTCCCCCTTCCCAATACACCCCAGCACATATCCTACCCCTTCTACCCCCCCAGCACATATCCTACCCCTTCTACCCCTCACCCTTGCACTGACCCTCTTCTCTCATACCCCCCCCCCCCAGCACGTATCTGCCCCCCCCCCAGCACATATGGACACATGCAGCATCTGATGGACACAGGCTGTAAATGATGGGCACAGGCTGCTGTATATGATGGGCACAGGCTGCTGTATATGATGGGCACAGGCTGCTGTATATGATTGGCACAGGCTGCTGTATATGATTGGCACAGGCTGCTGTATATGATGGACACATACTTCTGTATATGATGGACACAAGCTTCTGTATATGATGGGCACAGGCTGCTGTATATGATGGGCACAGGCTGCTGTATATGATGGGCACAGGCTGCTGTATATGATGGGCACAGGTTGTATATGATGGACACAGGCTGTATATTATGGGCACAGGCTGTATATGATGGGCACAGTGGCTACATCTTATGAAACAAAGTGGCTGCAACTGATGGCACAGTGAGGCTGCAATTTATGTTTTTTTCACACTGCCAACATTTTTGAGCCCCAGCCACCACTGCTCCCCAGCACATATCTAACTCCCCCCACCCCTGCTAGCAATAGCTCTCTCCACAGGACATATCTGACCCATGCATTCCATCCAGAACACTCACAATTCAGCCACGCGCACTGCTTGCTGCGGGGAACTATGCGCCACATTATTACTCTTTCAGGCCACCAAAAGTGTCATACGTCTTTTACAATCTGACAGCGCATACCCCCCCCCCAAACAAAAAAAATTGCCGCGGCTAAAGTGTTTGGGTTTGGCTTGAAGAAAAGGTGGCAACCCTATCTATGGAGCGTGTCACATATCTCCCCAGCGGCTGCAGAGTGGCTTGCACAGGAGTCCTGTGCGTCTTTGACAACCATTTCAGGACGAAATTCAGGCAAAATTTCAGCCCTGATTCATCCCTGAAACGGAGAACAGGGACACACCGGATTCCCTGCTGCGAGCCGCAGCCGTCTTCAGTGTGAACCCAGCCTAAAACTTGCTGTATACTTAAGGGAGTTCTGTGTGCTGTAGGAGCATCTCGCACCTGGTACAGATAAATAAACAATGTCCAAACACACACACAATCCTGGCCAGTCATCACAATCATCTGCACAAGAGGAAAAGAGACGGAACCTGCAGACTACTGCAGGAGATTATCTGCCACAGGCTGTTCACTTTGCATGGGAATTTGCTCCAGAGCTTAGTGAATGTGGTGAAGTTTCACTTTGCAAAGAATACCCAATTATGTGCACGAAAAACAAATAAAAATATAAGAATGGATGATGGAAGTCAGCAGAATGTCACCCAATTTTCTAAGCTCTGGGGTAAATTACCTTTCAAAGTGCAACTTCCTTTGCAAAGCAAGCAGCCTAATTTCAGCTGAGCAGCCCCTTAGTAAATCAATCCCTGCATGTCTGGTCTCAGAGTGGAATATCTGGCGTTTGGCTGCTGCGGATGAGCTGAGTATTCTTTCCAAACATAAATGGACAAACGTGACAGCTTTCTGCTTGCATGGTTGCTAAGGAAGTGGTGGGTGCTTTGATACACTGCATTTGTACCAACCACTGACATCAGCTGACAATTCACTTACATGGCCAGGAATCCCTGGCTGCACAAGAAAAGCGGAAGGGATAGGGATGACATCATTGCTAAATATGGCCACATCGCCATATATAGGCAATGATTTCACTACTATCCCCACCCTTCTCTTATATTGGCAGTGATTGCTCAGGAAGCTATCAATCAGTAAGTGGTGTAATCGTGTTTGACCACTGGGTTTCTTTGGTTGGCAAGCATTAGACATCATGGATTTACAATAATACAGGACAAAAACTGTTTTTGTGTTTTAATTCACCCTTTACTTTTTTGTGAATGAATAGGAATACTATGTACCCCTTACTCATTCACATATGGGGGGGGGGGTCATATCCAGGTGCCTCTGTTGTTAAACTGGACTTCCAGATTCCATTAAGATCACCGTTTGCAGACATCAACAACCAGCGGCCAGGATTCCAGGTCCTTGCTCTTATCAACATGGAGATGAGTTTCCTTTCTCCCCTGGCAAGGTACCCCTCCCATGTTGAGGGCATGTGGACTGGTATGTATCAGAAAGTGGTTCAGAAAGGGAGCGCACACACACCCCCCTTTCCTGGACTGCCGGGCTGCATGCTCAGGTAAGGGTCTGGCATGGAATTTTGGAGGAGGGTGCCTAATTCTGTTTTCTCCTTGTTTATTTGGCATGGAGTTTCCCATACTCTTTTTTGGTGGGGGTCTCCCTCAAAGATTATACCAGACCTGAAGCATCTGGTATGACTGATGGGGGAAGCTTTTTTGGGTCCCACATTAACGTCTCTATATTAAAAAGAAAAAAACAAACAAAAATGGCCCACAATGTACATTCACTGATAATCTCGTCATCCAGCAAGGTAGATCTACACCTCGATTGCCCAATTTTCACTGAAGGAAAAAAATACATGCTGCATGTTAACACACATCCGAACCTGATGACTGCTTGCTTGCTACTGGTGTCATTGACCATATATGGACATGACGTTATATGGTCAATTACATCATTGGGTTCCTGTGACATTATTGATCAAATATGGTTATGTTTATATATGTTCAATGATCCACTGGATTTGTCAGTAGCGGGCAAGCAGTTTCAGGGTTCAGATGTGTGTTGGGAGGGCAAATGCATGCATTTTTTCCTTTTTTTGTATGGGCTCTCCTAGGCCTAAGTCAGTGGAAAAGCCCATGCCATTTTTTGTGTATGGTGTACCCAAATAACATCTGTACCATCTGATACTAAGGATCTGGTATACAATACTGTATAGGTGAATAAATACTCTTGCCATTTGTTTACAAACAGCAAAAAGTGACTGGGTGCTGTAATTTCGTTGACAATTTAAACACACTTTTTATTTGTGAATGTCATTGTTGCTGTAGTAGGTTGTAAATATCACACAAATGCACCAATTCACTTCCACTTCAGGCAGGACCAGGGCATCCCCCAGGCAAGTGTTGTAATGGAGTTTTGCAATTTTAATTATCAAGCATTACTAAAGTTGCTTTTTTCCAAGAAATCAAATTAATTGTTTTTATTTTTTGGCTTTGGAACATGTCCCTCAAAGCAGCTCCCATGCCAATTGTTTAACAATCACTTGTCTTTTAGCTCAGAAAATGGCCAGAACTGTAAACATTTGGCTCCTATTGACTTCAATAGGTTTGAATTCAGCCCCTGAACTTTAGTAATGTTCGGCGAAACTTGCTAAAACGAAACTCAGGTACATTCAGCTTATCACTATTGGGTGCAGACTTGAGAGTCTTGAGAAAGTAAACTGGAGAGTATGTGCTGGAGAAGGGCTACAGGAGAGAGACATATGTGTGTCTGCTGGAAGTACGATATCACTGGGGAATGACCAATGTGTTATGGGGGAGTAGTCTCACTGAGGAAAGACCTACCTGTTTGCTGGGGCCCATCTCACTAGGCAAGGACAAGGATGAAACTGATCTGCACAGTGGCAAAGTGAAAGTAGAACTTTCAGTATAATAAAGGATTTAATTAGTGATGTTCTCTAGTAGTTTACAAAGTTCCACGCTGATTTTTCTAAATTCATATTTAGTGTTTTTAAGGCAGAACTTGAACTCTGTGCAAGGTCCACTTTATTTGTAGGGGCCCAATGTTTATCTGCTGCAAAGGAAATTTAAAACCACTTATGAAAGAGGAGTATGTTAGTAAAAATGCTTACATTTGACCCCCATTTCTTTGTTGCAGGGGTTGACGTCAGCACCCATCAGGCAATATCCCAGGGAAAGTACAGCATTATAAATCTTGCAAGATGATGCTACATCACAGTGCAGTAATGCCTTCTTGTGAGATTTGGGCTATTTGACATTCCTCAAGTTATCACACATGGTATGCTGACTTAACCCCAGCTGAGAAGCTGCAGGCAAAAGTGAGGAATAAATAGTGTTAA